>JAUNZM010000489.1:1462500-1497550 GCA_033459285.1 Clamator glandarius
CATACCAGTTTCCCCGTCAATTCCTCCACAATTTAGCAGGGCCATCTGATTCACAGATTTTATGTGTTCCTCGATAGCGGAGACCCCAGTGAGCTGCTCTGGCTGCCTTAGCATTTTAAAAAGCTTTGCCCTGAACTGGTCAGCTGAAAAGCACTTATTTCTACAGAAAAGGAGATGGCATCAGCTGATGTGGTATAACCATGACAACCTCCCCAGATCAGCAGGGCCACAAGCTATTTGAATATGTAAGAAATGTTTAACTCTCAACAACTTTCTAGGCAGGACCTCTAGTTTGAAATGACAGAGTGAGTGCTTCACATGCATTTTACCTGTGTTCCTACCAGTATTTTTATGAATTAAAGACTCTCAGGATCTGGAGAAGGCAGTAGTACTGGTGGAAGGAAATACCTCCTAACTGGCTTTTTCCGTTGCTGCCTGACACAGAGCTGACATGCAGTTAAAGAGGATACTCTAGTAGACTTGCTCCAGCATCAAGCAATTGAATCCGGTGGGAGGTGTCCCTGCCCATGGCAGGGGTTGGAACTGGGTCGTCTTTAAAATCCCTCCCAACCCAAAACATTCCATGATTCTATGATTCAACACATGGGGGGACTTCATAAGGCATACAATTTTCCTACAGGAAGGGCTCCATACGTGCTCAGTATGTTCTTGCTCAAAGTGAGGTAGAAACATTTTGAAATCAGCTGGTGTGCAGAATCACAAGGCGATGTATGGGATCCAGAGAGGTTAATTCTCCACTGCCACAGTTTTGAAGCATGGTTGCAGTCTGCAAAGACCCAGATTTATTTTCTGCACTGCTGCTTTCCAACATATAAACTCTTTATTAAAATAAATGAGTGCAGCAGGATTAGCCTTCTGGATCCAGAATCTCTTATTCCTCAATTCTTTGTAATGGTGTATTTATAAAACACATGTCCCATTTTGGGGCAATTTAAAGTTTGTCTAGAGCATAAATGCTTCATTAAAACAGCTGCTCACAATCTGTGATATTTTCCATCCCTTTCTGATCTTCATGAAAGGAGTCCAAGGCTGGAGCTGTGGATCCAACAGCGTGCATACTGGAGGTGTTCACAATTTATGTTCACGTACATACTTCAGGGCCTGAGCCTCCTATCCACAGCTCCCTTCCAGGCTCTGGGAATGGCTATTTTGCACTTGGGTTCTTCCAGAAGGAGAAACCTCCAAGAGGGAAAAAGGGGAAGTACTTGAGTTTGCAGGAGACCTCTTTAGCATTTCTGTGCCACAGGACTTCACTGGGTGCAGTTACTGAGGCATTTCCATCTAGCATTGATGTGTCCTCTGTAAAAAAGGAGCTGTCCCTTCTCCACCACAGGCACCGTGCATCTACCCCTCCTCCAGCCTTGCACCTGCCCTACCGCTCAGGCAGCCTTATTCAGCTGGAAAAAAATATTCCACCCTTTTTCCCACCCCTGCCTCAAGTATTTTATACAATTTAAAGAAGATGCATCTAAGCAGAACAACAACAACAAAAAAAACAGCATGAAGGGTGAAATCCAGATTGCACAGCTCCACCCATAGTAAACACACCCAGCAGGGCAAACAGGATTCACATACACAATAAACATCTCATCACCTATAAACAACAACTTAATTTGAGATGAGAAGGGCCGAAGATGGCTAGCCCGGAGCAGGGAAGTCTCCACCTCCTAACACAGCCCTGCCAGCCTAGAACAAAAAGTTGTTCAATTGCCCAAAAGATGTTTGACTTGGAAAAATTAATCATGCCCAGAAAGCCAGTCTCCTTGAGATCAAGAGGCTCAATTCAACCTTTCATTAAACCTCCATCCTTCTGGAATAACTGCAACCAAGTCAGCAGGGTCACATCTGATTCGTACTGGGACTGGGGATGAAACATGAACCACAGGCTCAGATCATTAATCCTGTTATCTGGCTGCCTCCCTGCATCAATCCAGAGAGGAGGAAGCTTCTTTATCGCAGTTCTATGCCTCATGATGAAATAATTCAACTGGATTAAATCAGCTCTTTGGGTGCATCAATCATGCTATTGTCCCCAGAGCAGGAAGTTTCCTCCTCAGCCTTTAGCCACCTCTGCCCTGAGCCATATTCCAAGGACTTCCCTGCACATTTCACTTCTGCCTGCATATTTACTTATACAGGCAGCTGCGTCCTGTAAGCAAGAGCCAAAATAAAAGCTTGTAAACAACAAAGTCAAAAAGTCATCCAGGGCCTAAGACAGGCAGGGAGCAATGCCTAGGGAGAATTTCAATAGAAACAACTTATAACTTGCTAAAAAATTACAGTATTATAGAATCACAGAAACATTAAGGTTAGAAAAGGTCTCTGAAATCACCCAGTCCAACTATCAGCCCAACCATGCCCACTAAATCATGTCCTCAAGTGCTACATCTACACACTTTTGGAACCCCTCCAGGGATGGAGATTCCACCACTGCCTTGGGAAGCCTCTGCCCACACTACCTGAACTCACATCAGGCAATTAATTGCTTCTGTTTAGCAGAGACATGATGCAAATGGATTCTGAGGGAGGGAAGAAAAAGTGATCAGAAAGGAAGAGTCTTTGGGTTACAAGGGATTTGGAATGTGGATATGTGAAATCTACAGCAATGAAATAGGCTTTCTATAGCATTATTTACTCTCTCAATACAGAGATAAACCATCACTTCCTTGCACTACTCTCTTCCAAGTAAGAGCAGTGAGAAACATGACAAGAAAGCATTCCCATTCCAATACATGTGCTTTTTTTCTCCCTCCCTCTCACAAACACACATTTGCTTTGAGCCTCAGGTTAACAAAAACCACAAAGACCCACTTAGCCAAAACCACACATTTTCCTTGATTTGGGGTCAAAACTGACAAGTTCTGCCTGTTTTCCTCCTGCAGCCATCAATCTTCTCAGGTTCACTCTCCGAGCACCTCAGTCATACTGAAAAGTTCACAGACCTGGCACAAGCTTGGGATTTGTTATTAAACCTGCCAGATTTCAGGTTTGATTTATGGCTCTTTCATACAGCCACATTATCGAGTAGAGACAGGCCCTGCAGTGCATGCTGTGAGGCATTCATAAAGCTGTAAACTCTGAAGCCAAAAGGGACCACTTAGATCTGGTTTGACCCCCAGTGTAAACGCAGAGCAGCCACCTTGCCAGGACCTGGGCCGTAGCTTTTAATAACGCTTTTGTAGTTTCTGTTTCTGTCCCCCACCGTGGTTTCTAGAGGCTCCTTGCAGCAGAAAGGACCCCGTGGAGCAAAGTAAGAGGGAAGGAACCCTCATCGTACCCTCTGTTCTCCAGTGGCTTGGAAGTTTTCTGCAGCAATGCTGGATGCATCAAGGAGAGTGCGGGAAGGTGAAGCTGTTCCTCTTAACAAGTTGTGAGTTACTGACCTTCTTCCCCAGTCAGGGCATTTCAGCTCCATGTGTGATCATGACATTGTTTTTTCTGCTCTGCTCCAGAAGGATCACTGCCTTTTTGTGTTCTGCCTTGTCCCTCTGCATTCAGCAGCAAGACTCTCTCCCAGTTCCCCTGGGATGCCCTGAATGCACAGGGACAGGCAATACATCAGCTCTGCTGCTTTGGGACACCTCCCTTCTGGGCCCAAAAGTCATGACTTCAAGCACTCCCCAGGATTACAGAGGTGGGGCAGGGTTGTACACACATAGCCGTCTCCTTAAAGATCTGTTTTCTGTCCCCACCCCAGCAACCCACAAGGACTCGTCTCCATCCATGGACCACACCTGCCCCTCAGCTCAAACCTCAGCACACCTCTCCTTCCTCTGGCAGCCCCCCAAAACTTCCCCTCACACAGAGTCCCCCTAAAGCTCATTTTCCCAGCCTTGTAATTTCAAAGTTGCTCTTCAGGACAGGTCAAGAAGCAGCTGCAACACAGCAGGGTGGGTGAAATCCCACATGGCACTGGCACTGGCTGCTCCACCACAGCACCAGGGATCCAGCACTGTTACTGCCCAGTGGGACTGGCTGCTGGAGAGCTTCCCTGCAGTCTTAAACAGGCCTACATTAGCAAGCACTTGGTTTTCTCCGTAGGTTTTCATGGTATAAATTCCTCCAAGCTTCAGGGTCTCTGTGAATAAGCAGAGCTGTTACCAGCCATGATTCACTGTGCACTCACTACCCCAAATACTACCGGGATTCCCTGTGCCTCCTTGCTTGTAGAGAGGCTTGATCCAGCATAGAATCATAGAATCACAGAATCATAGAATAATTTGGGTTGGAAGAGACCTTAAAGATTATCTAGTTCCAAAACCCTGCCAAGGCCAGACACACGTCCCACTGGTTGCTCAAACCCCATCCAGCCTGTCCTTGAACACCTCCAGGGATGGGGCAGCCACTACTTTCTTGAAAACCTGGGCCAGTGTTTACCCACCCTCACAGGACAATGTGGACATTATTTGAAACATCATAGCTATCACATTTAGTTTTCAAGTACTAGCACCAGCTCAGCTTTAAAGTCCAGGAACTGCTGGAGCAAACAGTGCCCCAGGACTCCCAGTCAGTGGTGCTGGGTGCTGCAGAAGAAGGCAGAAAAAAAAAATCGTAGAATCATAGCCCATCCAGTTCCACACCCTGCCATGGGCAGGGACACCTTCCTCTGGACCAGGGTGCTCAAAGCCCTACCCACCTTGCCTTGAACACCTCCAGAGATGGGGCAGCCACCACTCCTCTGGGCAACGTGGGCCAGGACCTCACCATCATCACTGTGAAGAATTTCTTCCTAATGTCTAATCTAAATCTGTCCCCTTCCAACTTAAAGACATCCCTCCTTGTCCTATCACTCCATGCACTTGTAAAAAGTCCCTCCCCAGCTATCCTGAACTCTCTTTCAGCACTGGAAGCTGCTCTAGGGTCTCCCCAGAGCCTTCTCTTCTCCAGGCTGAACAACCCCAACTCTCTCAATCTGGCCTCATAGTAGAAGCACTCCAGGCTTTGAATCATGTTCAGAGCCAATTCCCATACCAAAAAAAAAAAAAGACTCAGGATTCCTTTCAACATGACCCATGGTGGAAACAAAAATTGGGACCTCCATTTATGTGAGCTTCCAGAGGTCTCGGAGAGATTACAGCAAGCATGGAGAAGAAATAGTAACAAGAACACACAGGAAACCCTGACATTTTGTTATGAAGCCACATGTCCGACATTAAAAACTTAGTATTTCTTTCTTGGATTTTTCAAGGTGACATTTATATAATTTTTATGTATTTTATGTGTGTGTATGTACATAAATAAAATAAATATAACTCATTTGTTTTACATTTTAAACTCCATATATGTCAAAGGCAATCTGCAGAGCCAAAGGGCAAGTTGCAGCCATGGGTTCAGGAGCCATCCTAGGGCCCCATTCACAGTTATAACAACACGTTTTATTTCTGCACAGGCAGGAAGGGGGAGTGCAGCAAGGTGGAGAGACGGAAGCGCGTGCTGGCAAGGAATAAGATGAGGTATATTAAGGAGATAATAAGCAGAGATTACACACTTGGCAACCGTTTTGCACTATGCCTGCAGTTTTTAAAGCTCGGGCTCTCACAGGATTACTTGCCATCCCACAGTGCTTCTGGCGGTTTAGTCTAAAGGCCCATCCTGCCAGGAAGCCCTGGTGTGGTTGAGCTTCCTCATGCTCTCCCCTTTCAGTTTCAGTGAAACTCTCCTCGTCAGGACAGGCTCAGCACAAGGCCAGCAAAGCACTTCAGTCCCAACCATTCACAGCTTCCGAGGGCTCCAAGTGCTGCACATCCGGTGCTCCAAGTGGGTGGTACACAGGACTGCCAAGTTTTCATGTTGAATAGTACCACTCCAGCACTACTTTTTTTTCTTTTTTTTTATCTTTTTTAAAAGCAAGCAGCTGCATGGCAAACACCCACGAGGGCTCAGCCAGAGCCATTTCCTTGCACTAGACAGCCCTGACCAGGCACCTGCTCAGGTAGCAACGTTGCCTCTAACACAGTGCAAACTGTTCATTTTGGGTGATGCGTGAGCTAACCCACGCCGTTACTTTAAAAGCCACAGAAACCCAGCTGGTTCTGATTCAAAATTGGTAGCATAAAGTAATCCTTGATTTGATGGTGTTGCTTTGTGGAAAAGCAAAAATATAGAATCATAAAATGACAGAAGTATTTGGGATGGAAGGGACATCAAAGCCCATTCTCTTCCAATCTGGCCTTGAACACCCCCAGTGATGGGGCAGCTACCACTTCACTGGGCAACCTGGGCCAGGGCCTCTCCACCCTCACAGGAAAACATTTCTTGCTAAGACATCATCTCAATCTCCCCTCTTTAAGCTGAAAACCATTCTCCCTTCTCCTTTCCCAGCTTTCCTGGAGCCCCTTTCAGTACTGGAAGCTGCTCTAAGGTCTTCCCAGAGCCTTCTCTTCTCTAGGCTGAACAACCCCAACTCTCTCAGTCTGCCTTCATATGCGATGTGCTCTAGCTCTCAGATCATCTTTGTGGCCTCCTCTGAGCTCACTCCAACAGATCCATGTCTTTCCTGTGCTGAAGGCTCCAGAACACATGGGCTCTAGGTAAGGTCTCACGAGAGCAGAACAGAGGGGCAGAAAGCCCTCCCTTGCCCTGGTCCCACTGCTTTTGATACCAGGATACATCTGGATTTCTGGGCTGCAAGCATATGTTGGGTTTCATTTACAGTCAACGTTGGGCACTCATATGACCCATAAAAAGCTTTTTCTACTTTGCCTTTTTCACTTGAAGACAAGATGGCCAGAGCTTCACCCAAGCGAGCTCCAGAAGTTGTACTTCATGTCTTAGTACAGTGAATCTCAGCCCTGGCTCCCACCAAAACTTCAAAAGCTTCAAAGGAATAGCACTTGATCCTAAAACTCTTTGCTGTCTTATTGCAGTGACTGACTATTTTTTTTCCAGCAAGTGGTCACAAACTTCTGTTTATTTTGCAGATGCTCTCTGGCTTCTCGTAACTCTTTTTCTTGAAGTTTTCCACAGGGCCATGTCCTCCCTAGGTAACAGCTTAATTTATCAGTGGTAACAGACCTGTGGTAAATGTGGGACCAAGAAAAATATTGTCCCTCCTCTGCTGTGAGATTTGTCCACCTGGTTGACTGCACTAGAATCTTAACTATCTCAGTTATGGCTGCAGGAGAAACCCACTGAATCAGCAACCTCTGTACGCCTCCAAACAACTCGAAGCACAGAGCAGCAACTGTGGGAGGCAGGCAGGAAAAACTCAAACCAACCATTTATAGTAATGATTTTTTGGGTGGTGTGACCCCAAATGCCCAAAGCAGGAAAGTAATCAACATCAGCATCTCCAGCCAGCCAAGCTGGGTCTCTCTCATATAAACAGTAAAGCTCCAGTAGGAAGTGCTAAAATGAGGAGGTAAATTTCCTTGGCCAGAATTGGAAGGAAATATAATTAGATGACTGGAATAGGCACTTCTGGACCTAAATTTGGTAACACCATGAAAATGCTCAAGTATTCACCTCACCATGTGCTGAAACACTTAGTTCAGTTGTTCTAATTTAGACAGATACAAACTCTATTTATATATTAAAATCCTTCAGCTATTACTCACTTCTTTTTTGCTCTCTAGCTGTATGGCTTAATGAATGAGTTTTGTCCTAAATACATCCACACTCTCATCTGTTTTGTGCATTAATTCTCAAAGGGCACTTCAGCAGAGGCTTTCTTATCTATGAATTCATCAGTTCAAACTCCCCAGTGAGGTCATTTCCGAAGTTTTTAATAAAAAGAAACTTTTGATTCTTGGGGTCATTTTGCAAATTATATCTTCACTAATCTAGTAGAGGTCAGAGAAGAATTTGGATTCAAAGAGTGTCTCTGAATCCTCAGCACATGTGTGTCTTGAAGCTTTTAAAAATACACAGTCTTGCTGTTATAAATAAAGCATTCTTCTCTAAGGTCAAATGCTTTCAAAGTACAGGAAAACATCCCTTTATGTCTTTTTATAATAATTATATGGTTTTTTCTCCTCATAATAAGAGTGCACTAAACTAGAATAAGAGTTGTTTTCTGAGCAGTGTTTCACTCTGGCTGTTTTTACATTGTTGGAGGGTCAACGTGAACATCAGTGTCATTTCCTTTGTCAGACACTCCAGCAGCAGACCACCAAGAGCAGCACATTACTCAAAAAGAGAATAAGAGCACAAAAGTCAAAGAGTGAAGAGGGGTGGTTTTACACTGAGCTTTTTTCAAGGACGTGACCACAGGATTATTTCATGGTACGGTGAATTCCATACTTGAGATCAGTTCTCTTACACAAAAAGATGCTCGGGCGTGTTGGAAACAGCATTCACTCCACACAGATGGGGCTCTTCCACATCCAGAAGTACAGCTGGACTGACTGATCAGGATAGACAAAAGCAAAAGAACAACTTGGATGATGGGCAAACACTCTTCAGAAGCACTCTTACTTTCTCACCTCCCTACTCATGCTCTAAGGTAAACTTATGCTCCAGCTGTCTTTCAAAAAATAGGAAATTTCTCTATTTTAGCAACACATTAGGATTTTTCCAAGGACTTTGCTGAACCTCAGTGCCAGCTTACAGGTTTATCCAAGACTGACTATGCATTGTGAACATGCAGACCAATAGGACAGTAGTCCTACTACAAGGCTTTCAATCGGCAAACAATCATGCAATCCACAGCAGCCCACCCTCTCCAGGTGTTACACTGCTCACATTAAGAAGTAATCTACTGTGTAACTACACAAAATCAACAGACCAGACACTGTGGAAAGAAAACTGAGAGGTCAGTCAATAGTTGAGATGTGGCAAGAATAAGAAGTCCTTAAAAAGGTATTTCTTTACATAATGGGGATTTATTCATAACCTTTCTGGTTCTCCAGGTGCTACAGTCTCTCTTCTGCCTCCAGTACTTAGTGTTTCCCTTGGGGATGGATGAAGAGAACTCAGTTAACTCTATAACTGACCTTACTCTGGAGTGATCTTGCACAGCAATTCATGCCTCTACATCCAGGATCTCTCCTTTCTGGTCAGCTGAAACTTTGCATGGAGACAATTCCAGTGAATATGTGCCCAGGATCTGTTCAGAGGGCCGTAGAATGAACAGGACAGTGCATTTGCATTGCATACAAATCCAGCTTTTATAAAGAAAATTTAGTTCTTCCAAGGGGCACCAGACCTGCAAACAGAAACCGCAGTGTCCAGAGGTTGCTTTAGCTCCTATTCTTGAAGAGTGAAGATACAAAGCATGGTTTGTTTTCAAACAAAGAGGTCTGTCATGGGGACATTCATAGGGTTTGGCCATTATATTGTCTTTGGGTTGAACCTGAAAGAAGGAAATACAAATCAGATAAAAGCTGCCATCTTCTTTTATCTTGCTATCACTTCTGTGTCAGGCTAAGCTTGGCAATTGCTGATAGAGAGGTGGTGAGATCTTTGAAAGAAGTAAAACACATGCACTTTTCCAAAAGAGGACACTATAGGTTTACTGAAGGATACTTTGCTGTGATGACCTACTAGTCAACCTGAGATTTAGAATTCTCTTTAGGAACAGCACAGGGAAGGCTTAAATGCTTTTAGGACCTCAGATTTTGAGAAGCTTATCTACAACATGATACTGTAGATGCTTTCATCAAGCTCTTCTTTTCTTGTATTGATGCCAGGAGATTAAAAGGGTGTTGAGTGGTGCTGAGCGTCTGGAGGGGTTGTTAACATCACATGTGGTGCTGGAGTTGTTTTCACTGGCTCAACCCATCCTTACCTGCTGATGAGCAGGCAGGAGTCAGACGAAGTTGCTGTGGTCATAGAAACAAAACCCTTAGGGTCAATCTTCCCTCTCCTCTCTCCGGGACATTCTTGACTGAGCCCAAAGCCATTTTTTCAAAGCCCAGAGCAACATCTCCTCCCAGTTGCACTGCCCACCATCACAACTGGTTTTGGAACTGCAGTAGCAATACAAAGACTGCATTTGTGGAGCTATCCAAGTGGAGCCCTTGGCAATATACACGTGTGAATTTTACCAGTCCCAAGACCAGGGTTCATTACTCATAAACACACTACCTCCTTTCACATGCTCAGACAACTTCCCCCTGAAAGCACTCTCAGCTTCACACAGCCCTAGCAGCTCAGTTATTTCACAAAGTTAACACTCAAAGTCAGTATGAATTTAACAACATATGTGGTAGGCAAAGGTGCACATGCGGTGATATTTCCAACTCTGCACCAGCTCTGCCTGGGACAGTCCCTGATGTGATAAGCTAACTCAGCTGGCAAGGAGAGTGGCTCCTAGGACTAGAGACAGTCCCTGTATTGGAAACAGTGGGATCCAGCTCCACCATTACTTTTCCCATAGGCCACCTCAATGAAGTCTTTCCGAATCATATCCTTGCACTCAGTATGACAGCAATGGTAGGTATGCCACCACCAGAACCACCACATATGGGAGACAGAGGAAGTAACATCTGCCTGTTGAGAACCTCAGGGAGCAGGAAAACATGAAGAGCCACCATGAACACGAATGCAGGTAGGAAAAATACACAGCGTAAGAGCAGGGCTCAAAAGGACCCACCACAGCAAAGCAAGAGCTGCAGCCAGTGCCCCCTCAAGTACTTGGCCTGAGCTCAGCATATCCCATGTGACAAGTTTCAGTCTAAGACCAGAGTAAGTCTCACTCTGGTGAAAGTGGGGTCCTCCATTCCACCACCCCTCACAAATTTTATAGCCTCGACTCTTTTCAAGCCTTATTTGCCTTCACTGCTGAACACTGACAGCGCCCAGCACCCATACCAGCATCATAGCACTCTGTTCACAAGGATGGATGGTACTGTGACATGGGGCTGGAGAAAAGCTATTTATTAGCTGGTCTTTCCTTGAGTCTTCACCTTGACGTACCAAGAATGTTTTCTCTACCAAATACTTCCAAATCCTCACAGTCTTGTCCTAGCATTTTATCTCTTTCCATAGCATGACCTTTCTGCGTGATTGAAGCAGACTCAAAAAAACAAAAAGTTGGCCTTTTTCCCCCTTTCTGAGTAGAGAGTCCAACAAGAGACCAAAGCACAGAGTAATTCAGCCCATGGCATAATGAAAGTCAGTAATATCAATCATATCATGAAAGTCATGTAATATCAATATCAATATCAATAAGCTCTGTTGGGATTGCTGTGCTGTTTTGCAGTGGGCAGGAGAGTCCAGGTGAGCCGAGAGCTATTCCCTGGAGCTGAAGAGACCAGACAGAATGCAGGGGAACACAGAGCTCTTGTTTGTTTTAAAAAAGTTCTTAAAGACGGCCCTGGATTAAACAACAAAACCAAAAATAATAACATTTGCAGGGCCAAACTCAGCAATCCCATATTCAAGAAAATTTCCCACTGGCTTTAACAGGTACTTTGCTTTGCTTTAGGTAGGCAGCCCCTTACTACCATGTCATTCTGCACTGTGTTTGCCTTTTCCACTGCCCACTGACACTTGGACTCACATTTGGAGCTGCTGCACCATTTTGTGCATCAGTTCCCCTTCTTAAGCTTCCCTCAGAAAAAGCTTCTATAAGTGGATTTACAGAAAACTTTTGGAATCTCCAAACAGAGAGCAAAAGGAAAATAGAGTCATAGAGTGTGGATTGTGGAAGGTGGCAGGTCCAAGCTCATGATCCTTGCCCTGCTTCATGTTTGCTTGGGAAATCTCTGCTCATCCGAGAATGGGAACTGTTGGCCATCACCTAAAAAGCAGGTGAATGAGAACATTCACATAACTCCAGACCCCTCCCACCATTAAACAGGAAAGAAAAATCAAATTGCAAGACAGAGTCAGAAATAACTTTCCAGTTAGTGAAGATAGCAGCACAGTTCCCGCCCCTCAGACACACATGCTGAATTCCACAGGAATTATTGGTCTCAGAGAATGGGGAGGAAATCACAGCTCCACAGCTACCAGTCAAAGCAAAGAGCTAATGAGTTGATGAGCTACCTCCAATATGGCATATGGAAAGCAAGCAACATTTTCCATGGCTTTGTGGATCCCAGGAGATTCACTGTGCTAGAGAAAACCCTTATATGTTCACCTTCCTTCTTCAACCTCTGCCATCATCCTGCTAAGAGAGTGGGGAATGGAACAAGTGAAAAGAAACACTGGAATGGCAACCTCTAGCCAAAGGGTTATAATTAGATCAAGTTCTCATCATGAGTTCTCACCATGATTAGGTTTTGGCTCCTGGCACCTGTCAGGGCCTCTGGTCTTGGATTCAGCAGATGAGGCAACCTTCCCAAAGCTGAACCAGCCAGACTCAAGCCAACCTTTTACTGACACTTGGAAACATTAAGCTGATCTTTTCTTGCCATACTTTATTTTAGCATTTTTGCACATCTCTGCATTTTGTTAGCTTTGGCATGGACTTGAAACCATAATAACACTAGAGAAGCTGATCTCTTTATCCCTCTACTCTGGAAAAACCAAGGAGCAGTGGAAACCTCATACAAGTTGCTTCTAATTTTGTGAAGTTTCCAGATCTCTGTCCAGACCAAGAGCTTCTAATGAGTTTGGATAAACACTGTGTAGTCCTAGGAATTTTCATGTACCTCAGGAAAACAGAGCCAAATACAGTACAAAGGACTTTGCAAGATCTGTCAAAGCTGAGTGCTCCTGGAACGACACCAGGATTAGAGATATGATACCTTCACATGCCCATGGTTGCACCCCAGCCTTGCTAACTCAAATTCTCTCAGTTCATACCAGTCTAAACCTGCAGGGGAGTTCACCGAGGCACTCCAGAACAGATTTATTTAGCAAGTTTAAAGAGGGGAAAGGATGAATGACAGCTTCTTTCGTGAAAGGGAAAGAAAAGAAACATTAACTCCTAGTGTCAAAATGCTGTAAAACTGGCTTTTGACTCAATACAGCATAATAGTGCTTGTAAATGGGGTAATTGGTTTGTGTGAGGTCATGAAATGAAGCATGACTGCACTTGTCCATCCCCTGGAGCACCATCAGCTGCAAGAGCATGTGATGCAAGTATAGCACAGGTGGAAGTGAAAAGATTCACGTTTCATGAAACTTATTAATCAGAGCTGAAAGACATTGAGCTTTTCACATACCTAATTTTATTCAAAATTGATAGCTTGCAATTCCTATACTTGTGTGGGAGACATCATGCCTATTTGCTCTGTATTCTTTCTTCAAAAGTGTAGGGCTTAGCAAGTGTACACAGTTCCCTTCTGCTTCACAGCCACTTTTCCTGGCTAGATGTGTTTACCAGACCCAAACATCACAGAACTGAGCAGAGAGCAATACTGGAAATAAGACGGACAAAAGAACAGCAAAGGATGGAGCACGAATCACACAATGTGGTTCAAGCGTTCTGTCACTGGGACATCTGCTGGTGTCCCTTCTGTTAGTGTTTCCAGACATCTCCATCAAGTAGGGGGTAACTAAACACTGCAGCAATTGGATAATAATAGGATTTATTTCTAAAACACCCTCATAGCCTGAGGCTTTGAGGAGCACATGGAGGCATGAAAGAAGGAAGAGAAAGAGAAGAGCACTACATGCACCCTAGTTGAGGGCAGGCAGAGGTGCAGGAAGGAGTGAGCGACAGGCCAGCGCAGAAAGACAACAGAGGAGTCAAACACCCTTGAAGAGGACTTTGGGGTGCTGGTGGATGAGAAGCTCAAAGGCATGTAGTGATAGGACACAGGGTAATGGCTTTAAACTGAAAGAGGGGAGATTCAGATTAGATATAAGGAAAAAATTCTGCACCGTGAGGATGGTGAGGTGTTGACCCAGAAGTCATGGATATACCTGAAGGTGTTGAAGGCCAGATTAGATGGAGCTTCAAGCAACCTGATCCAGTGGGAGGTGTCCCTGCCCATGGCAGGAGGGTGGAACTGGGTGGGCTTTAAGGTTTCTTCCAACCCAAACCATTCTATGATTCCTTCTTCACAGTCCATTGATTTTACATGTTTATTTAACATCTATGTGAATAAAGGCAATATTATTCCATTAAAAAAAAACACAGAAAACTTGGCTCTACTTATACAAACATTTGGACAATGGAGGAAGAATGACCAGCTCAGTATTTGGTTGGTTTAAAGAATAGGAATACGTAGTTATTATGTTGTTGTCAGTGGTTCAAAACCAGCCTGGCTGGAAGAACTGAACGTGATTGCCATCTGGCAGTTGTTTGGGGAACCTCCCTAAAAGAAGTTACAGCCCCAGCTCAGATCCAAGCAGATGAGAGTCCTGCAAGGACAGGAAGTAGGGCAGAAACATTAAATGTTCCTGCAGAACAAGGAAAACCATGGACCTTCTGGAGGTGCCAGGGTCCCAGCGTGAAGGTGCTTTGCTAGCTTTTGCAGTGCACATTTGTGAATAAAAGAAGAAAACTCAGACCTGCGCTGAGCCCATCCAGACCCACAGCAGCATCTCCCAAAATATGTAAATGTCCAGAAAAACAAACACCCAGAGCAAGGGCTGGTCAGGAATATGCTGCTTACTGCTGAAGGATAATACCAAGAGCACAAGATCATAAACTAAAGCTGCCAAGACATTAAAACAAACTAGGGTTGTTGTTTTCCCTCTCCTCCCCCGAGAATAACATTAAACACCAAGGCAGCTGCAGAAGCCTTATTTTTCTAGCCATTCCCCAGACAGCTACCAGCCCTCGCCTTTAAATCAAGATGGGATGGGCTTTTGTCTAATGAAGTTATTGAGTTCAATAAAGGTTGAAATTCTCTAGCCTGGGCTGTACAGGAGGTCACAGCCCAGATGATTTAAAGTTATTTTTGGTCCCAATACCTATGGAAAAAAACTACAAAGCCTCCCCTATTAGAAATGAAAGAATAAACAGCAGAAAGTAATAAAATTTTCAAATCCAGGCAGCCTTTGCCCACAGAATAGCTGTGAGCAAAATGAAGGCTCTTTGGCTTTGCTCATTTATCACAAGGATTCAGATTCATTACTCAGGTCTTTTATCCCGCTATCCAAATGAAAGAAGGTTTATGGAGTCACATTCTACGCACATTTCATCATATCCGGTATTTGAGCCCGTTATCCATTTTTGAAAGACTAGAGATCTGAGCTTACTTAACTTACTTCAGGTTTGGCAAAAGAAAGAAAGTGGGTAGAAGGAAAATAGCTTGATTAATGTTCCAGTGAAGGAAAGGCAGTAGCATAAAAATCAATCCTTCGCACCTCTGAAAATCGCTTCTAGGAGGGGTAAAAGGTTTCCTCCCACACTACGGGGAGGAAAAACACTATGGTCACGATTGTTGTACCCTGAGGGGCCTACTCAGACAACATTTCTTACTAATCTGTATTTTCTAGCATCTAAGGAGTAAAAAGCTCCTGCTGCAGTTTTAATACAATTAATAAAACTTGAACAAGCCACGAGACACCAATTAACAGTAACTGAGCTCTAGCAGTTTCAGAACTCACAGAATTACTTTATTTATGGATAATAAGCCACAGCATGGATGGCAGAGCTTCAGAACAGCTCACAAGCCTTCCCATCACCTTCCCATGTACCATGCAGATACTACTGGTAGTACCGATGGGCTGGGGCCAGAGCCTTTGCAGCCCCCAGAAACACATTCCTAACAAGCAACAGAGATCTCTGTAGGGCTTACATAGTCTCCATCATGACAGAACATCATTTAATAGTTTGATCTCCCCGTATTCTCCCGTGGAGAAAAAGTACACCCAGTGCCATTTAGAGCATCCCATTTGTTGGCTATTATTGTAGTTTCACTCCTGCTGCTCGGGCACCCAGTGCTGAAAATGAAATGTAAATAATTCCTGAAATGGCTTCATTATCCTGGTGGCAAGTACTGCTCTCCCTGCATCCTTGGGTGGAATTCAGAATGAATATGGCTTTACTATATGTCCATGTATGTGCAACACCAGTGAAATCAGTGTAGCTGTAGGAGCAGGGATTGCTCGCTAGCAGCGATTGCAGAAGCCCACGAATGTGGAATAATGTTTATATAGGGTCTGATATGAATTTCACCCCCATTCCTGTGCCTTAGAGCACTAAAACCTAAAATATCTGATTTCACACAAAATCAGATACCACTTTGTAATTTTATTGGATTTGATCAGAGGTGACACCATAACCTGTAAACATTCTTTCTAAGTACTTAGATTCATCATGTCCTTGACCAGAAATACCAATGAAATCAAAGGATTAAAATCATCTTTCTGGCATAAATCCATATTAGGGAACCCATAAGAAGGACTTGTGTTTGGTTTTGAGATCACCCAGAACAAGTAGGTGTCAGCTGGTGCAGGTTCAATCCAGTACTCACTGCAGTTAGCACAGGATGAGCACATTTCAAGAACAGGAATAATGAGTCCTTAAAAAAAAAAGAAAAAAAAATATTAAAGGTGGATCTCGTGCCTGACCTGTACGATATGACTGCTCTACTTTACAATGGATGCTATATTTATTTTCCAGAAATAACATTGTTCTGCATCAAACAAACTTGATATATCAGCACCTCTGAAATCTCAATAATTTGAGGTGTTTATCCAGGTAGAGGTGATTTAATGGATCTGGCTGCAACTGCCGATACTTGTCATTTTTTCTGGTTTGCTCCATCAACTGCTCCATCTAATACCATTGCTTTCAGCTAATGCAAAATCTGTTTTCCTTCACACCAAACCATGTGGACCAGCCTTCAGAAAACCCATTCTGGCCAGCTATGATTGAAAAAAAAAAATGGGTTCACCTGGAACTAATGAGTGAGTGAAATAAACTGTGGGTGTAACAGTAAGTAGTAAGTGTTTCCATGGAAAAATCCAGCATTTTATAAGTCGGGTGCCAGAAACAGCCCATCGTCCTCCTCTAGGTTAGGTAACAGGCTGAGTCCCCCACTGCAACAGCACAGCGCTTTCTCATTACCAAGAGCTCCTTCACCTGTCTTAAGTCAAGTATCCTTTTTTGCCTCCTAGTGTTTCTCTCATTTGGGCTCTCATTCCTGCATCTGCAAAGGACAGTAGGAGAATCACACCAAGGGCAACATATTCAGATGCTGGATGTGAGAAATTAAAGAGATTTCCTAACTTGATCTCTTCTGTATGCAGAGCTTTGCTGTGCCCAGCACTGCTGCTCTACACAGGCCATGGGCTGGCAGGTGCTGCCTGCTGCGGGCAGCACATTTTTCCACTCATTTGTTCCTTTACTAGGCTGCAAAACATACTTAAAATCCAGCTGATGTGACTAAATTATTGATTTGACATCAATGTGTGGATTTATACCTTGTTTTGAGAGCTGCAGAGTTTTATTGCAAATGTGCTCTCATTGCATTTATACCAATAGAGAAAATGTAAAACTTTTGGGAAAAAATTATCAAAAGAAAAATCAATGGAAAACAAAACAGATAGTTTTACAGTGGTCCTAGTACTGCTGAGAAATAATTTCTTCACCGCTGCATGATTCTTATACAGCAGCTCAGGGTTATCATCCTCATCTTGCCTTGCATCTCGGGCGCTGTGGGCAGCACACACCTGCAGGATGTCCAGTACAGAGCCAAGATCATGGAACGAAATCTTGCCTGCCTATCCCTTGCCACTCCAGCTCAGCCATCTCACTAAACACATATGCCATTGTTACACTGAACAAAGAACTGTAATAGGCAGATTAAACACCCAACATGCTCTTTGCACACCTCCAGCCAGCGCCAAGGTCCCCGTCTGGCTGGCACGCACTGGGCTGTGCATGGGCAGATCGTGTCAGTCATCCAGAAACCAGAGTTTGGACTCAAATTAGAAAACAGCAAGAAACTTTCAAGCCAAGAACAACAATACAGCTGGGAATGGTGTGATGCTTTACACTGAACAAATATAAGCTAATTTATCAGAGCATTGACTCCAGCTCCTTTCCAAGATAGCACTGGTGGCGCCTCAGAGCAAAGGCAGATAGAGACAGCAGAGAGGTTAGGTAGGGCACAGAGAGGGAAATTCAACAAAAACAACCTGATAGAGTGGGTTAGGCTGCACTGAAACAAGAATAGAGGGCAAAATGTTTACAGTTCCCTTTGATCTTTGTTAACAACTGCAGACAAGTACACTTAACCCAATGGATCCAGAGACAATTTAAGCACTAGAATAAAAGTGAGTGCAAAAAAACCACGTGGATATATATATAAGCTGCCACACTGACCCACCTACCTGTGCTAGCATGCTGGACACATCTAGCCTTTTAGAAGAGAGCAACTTAGCAAAGTGATTTCAGCTTGCTGTATGCCACTCATCTGTTTAGTTTTATCTTGGTTTTAGTTTTCCCTGGTACTGTTGTAGTACACAAGTTGGCTTGAATATAGAAGGACTCTATACAAAGTGGAGTGTATTTACAAGTGAAGAGGGAGATGCAAAAAGAGCTGTCAGCATTTTCCATTGCCACAAACCCTGCCCTTTCCTAGCATGGCTCAGAGGAGCAGTGGGAGGCATCGGGAACCATCAGAGATGGCCCATTTCTTGGGAAACTTCTGTTTGACCAGCTCTAACATTTCTGTAAGCATCAGGAATTTGGAGGACTTTTCCAACCCACATATCCAAGCCCAATCAATGGTGATTTTGATGATATTACAAGACTGTCAGTTAATGCCAGAGTGATTGAGGTGATTTACCTACATACCAGCCTGGCTGCGCTCAGCTCAGCACTGCCTGTGCTACATTCTCTCTCAGTCATGGGTCCCTTTGGTCCCTTGGGACATGTCCTTTACTGCTGGGCTTCTATTTGCAGTTAGTGAAAGCAGAATATGATGAAAAGAATAAAAACTCTAGTTATTCTTCCTAGTTGTGACTTTTTGCTTCTTTAGCAGCTCCTTTATTATTTCATGAAGTCATCCATATCTATTTACAATTAAAAATATCCTGCCCCTTCATTTCCATGAGGAGGATGTAAGAGGAAAGGACACTGTTTTCTCTCTGTATTATCAGTTTTCAGTGTGACGCACAGTTCACTGCAAAAAACAAACACCCCTAATAAGAACGGCTGTGCAGTTGCTGCACGCGGTGTCAGTTACTCGGCAGCACCAAGCCCTTCACAGGGTCAGTGCCACAAGGAGTGGAGAGCAGAACACATCCCCATCCCTTGTAGCTCCCACTCCACCCACAGTGGGTGCTCCTGGAGGAAGGGCAGGATGTGGGAGCTCGGTGCAAACCCCACTGCAACTTGCTGCAGCCAAGCCAGGTTCAGAGCACCCACTGCTGTGTTTACATGACATCAGAGGTGGAACAGGGTCACTGGACGACTTGACGCTCAGAGCAGCAGTGCACCAGGGACCCAGATAAAGTCCTTTGCTAAATTTGGATGATGTTTGGATGGGAGGAGAGGCCCAGGCAATTTCATAGAGTGCCTCAGGCTGGGGTCAGTCCTTGCAAGAGCAGTTAGGATACCCCTGCACTGAGGGCTCTACATGTCCTAAGGAAGCTGTCAGAGTAGCAGCCTCAAAGGACTCTATCCACGGAGCTGGGCAAGCAAATTCTACAGCCATTTGGATCACCTTTTCTAATCCCATTGACTGCAATCATTATTTCTGCATCCCATGGACTTTGCTGGGCACTGCAAAACTTGCACACCCTCTGCTTACCAGAGGTAAGTCTGAGCAGGCGCTTTCATGTACTACTAAAGTAAGAATCTGCTCCGAAGGAGAAAGCTGTAGGTTGCATTTGGGTCTGTTCATCAGTCTCTGGGAGCCCCTCTGGTCTTTGGCCACCATCTCCCTTTCCCCTCCCTGCTACACGGGTCAGAGTTCATCCCATCTGTTTGCTCCCAGTTGCCTTTTCTCAGGCTGAGTTTTAATTTTCAATTTGACCAACCTACCCCCCACTCCCACCCCATTTTAATTAGACTCCAGCCCCATCTCAATTATTTCCTTATACAGCTTTGCCTTTTATCTGTCTATCAGAGAGCTGTCCATCAGATTTAGGATACCCCACAAAGCTGCTCCTCAGACTTTGAGTGTCCCCATTGACCCAGAATGGGCTCCCAGGCTGGGGAAATAACCATCAGATCCTCATTCTTCACCCAGCTTTAATTTACTCCTGACACTAGGAGTCCCAAGCTTCTCCTCTTTACCTTCATTGTGGTCTCCAGCCACTGCAACAGCCCTGCTCAGCATCACAGGCTGAGGAGGAATGACACCCAAGGAGCCGTTGCCATGGGCGCAGACGGTGGTCCCTCCAGGTTCCCATGACACCGGGTGAAACATGCACTGGAGTGATGAGAGGGAGGAATACACACCCGCCAATCTATTTGTACCTCATCTAAGCACCTCACAAGTTAAACAGTTCCCCTTTCTTCCCACAGCACCCTGAGAGCTCAGGGGGCTCCTCCACCCACCAGGGCAGGGCTCACAGTGCACAAAAGGCTAAATACTTGTCCTGATTGACCTGGAGACAAAATAAAATTCACTGTGAATGCTCAAGCATGGCCAAGGGCAGAATTTGTCTTTGATGAGCTGCCCGTTGGCTGATTCGCGGTTTTCGGCATGAAGTCCCCATCTTGGCCTTTGCTGCAGGGGTAGGGTAGGAGACAGTGCTCCATTGCTGAAGTGCAGCTAGTTCCTCAGAAACCTGGGGGACTTCTCCCCTCAGGAAGCACTTAACAGAGCATTGTTGAATGGATCGAAGAAGGACTGACTCAGACCTCACCGCAGTGCCATGTGAAGGACACTATGATGGAGACTCATCCGTCTAGCTAGGAACAAGCATGCACGGGACAGGTCCCAAGTCACTCTCTCTCTTGCAGACACCCTGAGTAGAAGAGGTCATTTGCCCAATGTGGGCTGGTTTTCACAGGTGCAGAAGCTTCACCCAGCCCTTCTCTACAGCCTGTAGGAAGGTTTCAGCTCATTTCCCCAGGCAGTACCTTGCAGATCACCGGTCACCCTGCCAGAGATGAGGCTTCATCAGCTGCCACCACCCAAGTTCTGTATCATTTCAAATTCGCTCTGATGTCCCATTTCATTGGTGATGTCAGCCAGAAGATATTCCAGGAGAGGGGAGAGAAATGCCAAGCATAAACATAAGGTATGAACAAATCCAGAGTAAGCTTTGCCCACAAATTAAGCATCTTCCTTCCTTAAACTGATCCCGTCTTTCTCCAGACCTTCAAACTCATCTCACCCCACAGATCTCCTCACAAGCAGAGGAAATAAGTTGTTCATGGCAGTGAAAGCAAAAGGAATTAGTCTCCGTGATATATGAAAATAATTACGACTACTTATTTTCCTTTTCCCCTTATCAGTGGTCTCAAATGTCACTTAGAGAAGGAAATGCAGTGGAAATTCCCACAAATCTTCCCTACAATTAAGAAATTGACATGATTTTTCAGCTTTTTTCTCTCTGTTTGAAAAATTACTCCATAAAAGAAACAATCTTTGCAGAGCATATAACTCACAAAAGGCTGAAACATTATCTTAAACTATTTGTCTGCTTCCTACTTAAGTAAACACATTAGGAATGTGTGTGTATATTTCTTGGGCAGCTTAAAAATAAAAATAAAAATGGTATGTGGTCTCTCCTCACTTTAAGTACCACATTGGTTTCGTTGTTATAAGCACAGATCACATTTATAGTTGAACACTGCTTGAAAGTGCAGGTGAATTGGGAAACATTTGTTAGGCTTAATGATCTTTTATTTAACTGGTGCAGAAAAATGCATCCCTTTGGATTGATTCATGACATCAATCTTATAGAAACATTCCTCCTCAAGAAAAGAAAAGCTGAAATGTCAGGTTGACCCTCTGAGGTTTCTCAAACATCCGAAGTTGTTCACAGATCAAAATCCACAGCCCAACAAACTGAAGGGGGTTAGAGCAGGGAAAAGATAAATCACAACTAGAAATACATTTCAGGATAAAAAGTAGAACCATTCAAATCACCTGGGCTGCAAGGGGCCCATCCTGCACCACAGCAGCTCCACTCCACAGCTGGTGAAATACACTGCACTCAGCACCCCCAGCCAGAGGCTTTGCAGGCTGCAAGAAGGCAAAAGCCTTTTTGCTGTGTGGCATCTCTCCCAGTGAGACCAACAGACTAACCACGGCCCAGCCATCTCAGGCTCTGCCACCAAGTCAAAACCAGAGCTGAGAAGAGCTTTTCTCCACTCCCAGTTGCCTGAGCTGGCTGCAGTAAGCATCTGCTGTAGAGAGCAAGCCCATATGGACAGAGAAGTAGCTTCTGCAGGCCCTGGGTCAGGTAGTCATGGGACAGCTCTCTCTGTGCCAAGGGTGCTGCACTTCTGCACTGTTGCATAGTTAACTCAACCCTGACTAGCCTTTTCCAAACAGGGTAATGAACCATCGCAGGACTCTGCAGCCTGTGCTCAGCTTCCACCGCTCCTCTAGGGCAAAGCATGTACACAAACATACTAATAGTTTCTGCTACAGGGGTAAGAGCTGTCTGAGAACTGCCTTTGTGGTTGTGGAGAGGGAATGGCAAGCAGACACGTGCACCAGGGCATCCTCCTGCAGTGCCAAGCAAGTTCAAGGGACCTGGTACAGCAGAGGCGCTGTAGGAGCTCATGTCCACCCCATGAGATGGACCATCCATGCAGTCACAGACAGCAGCCAGTGTTCTGGCCAAGCACACCCTCTGCCTGCAGTTTTTCCTGAGCATCCACACAGACAACTTCCACTTCGGGGCTGAATCCGGATTGCTCATTATGCATTGTCCAGGTCATCCTGAGACAATCCACAGATTTCCCCATTCACTCAGGTCCTTGGCAGAGATGCAGAGGGAGCCCCCAAAGCCCAGGACAGGAAGCACCACCAGCTGTGTCCTTTAATACCTATGGTGGGTGCCTCAGGTCACCACTGGTTTCCCAGGAGGAACACAAGTTTGGTACTTGCTAAAAATGCTTTAGGAGCAGAAAAGGGGAGGGTTTGCTTTCAGGGCTCGCCCAAGGGTGTTGCATAACATATTTCATGGAATCAAAGAATAGTAAGCGTTGGAAGGGACCTTAAAGATCATCTAGTTTCAACCCTCCTGCCATGGACAAGGACACCTCCCACTAGATCAGGCTGCCCAAGGCCCCATCCAACCTGGCCTTGAACACCTCCTGGGATGGGGCATTTGCACATTTTGGTTGGAAATGCTCTCCTTCAGTCCTTACAGGATCCAGGCTCACAGTGCGGAACCTGTTTGCTTGTTGACTGCTGTGTCTCCTAAGCATTATTTTTGGTTCCTTTTTCCATAAACTAGTAGTAAAGATGCTTTTTCCACAGCAGACAATGAAGAAAGGTCTCAAAGGGAGCTCGGTGGTGCACTTCATAATGTAATTGTCAAGATGTTGTCTGGATGAATTTTGCTGCCTACACAGCAATGCCCAGCCAAGGCCAAAGGTTGCAGGGAAAAAACAGGTTATACCTGAGACAGGAGTGTTATCAAGCTCAGTGGGATGACTATACTTTTGTTCTTAGGAAGAAAGACGGAATTCAGTAAAGGCTGTGGTGAAGCCCAGAAAGCATGGTAGAGAGATTTAATGGGATTTTAATCACCATTTTTAATGAGATTTGCTAGAGGTCCCACAAGGCATAGGAATAATAGAATCCTAGAATCATTTAGGTTGGAAAAGACCTTTAGATCACCACGTCCAACCATAAAGTCCAACCATTCCTATCAGTCACTAAACCATGTCCCTTAGCACACATCTACACAACTTTTAAATATCTCTAGGGGTGGTAACAGAACCACTTCCCTGGGAAGCCTGTTCCAATGCATTAGGTGAAGGAATTTTTCTGAATATCTAATTTAAACCTCCCCTGGTGCAACCTGAGGTTGTTTCTGCTCACCCTTTCATTTGTTAGTTGGGAAAAGAGACCAAACACAGTTCCCTGTTTTCATCAGTCTGGCTGATGCACCGGGGGAGCAGCTGCCCTGCTATACATCTCCATGGCCCCTGAAATATTACCTGCCTCCTGCAAGGGAAGATGTCTCTGTTGTCAGAGGAAAGCAATTGCTAAAAACAAGGATCTGTTCTGGGGCTAGCAATGCCAAGGGAGACCTTGAGCATGGGGAAAGCAAGTAACACTTTTCTGCACTCCTGCTTCCTTCAGAGCGCAGGAAAGTAGTATTAGAAATGTCTGCGCACCTTTGCCAGTCTGCACACCCCAGAGGCTGCATCAAGGTTAGGGTAGCCCCAAGAACTGTCCCAACTTGCTTCCACTCTGTCAGGGCTGCAGGAGGCACAAACTGCCCCATGCAGCTCCCTCAGCCCCACACAGCTGCAGGATCAGAGGAACAAGCTACGAACTGCCCCAATGCTGCTCATGAGCCCCAGCAGATGCACACTCCAGTTTGCATTCTCAGTTGAAAAAGCTATTTGCTTAAAGCAGTGCAGCTGCCTTGTCCACACTCTTCAGCCAGCTGGTGCCCCATTTGTGCTGTTCTACTGACAGTCAGGGGAATAGCCACAAATTCCTGGGCCCAAAGGACTGCTGTTTGCCCCCACTTTTCACTGCTTAGTGCCACATCTCTAACAGCAAACTAAGTTCATAAGAGAAGCACTGTGTTTGAGAACTAGGAAGGTGAAATAACGCCCACTTCAATTACAGAGATTATTTAGTTATTGATGTGAACTACCAGCTCTAACTCCACCCAAACAATTGTTCCAGGTCAGATAAAGTCCTGTTGTGTCTATAACAGGACTTCTACTGTCAAGCAGCAAATTCCTGCAGAAAGCCTACAAAAATCATGTGAAGCATGAAGCCCAGCACCACATTACAGGATTCTGGGTCGATGTTCGTAACAGCCACAGAAGGACCATGCACCAGAATCTCTCTTAACTCACCACTGTTTAATATCTTTGTCAGCTACACAGATGGTGGTATTGAGTGGGATCAGCAAGTTTGATGACATCAAGCTGTGTGGGGCAGTCAGCATACTAGAGGAAAGGGATGCCACCCAGAGGGTCCTGCACAGGTTTCCCAAGCAGACCCATGTGAACCTCATGAAGTTAAACAAGGCCAAATGCAACGTCCTTCAGCTGGATCAGGGCAATTCCAAGCACAAATACAGACTGGGTCATGAGTGGACTGAGAGCAGCCCTGAGGAGAAAGATCTCAGGTTAGATCTTACGGATAAATTCTTCACTGTGAAAGTGGTGAGGCACTGGCCCAGGTTGCCCAGAGAAATTGTGGCTGCCACCATCTCTGGAGGTGTTCCAGACTAGGTTGGATAGGTCGGATGGGGCAATGAGCAGTGGGAGCCTTTCCAGCCCAAAACGTTCTATAATACTACATGTATAATTCATCAACACTCACACTCTGTCTCACAGTTCAACATGAGACAAGACAGGTTTAAAATTGCAATATCATATCTGCATGAGGATGCATCAGTGTAATTAATGTTTGAAATGTGCTGCTAAGGAGCCACTGCTGTTCTTTGTGCCAAGCAGAGGTAGGGCAGATGCAGGTTTGGAGGTTTGGCTGCAGGGAGATATCATGCACTTATAGGGTCACAGAATCGGCTTGGCTGGAGATGTGGGGCGGGACAGAGTTCTGCAAGACAAAAACTCGAGCAATGACTTCTTGCCAGAAGCACTTTTTTTAAAGTCAATGTTCTTGAAAGCTGTTAGCCTCAGACGCAGAGGAACACAATTCCTGTCAGCAGCCACAAGACAAGCATCGGCAGTAACCATGCAGGGGAGAATAAATCTTGAAACACACAGCAGGGTGGAACAAACCAATTTTCTGGAGCATGGTGCTAGGAACAGTGTGTTTGGTGGCTACGGCCAAAAAAGCAGAGACATGAGCACTTCTGAGTCCTCTCCCAGCTATAAAGGAGAAGACAGGTTGGTGGCTGGAATCAGGAGACTGAGGCATCCGTACTGTGCTCTTCCAACACGAAGCAATATTGCACTCCCCATGGCCCTCTTTTGTACCTCAGTTGACCACCCTGCAGCGGATACTTCTGGGTGCATGGCAGGAATAGCGAGGCTTTGGGATGGCTTGAAAGAGCTTGTTAGGGGAAAGATGGTTTGGAAATCAGAATGGCTATTGTTTTACTCCATGAAAGATGAAAACATTTCATTATTAAAGGGTCAGTGTGGTCTGTGTGAAGACTGAGCTGTTGTACCCTATGCTACTTCTTTGAGCAATTTTTCTCCTGAAGCAGGAGCCGCCAGGCCAGTTTGGAGGGAGTACTCCTTCTGAAGGTGGAAAATGCCTGGCATTGTGTCCAGCCTGTGTTTGAAGTGGCAGAAAAGCAACTTTGAATAAGCTTTTTATGGGCCCCACTGCTCTGCTTGACCATAATGTCAGCTTGTAATTAGCAACAGATACTACTTCTGTCACTCGTGATGTTATCATCAGCCATCTTGTGTTTCAAAGTGAGGAGAGGCATGTAAATTATAGGCAATTTTGTCTCTGAAATGGGCTTTATGTTTTTTTTCTACAGGGTGACCAGGAAGCCTGGAGTTTGTTACAGAGATAGCAGTGTATCTGGCAGAGAGAGGAGCAGGAGAAAAGCAATGTATGTCAGGGAGCTGCTGCAGTATATCCATGAAGGAAGCACACACGTCCCAGCTCCCCACTGAAGGCAGAGATGAGTAGTGGGTGTCATAGTGGAGGTATATTTTTGGGAAAAGAGAAGAGCAGGTCTGAGGCAGCCACTGTCCTGCGTCTGAGATAGGAGGGCTCTGTAAGGCTTCATTCACACACTGACAGAGAGCTGGAGGGGGAAGAGGATGGCTCAATCCTGAGCAGTTTCCCACTCAACTTATTGCAAGTAATTTGTCTCACTAAGCCTTTGATGGCTCAATGGTAACCGAGATTGAATATTTTCCCCTTCTTGATGGAAATCATTGTCTTCAACTAAGATGCAATTTTTAACGCAAAGAAAAGGTTCACATTTCCCAGAACAGATTTGATTTTTTGTAAGAAATCCAAAACACCCAGAGCCTCATCATTTCTAGTTTTGACCAAAAGCCATTTGAAATTCAGTTTTAAAAATAGGAAGCAAAAGTTCTAGTTTGGTGGGTTGGGGTTTTTGATGGAAAAAAATCTATTTCTTGCAGCAAGCTGAGCAAATTCCCCACATCCCTTGGCACTGCTCTGCAGCCTAACAGATCCCACTGCCAGAGCACTGGGCTGAGTATTTAATTTCATCTATTGCTGCACAAATTATCAACCGTCCTGATCCTGCCCTGCCTTGGCCTCCTGTGGAAGGAGTCACACTGGATCTGCTCTTTTCTAGGCCTCCCTAGAAAATGGGCTAAAGCAGTGTTTGGCCCCACGTAGACTCTGTGGTATCAAGTTCTCCCCTTTTATTTGCTGGAGGAGTTCAAGCATCACTCTACTGCCCCTATCTTTCTATCTACCACTGTCAAAGAACAGAGCCAACAGGGTTATCTGCCTTCAAACAGAAATAGCTTGTGTTTAGAAAAGAATTAAATTTTCTTCCCTTTAGAGTTGCAACCACATCCTCAGAACTGTTAACCTGAAAGTGAACTTCAGATAATAAAACTCTAAAACTCTAACCTCACCCCTTCAGAAGAGCCAGCAGTCAGCAGCTACCTTGTGTACTCTCCCACTATCTGCTCCATTGATTGCTTGATAGCACAGCTTGTTTTCTTTTTCAAGGGAAGACAGCTACTAAATCTACCCTCCCCATTCCTCTCCTTAGCACTCTCGGGCTTCTCCACAGCTGCAATGCTTTTCCATCGTCCCTGCTCTCAGTTAAATAAACATTATGACACATACTGATTACTTTAACAAACTTTACTGTTCCATGTCCTCAGCAAAGCACGGTTATCTTTTTACAGGGGACATTCCTTTCCTGTTGCTATGCCTACTTCATCGCCATCCAGCATGATAGCCAAGACTGCTCAACTAACGACTCCCTTTTGCTCTTCTTGAAATAGCGCAGAAGGGGCTTGGGCCAGAACGCCAGCAGATGTGAGCTGTCAGAGCTCCTTTGCCTGCAGCAGAGCTCCTGCAGTTTATCCAAGTTGAAGCCCCAGCCACAGCTGTCAAAGGGTGAATATTGTCTTCTGAAACTGCCCCAGAGCTAAAAACAACTGGGTGGAGTGAGGTGGGTGAAGGAGAAGTGAAAAGAGAGCTAGGACTGCCAGCATAGTCAGGGAAGGTTGGTTTATCTTCCCTGTAAGGCTGCATTTGGGGTTCTGTAATTTGCAACTAAACGGCAGAACCCAGAAGTATTTCTGGTAAACTATATTTTGCAACCATTCATCATCGTCCTGCACAACTTCCTTCACATGACAACCTGTGTTTTAAAGATCGCAAAGAGAGGGGAAACTGCCATTTGTTTTGGCCAAGCCAAAATAGCACTTGGCCCAGGGACGTGGGCGCCAGGGCTGCTCCTGTCGATAAGCCCTGGCGGGCCAGCTCCTGCCCAGCGGGTGCAGGCATCTCGCCTTTCATGCACGCCACATAACGGTTTCAAGAAATGAGTGTGTTTTGGTTTCCCCTAATCAGCTCAGTTTTCACATCTAGCACAGCAATGCCCACAATCCATGTGTTTGTACCACTCTGTTAATGACTGCAGGGCAACCTAGAGATTTTAATGACAAACTGCCCTGAGGTCCAGCATTTCAGCTTTTTCCATGTTGTTGTCACCCTCGTGCAAGCATTTTTTTCTTGATAAAAGGCTGGCTCCTCACAATCCCAAATGCTCAAAAGTCTGCTTATTTCTATCTAGTGGAGACCTAGATGCAATAGCTCAAAAATACATCTAATATACACAGAGAGAGGCCAGTGAAGCCAATGAGAATTTCTGGCAGCTGAATAGTTGTAGAAAATAGTTCTTCCCTTAGGCATTAGCTGCAGTATTTTTCAGTCCACGGGACATGTGTGTACACTGCCCTCACAGCTCTCAGTCTGGATATTCCTGAAACTTCATGCATCGCAAACACAAACTATTTTCTCCTTGCTCTAAGGACATTAAGTGATACACAGGATGTAATTAAGATTTCTTTTTATCTTTCTGTTTAGGCTTTTTCATGACCTAACCACAATATGTTGGCTTGGTTGTGCACAGGGGGGAAGTTCAAGGGTGTGAGCGAGGAAAGGATTTGAAAGGAAGCAGAAAAAGCCCAGCCAAGAGTCTCTCCTCACCCATATCTGGTGGCAAGCACATTGCCTGCTGTACATGGCCTCAGGGCAGCCGTGCAAGGGTTGAAAGCAGCCCCTTTTCCCAGGCCAACATTCACCCCTTGCTGAAGGATTCACTGCCTTGTCTCTATCTCTCTCCCTCCCATCAAGAGCTGCACCCAGAGCTGTGTCCATCTCACTGGTCCAGGAGCACTGGAAGGAGGTATCTCAGAAGGTCCTGATGTTAATAAACCAGAGGCGTAACCCTGGCATAAACCCAGCACTTGGGAAAGAGGTTCCTGCCTGTTTTCCTCCCAAATGGGGCTGTGCACGATGGCTCCCAGGGGACCCTACCCTGTCCCAAGAGATTTGACAGCAGCAGCCAACTTCTTCTGTAGACAAACCCATGCTAAGGGATGCTTCTACTGGCAGCCTACCAAAGACTCATCTCCAGCCACAGTAACACCACCAGGGCAGCATTCAAAGCCTGCATGGTTCAGGAAACGAAGAAATCAGAGAGCTGGATGGACCCAAACACAGATGGAGGGAGACGCCTGCATGAATGGAGGAAATGATTCAGAATCTGGAAATGTGAACAGCCCAAGCCACATGTGCTGGGTCTTGAATTGGCCTCTCTTGACACAGTGGCTGAGGGTGTGAGGAGCTTGAGACTCAGATAGGGATTCTTGGAAATGTGTCAGGAGCAGGTTGAGCATGTGCTCCAGATCTACATGGAGAAAACCTCCTAGGCTGGAACATCAGCTCAGTGTTTTCTCATTTTTTGCCAGTTATACAAGCTGCAGATTAAATAGCCATATTTCTTGCAGTTATTTACTTTAATAAAAGGAATAATGTATATACACATTGCCAGCAATCTCTACACCTACTGCAGGTTATACTAGGATCAAACTGGTCTGCCATGGAAAAAGCATGTTCAAAGGCTTTTCTGGTCCATCAGGGCAAATTTCTTGTGATAATTCCACTGCTCATTCCCACTGAAGTGCAGAAGTGAATGCCAGCAGCACTGGAAAGGGCACTTTCCCACCATACCCTGTTAGCATATGGTCTGCCCTGCTCTGGAGTGAAGCATCCCCTACCCCAGGTCCTGTAGGGTTCCCTCTAACAGCCACTCCTTGGCTCCCATGCTGAGCCTGTATTTAAGGGTCCTGAGTTTCAGCAATTCACCATCATATATTTAAGCTCATCTTAGCCTAACAAGGCTGCACTGCTGGTCTTTCTTTTAGCTTTTCCAGTCAATTTCCTAGGCATGAGCTCAGTTTTCTGTCTCTCCATAGAAATGGGAATGCACAATCTAATTCTGCTAGCCGATAGGTAAAAACAAACCTTCAAGATACACCAGTAACTTCCACATCAACTTGTCCAGTTTCTAACTGTTTGAGTCCTCCTTGGCTCTTTTGGTAAAGGGTTCTGCCCATCTCTCTCACTTCCACTGCCATCCCACCTCAGCCACTATCAGCTCCATCCAACCTTTGTCCTCTCACCATCTCTAGAATTTGCTTAATTTCCTAAAAACACCTCTTGTCCTACTTGTTCAGCCTGCACAGGTGGAACAAGGTCACCTTTCCTCACTGCCTCCAATGTGGCTTCTGCCACTTTACATCTTGGCTGGGTAACACAGGACCAAAGACTGCAGTAAGGCTTTGGTTCCCAGACAATTCAATAATATCAGATGTTGCTGCAGGAGCTGTGACAGTCATGGCAGAAGACCCAGAAAGCTTGGTCCCTGATGTTGTGTTTAATTTTACTTTATTAAATTGAAATGGGATTGAGTTACCACCCAGACAGTCCATGAGAAATGCATTCATAGAGGGTTAGTGGTGGGGTCCAATACTTGGACACTCCTGGATGTGTGGGGTGGGGTGAAGCGCTCAGAACCATAAATCAGTTCCCCTCAGGACCATCAGATGAAATTTCTGAATTCTATCCAGAGTTGGCTCTGAATTTGACACCCTAGAAGGACTACCTCTGCCTTCCTGAGAAGTTAACCTCTTCCACACCAGCTTCAAATCTGGTCCCGGAGGTAAACACAGGTCCCTGCCCCTGTGTCCTCTGTCCGTGGACTGGAAACACCACCTAAATAAGTGGGAAAGCAGTCTAGTTTCCTGTTTGTGCAAGAACTTACACTTCTGAACATTTGCCAGTGGCTGGGCTGGGTGTAGGAAGACTAAAATACTGGTGAGACGAAGGGGAACATCAGTGATGGTCACTAAGTACTTTGGATTAAAATTTCTCCTCAGATTTATGTAGGGTTTGCACTGTCGAGCTTGCTTTTGCTGAGTGATCTCTTGCATTCCTGTGGCACAAGAAGCTGAGCTCATCCTTGCTTTAAACTCATTCATGCCTCTCCCGAAAATAATTTTGCTCTTGCATTTCAAAGAGCAATAATGGCAGGGCAGCTTCTAAGCTCTGTGAGACACAAAGGAATTGTGCCTGCTCTAACAGCATAGACATAAACACAGCACACGTCCTCTGGAGGAGGGCTGTGGACACATCGCCTTTGGCTCCCAGCAAGCCTGTCTTGCTTTGAGCCTGCTTCATAGTTCTTTCAAAAAGAAAAATAATCAGATTCACGTTTCCAAAAGCACTTATTCCCTACCATCTCTTTAGGAAAAAATATGAGGAGTCCTTACACAAATCCCTGCAGTACATGCAGAACAGGAGCATCCTGGTGCAGAAGCAGGGAAAGAAAATTAGCAAATTTACAGCAAGACTGAGCAACTGATGAGATCTCGTCTCTGACAAAAATGACATAATTAATCTGGTGAGGAAAAGGAACAAACTGTTTGCTGACTTTCCAGCAGAAAAAGCAGAAGGCTGCTAGAAGTCTCCTGTAAATGAAAGTCCTGGAAGACAGTAGCATGATCTGTCAAAGAGAAGAGAAGAGAAGAGCTGGTGCTAACCAACACCATCAACAATCAGTAACAGATGAACCTTCCCTAGACCACTGGGTCTGGAGAATTTCTGAGGAGTGAACAACTTCTGTCTATTACAGAGGCTCTTGTGAAATCCCGACAAAAATCCCTGCTTAGTCTCAGCTGTTCCAGGAACAATTGAATAACTTCAGAATAGCAAGCAAATATCTAAATAATCCCTCTTGATCCTGGGCCCAGCATGGGGCCAGTGGGAGGATGCTGAGAATACAGATTTGTGGAGGGTAGGTAGAAAGTGTACTGCTTCAGCCACTTCTGTAGCCATTGGTCTCCTTGAACGATTCCTTTCCCCTTGGCCAGCCCCACACCCATGTCCTACCACATCTGCAATGGCCTCAAGGCCAGGGTTAACACTCCTGTGTTTTCCCCTGCAGCAGGCATTCTCCTGGGTCTGGATCAGGGAGCTAAACAGTTCTGCAGTCTTCAGATGGTTTCCGACTCTTGCACACCAAAGCCTGGACCCACAGACCAGAGTCATAGACCCTTCTGGGTTGCCAGGTAGGTCAGTGCTCCCCTCAGCCAGTTCCAGCTGCAGAGATCATATGCCCACTCTAAAGAATCATCTCTCCTTTGTGTCATCACACGAAGTGTGTTTCTGCTATTACCTACACTTTAACCTAGAATGGGTTAACCCCCTTCACCTACCTGCGAATGATAAGATCCCCCTTTTTTTTTCAACTCAGCCTATAACTGCTGCACTAGTTTACCTGGCATCTTCTCACTTGGCCGCTCCACAGCAAAAGGACACATTCTGGGCAGCTGGAAGGATCACAATGGATTATCATAACTGCTCTTCCTTCTCCTCTTTCTCCTCTGGTCCATGACCACCCAAAAGAGATTTAATTACTTACCTCTTTCTAAGAGGAGAGATTCATACCTCAAGCAGGAAGCACAGAGCATGTAAATGCCCACATCTTTTCCAAACTCAGCATGTTGTTTGCTGGGAGGCTGCCTTTCTTGTGAACCCTCTGTTTTAAAAGATCTCTTACAAGAAAGCTGTCCTTCATTTATGTGGCATTTTTGTAAGTAAACCACTGCTGTTCAGAAATCAGCTCAAGTTCAATTGCAAAAGCCTGAAAAAAAACACCAAATTCATGATTCCAGGAGATCATTATGTCTCAGAGCTCCCACCACTTGATCCAGTAGCAGATCTGGACTTATATTCCAGCGCATTCTATTTGACTCTGGCCTCTTAGAGCTGCAGATTTCTTAGCAATCTGCAGCTCTAATCTTGAAGCATCAAGTTTAATATCCCTTTCAGAAGATCGTTAGCTTTAACTATTTTTACTGTATATTCTTTTTATGCATGTAAGCAGATGCTCCTGTGGGCTTTGCTCCAGGCAGTCCCTTGAATGTTCTCTCAAGTGAATTCAGTGCACTCCAATCCGCAGGAAAGGGCTGATCCTGAATTCCCTGAACACGTGATTCTTGCTTTGCACGTACTTCACAACTGGACCAGTGGGCATCCCAACCATGCTCTTATGGTCACTGGACACAGCCCAGAGCCCAACTGCACCTGGTTTCTGAGGGTCTTGAGTTGGAGGAGAGTGAAATGGGCACTGGCAGCAGCAGACTGAGCATCACCATGATGATGCACGCCCAGCTGTGGCCAGCAGCTCAGCTCTGAGCCTACGGCAAAGCAGACCCTGGGCAGAAGCCCCTGTCCTGACACGCTGTGACTGCAGGAGGGCCCTTCTAGCCCTGCTCCACCCATGCACATCACTCTGTGAGAAAGAAACTTTCTGATTTTTCTTGTTTGTTTTAAGGCAACTTGCCAGCCTCTCTGTAGCACATCAAAAGTGCAAAGCATCCTGATCTAGATATAAGGTTCACACCTAGTTTTTTATTTTGGGACCAAGCCAGATTCTTAATTTGGAAGGATGTTACCTGGTAGCCCTGAAGAGAAGATCAACACTAGTACATTGTTTCCTCTCGCTAGGTTTTCCCATTCGTTTTGCAGCAGAAGTAATATAGTGCCAATAGGAGAAATGTCTTCTCCCAGGAAGAGCCTCTCACTCTCATAAGGACATTTTTTTTTCTCAGCTGCTGTCAATGCCATTGCCGCAATTCTTTTAGTGCTCTGTAACTCTAAATTACACCAACAGAAATAGTAAGTCCTAAAATGAAAATATCCAGACGATCTTGCCAGAAACAGCATGTCCATCATAAATGGGAATCACATTTGATACTCCACAGTGGCAGGAAACTCACCTGGTTTTATTTAGTGTCCACACAGGTATGTGCTATTGGCAGTCCTCCAGTACATCTCTTTCAAGAGGGACTATTTTTTTTTAACTCTCTGTTAGTGGCTATCCTCTCTTATCTAAAACACCCTGCTTGTTTGATTTGCACTGAGGCCCTTCACTGAATTTTTTGGATTGTCTGCTGTAGAAAAAGTATAAGGGAACTCAGTGATTCATACATTTACAGCTCTGTTCCCACAACAAGGTGCTTAAAATAAAGAAATTGGCTCAGGGTAGCTGCTTGATATGAGAAAGATTATACAGGCAATGAACATCTGCATCACAGCTACAGTTGATGACTCTGAGTGCTCTATCATGTGCCAAGAGATCTCTGCCAAAAAAAATACTTACAAAAACGATTTCCAGCCCAACATATGCTTCTATAAGGCTGATCCAATATGCAAAGGAGCTCATGGAAAAAAAAAAAGAGAGAGAGAAAGAGAGAGAGAAAGAGAGAGAGAAAGAGAGAGAGAAAGAGAGAAAGAGAGAGAGAAAGAAAGAAAGAGAGAGAGAAAGAGAGAAAGAGAGAAAGAGAGAGAGAAAGAGAGAGAGAGAGAAAGAGAGAAAGAGAGAGAGAAAGAGAGAGAGAAAGAGAGAGAGAAAGAAAGAAAGAAAGAAAGAAAGAAAGAAAGAAAGAAAGAAAGAAAGAAGACAGAAAGAAAGAAAGAAAGAAAGAAAGAAGAAGAAAAGTAGTCATTTCCAATCAAGTGCTAGTGCAGTTATTTTTTAAGATTTCTTTGAAGTCAGGACTCTGCAAAGCTTCTTTTCTCTCTATATACAACAGCATTGTTTCTCCCCTTCCCTCCTCATCCTTGCCCTC
>JAUNZM010000491.1:0-458161 GCA_033459285.1 Clamator glandarius
GGTAAACATGCTAAGGACTGGTCTCTGGTACCAGGTCTGTAAGGGGAGGTGTGGGTCCTGCTCCTAATGCTCAGCTGTCACACAGGGGCTGTACCCAGAACAGGGATGTGCTGACCAGTTGTCCACCAGGACCAGTTCATGACCTGTATTTGCTCCCAAACCATCTCTTCTTTGAGGAATGGATTTCACCCTTGATTTTGAGTCTATTTCTGGGACCCTCTCAGTTGCTGGGTTGGGGGTGACCTGTCCTGCCACAGCGAACCCGTGGGCTGTCAGGGATCTGCTCATCGCTGCCTGCCCATGCCAGACACCAGAGGGCAAAAGCCGAACGCTGCCCTGTGGCTCTGCAGTCAGGCAGCCTCTGTGAACTGCCTCTGCCCTTCGGACAACCAGCCTCATAAAAATAAAGTCAGTGCATGAACAGCATCCAGAGAGGAAAAATAGTCCATTAAATATGCAGACAGACCTTTCAAAGGGGCCAGGAACAGCAGAAGACTCTGAAAATCCCCCGACAGCATCAGTTAACAATTTATTGGTGGTGTTTTACACAAACATAAGTAAGTAGAAAAGTAGACAGAACAGGAATCGTTTGTGTGAATGCACAAAATAAATCCTGTGATCAGGCATTCCAATAAAGAGCACCTCAAATCCCAGATAAACAGAAAAAGTAGAAAATTGCTCAAAACGGAAGACCGTATCAGAGGGTTTTTATCATAATTAACTGCTTTTTCAAGCTGCCCTTTTGAGATTGCTTTCAACCTGTAAACTCCTGCCGTGTATGAAATGCTAATATTATTAGCTTTACTAAACAAACTCGCATGCCAAATCCCTTCTCCTCTGCTGAAACAGTGCCTTGGACCGTGTTAGCGTGAAGTATCCACATCATTCTGCCAGTATACTTATCGACCTTTTCTTAGATCTTTAAAACATCTGTGGATGAATTTACACTTGGAATTGAACAGCTTCTTTCTGCTTAAGGGTGTGAGTGCATTAGAAATGTCAGCCTTTGAAAGAGATACCACAAGACATTTAGTTATAAAAAGCAACACAATTTTATTACCTGACAAAGACAAGCTTAAAACATTTCAGTTAAAAGTAACAACTGATTTTCACCTAAATACAGCAGGGGAAATATACTGTCAGTTGTTTCCCGGCGTCAGCTTATCACAAGGCTGATGCAGCATGATTGTACTCATGAGTTCCCCGGGGGAAATGATTTTTTTTTATTTTCTCTCCTCTAACAAAACATAAGAGCACACAGCAAGTGCAAAGAGCCAGACACATAACAGACAGGGTTGTGAGGTGATTGGAAGAGGCCACGAAGAAGTCACACTTGTTCTACTTGCCATTTCATTAATCTTCTGGTAAAGCAGCCAGAATCCCAAGCTCTCTGCACATTCCAGCATTCACTGCTGCTTGAACAGGGGTCACAGAGAGTTTGCTGCAATTCTTTTGCACTGCATGCATTTCTCACCTATCCAGGTGTCATTGCATTATAATTTTATAGACATTTTGTCTTAAACTATGGCACAGACACATCATTGCATTCCGTGTAGGGACGCATCTCTCAGAGTTAGGTTTAAATTAATCAAAAGCAAGTTTTAAAGCAAAGACAACTTCTCTTCTTAACCAGAGGAGAGGACCAAAGGCCCAGATAAAAGCTGCTTCTGTCCTGCATCACAAATAACAGCTTAAACCACACTGGTAGCATCTATTTTAGTTATCACCAACATCCACCCTGCATATTGCAGTCTGTATTCTTTCAGATTTCATTTTCATCTCTTCACCTTCTGAAGCTTTGTTTCATGTCGTTCATTTGAGGGTAAAGACAGGCCCTTGACAGCAAAGATTTAATTTGCTGTGAGACCTGGTACATTGCCATAATCCCTGCCAGCACCTGTGGGTTTACAGCACGGTCCAGGTGAGATCAGAGCCACTGAGGGGAGCAGCAGCAATGAAGATCGTGCTGTCACTGCAAGTTTCACCAGGGAGCAACCATCCTAGCTCTCTCTGCTCCAGGGCACACACCCTCAGCCTGCCTCTGGGATGGGCAGCCTCGATACTGGATGCAAAAATTCCCTAATATCAGCTTGAAATTGCAGGCTTAATCTTTATCCTTCCTCTTTACCACCTGTCCCTGCCATGCACACGTGGCTGTACAAGGGCAAGTGCTCTGGTCTCTGAGCCCTCCGTAGCAGAGACAGACATAAGGGAAAGCCCATGGATATGGCAGGATCTGATAGTACCGTTGCTGAAGGGATCCCAGGATCAAGCACCAAACAGGGTGATGTCAAAACAGTTAACAAAAAATTTCTCCAAGAGCTCTGTTTTTGTCATTTGTGAAAATCGTCTTGCAGAAAAATGTAGATATTTTGTGACTTGGAAATAAAACCAATATAGTTTGTAACTAATACCTGTGATTAAAAGCAATGCTTATGTAGTCCAAAGGGCTTATTTTAACTTCTAACCACGTGACATATCCAGCAGAGTTATACCACACACAACACATGGCAAACTCGTCTCTGGCCTATTTCCATTTGCTTATTAATTCATTATTATGGCAATCAGAGAAGTTGTTTGTGAGCACAGCATGGAAATGCACATCAAAAGACTAATTTTCTTCCTTTTCTATTAACTCTGCACTGAATATACACCCACTGCTAGGTAAAGATAACTCCTAGGATAAAGACAGTAAAACAGAGGAGGGAAAGCGAAGAGATCACCTCTGTGATGATGAAGAGATGCCAAAAACTCAGAGAAGCAACAAGTCAGTGTTGCTCTTCAATCACTTCAGCACTGAGTCTTTTTCTGGTGTCAGTATTCACGTGTCCTGGGCACAGATCCAGTAGGAAGGTCTTTCTTGTTTATATTTTGATGAGCCCCAGTGTGAGACCTTGTAATTAGGAGTTTGGGGGAAAAAATGGGCTTTAGGGATTAGCTGACAGACTTTAGGAGAAAAAATAATTTGGATGGAAGCAACAGTTTTCTCACTGAAATGAAAATGAGAAAACATTTCTTTCTGACAGAAACCCTCTATTCACTCTAAGCCAGAGCCCTTTGGGATCAGCGCAGCAGCACAGAAAGCAAAGGCACAGCCATTCAGTTTTACACAGTGCGCTCTCCCGCAGTCCTGTTTCTCAGGAAATCCATGAGGAATGCGCTCAACACTAACAACACAAACACCTCCTGGCAATCATCCCACACAAATATTACTCAGACAAACCAAAACAAATAGCCCCTGCAGTCTCTAGATCCAAGACAAAACAGATCAGCAAACCACTTCAATGACAGTTTAAACAAAACAGATCAGCAAACCATAACAAAGTCAGTTTCCCAAACTTAAACAAAGTGGGGACTTTAACCCCTCACACAATCTCGAATCACACAAGCAAATACAAACCACAAGCAAACCAAAACCAAAATCACAATAATGTACCAAAACTGGGGACTTTAACCCCAAATCAAAATCCAGATTATATACCAAATATACCAAAACTGGGGACTCTAACCCCAAATCTCAGTTAAGTATCTTTCCAGCCCAACCTGGCCCGGGATAGTCTCACCCTGCTTGGCCCTGGCTGGCCTGGGCTCAGCTCTGCAGGGTCCCTGCCAGGGTCTCAGCCCCTTTCCCTGCTGACATTGCTCAGCATCCCTCCCAGCCTCCTCCACGTTCGAGGCAGTGCCAGTTTCTGCCAGTTTCCCAGGTTCTGCTTTCCCCGATTTCCCAGGTTCAGAAAAACTCAAGGCAGCAAGGCTGCCTCCTGGTGATATGCTAGAATACAGAGCATTTTTCATTCCAAAGCAGTAAAGTTCAGCACAGTCCTAAAGGGTCCAGACCCTCTCCCTCACCCAGGTCTTGCTGCTGTGACAGTCCTTAGCCCAGCCCTGCAGCAAACCGTACCTTACACCTTCATGTGGGCTAGTGCAGACCTCGGCCAGCACCTCCTGCCAGCTGTCTTGAGATCATTACTGGTTTTGCTTTTTAGCGGGGAGAGACAACTGGCTGAAGTACACTGAAGTGCTGACCAGCAGCTGTTTGGGTTTGCCTGTCAGGTCAGGCAAATTCCCCTTTGGGATTCTCCTCTCTGACCAAATGACTAATTATGCCAGCTGAGCATATGGTGCAGATGCTCTCTTTTATTAAATCGGTATTAAAGATCTCTAATTAAATCAATACTAAATCAAATTTTGCTCTTTATTCATTGTTTTATGTTGCTAAAATACTCAATCTCTAGTGCACCATCTCTAGACTGTGTCCAGGGGGAGAAGCACAGCTGAATGGACTTTCCCCAACAATATGAATGGCGAATTATGAGTTGAGCTCTCTTGCTTCCTCTTCCTCTCGGTCTCACTCACATCTCAGGTGCAAATATTCTTTGTGTCTATATCCCACTCTGTAGGTGGAATACCATTCTCAGGGTGCAAGCCTGAGTACTGCCTCCCTGCAGCCTCCTCCTCTACCTGACCAGCCACCTCCCCTGACCACAGCAGACCCCGGCTGTGCCACCTGCTGCCGTTTGCTTTTGTGTCAGCAGCGTGTCTGCCCTCCTTTTTTATGTTTTTGACATAGGTACGGTGGTTGCAGCCCTGACTTTATTCCTATGCGTTGTTCTTTCCGTGCCAGGAAACAAGGAGGTTTCTGGGCAGTGAGAGAAGCGTTTGATTGTACAGCACGAATGTGGAGAAGGAATCCTGCCCGCTCCACTTCCCAGGGCAGCTCACTCTATCGGTAATTAGAAAGGACGTTCCTGCCTCCATCATTACTCTAGCATTCCAGCGCTCTTCAAACGGTTTATTAGGGCTTTCCTTTCCAGAGGCAGCAGCATGCTGCCAGCGGCTCCCACGCTGGTCACGGGCTGCGCTTGCTGCAGCTCCCTCAGCACTCTGTCCCGCAGCAGCAACCTGCTGCAGCCGATGTCCCTGAAAACCTTGCCAGCAGCTGTCCCAAGAGAGCTGGTCTTATGGTACATTCCCTGGCACCAAGTTCTCTTGGCATTTATCGGTGCCAGGAGAATGGCTTTGCACAGCCAGGATTTCTCGCTTGACTCCTGCCCCTCCCCAGCAGAATGAGGAGAGTTTTCTCGATGGTGCCCGTGCTGAAAAAGGGCAGCTGCCTTGGCTGTTCATTCCCCCGCAGCAGCAAACGGAGCAGAACTCTCTCCCACAGCTCCTCATTTCCAGTGAACAGTATTTGAAATTGCTGTTGAAGCAGTGCTTGTGGGTGAGCCTGTGCAAGAGGACAGAGGGCTGAGGGTGCCTTGCTGCCTGCTCTGTGCCCCATGCCTGTCCTTGCAGGTGTGGCAGGAGTCAGCCCCAGCACCCCATGGGTCACGACAGCATCCAGCCGTCTCATACCATAGAAGCGGACGATGTGGCTCAGCCAGATCCAAGGGCATCCCCTATCCCAGCTGCAGGAACCAGCCCCCCAGCAGCCCTGGGTCTCCACGCTGAATGAGACGATGTCTCCCTGTGACAGGCTTCTGTGGTTCTCCCTACTCAGATCACCCTGCACAGACAAAGCATCCTCAATAGCACTTTAATGTCAGTCCTATTCAAAACCTGACTTTTAATGTTCTTGATTCAAAGAATCCTGTATTTAATTAAAAGGCACCAAAGATTTTACCCAGATACCATTGTCTGACATTTAATGTACCTGCAGTCTCTTATAACTCATCTTGGTCTCTAATAACTGGGTATTCTGCTTGCCACAATCATTATCTCAAGGGCAGGAGTGTGTTATGCTCGTGGGTCAGTCCGTTCCTTCTTGCTGGGAAAGGAAACTGGGCATCTCCTCAGTGGCCTGCGCCAGCCCTCAGTTTTCTTTCAGCAGTGCGGAATCACTCTGTTGGTGCAAACTCTCCTCTGAACTGACCTGGCCCAGCTGAGCACAGCAGGGACAGTGGCACTGAGGTCTCTTGGCCACTGGATTGGAGAATCACATGTTTGGTGCTGCTGACATCTGCATTTGTTGTTTGGACCATTTTTACCTCCCCTGCTTTGTAAACTGCACTCTGGAGGGAGTGACGAAGCCCATACATATGCCAATTGTGTCTCTGATATGAACTGAAACGGAAATAAATTATGTTTGCTTGACTATTGTCATATTTATGACTATCAGAAATGCAAAGGCAGGAATGGATACTTTTTGTTCTAGGCAAATGGAAACTGAGATTAATCACCTTGTGAATCAATAATGATCCCTAAAGTTCAACGCTCCTTTCTGCTGGACAATTTTTTACTTTTTAGAGCAATAATGCTAAACTTTGACCTTTCTGACTGCTGGGCAAGAGGATGAACTGCATGAAAGGAAATAGTAATCAGCAAGAAATGTAATTGATCGCGGAGACCAACTCTCACGGCTCCCTGAACTGCTGCAATAGTTCAGAAATGACAGTGACCTTGCACAAAATAAGAAAGAAGCACAGAATAAGAAACAAGAACTCTCCACCTGCACTAAACACAGATCAGAGGATCGTGCCTGTCTCTGACAAATTTGCTCTGACCCATCCTTGCTCTTGTTACTCTGAGAGATGGATGTAGGCTTCATGAGGACAGTTGTGGCAGGCACACAGTCCCTTCATCAGCTGCAGCCCTCGCCTCCCAGCCTGAAGGGTGCTGACGTTTCCCAGGCTCCCCTCCCAGCTCTGCAGAGCTGCAATTTGCTGGTGTGGTGATGCAGCCCTTGAGTAGCTGATTCTGCACCCTTAGCTCCCAGGAGCTCTGAACTATCACAGTTATGACTGTAAATTATGCTTTTCAAATGGTCCCTAAGAGCTGGAAAAGAGTGTTTCCAAGAAATTACTATTATTTGTTCACAAAATTACTTTGAGTAGGGCCATTGCAGAATCCTTTATGCACCAGGTCGCACTCTATTCACCAGAATTGATAGAAAAAAAAAAAAAAAAAAATTACAACTGTCCAAATATCAACAATTATCTGTCAGTACAGATTAATAGTGCCCAAACGTCATTGCCTAAAAGTCTATGCTTGCCTAATAAAACAGCAATAGTTTTTCTATCAGACCTCATTTTAATCCTTCTGCATTCCCAGGCTGTTTAGACTGCCTCGCTTCAAATGTCACATTTAATCAGTGTGCCACCTCCTGCTAAAAGCATGAGTTTTGAATGAAACTTTGATAGACATCTGTCTTAAATAAAAAGTATCCTTCCATGCAAAGATCAAAAACAGAACACTGAAGGGAGGATTTGTCCAAAATCAAAGGAATACTCCTCTAGTCTGCTAAGTGCCTTAACCTTAGAGTTCATTTTACTTCCATCGCACATCACCCTGTGCAGACCCTGCCACCACTAAATCAGAGAATTAGGAATTTCTCTCTGCAGTCACTCACTAGAGCATGGCAGCAAAGTACCGGGGCTTGCCTTTTGTGCCTGAGGGCACGCATGTGCATGTTATTCCATGCAGAACGAGGCACCCATGACTTCAGCAGGAAGATGCTATTTAGAGGAGCACGTCTCACCCTGCACCAGAGTGGAAATGACGGCAAGCACCAGCGCAGCTCCAGGGAAGGTGAAGGCTCCTGCGTGCAGCTGCACAAGGAGCTGCCACAGGTCCCCCAGCTTGGCCCACTCCAGCATGTACAGGGCAGAGACAACAACACAACTCAGGCGCTCATCAGAGCTCTGCAAAAAGCAAGTAAAAGCAGCACACAGCCCTCATGCAGCCGTTCTGCTGTTGTGTGCAAGAGCACAGATGCAAACGTCGACAGATCCCTGTGAGCAGGGCTGCTGCCTGCACCCCAGCAAAGAATCAGTGCAAACTGCAATTCTACTCTCTCTCCCCTTATATGCACTTATACATAAATGCACACGTTTGTGCATAGAGAGATGTATTTGTGTAGGTATGTACATTTTTCCACTGCATGCTAAGCTACAGGAATCCCAATAAATCACATAGGGAAAAGTATCCGTAAGTGATGTATTTTGCTTAACAGTTAAGTGTGATGATGTGAATGAGGCCAGGGAAAATAGCTTCAAATTTAAATAACCATGAAGTAAACATAAGGATGTAAATCTGTATCTCCCACTTGTCACTATGCAGAAGGGCTGAAGAAATGACTGCAGACCTTTCATAATGACAAAGTTCTCATTCTGCTGGGCACAGGCTGTGCAAAAGCTGTGAGACAGCAAACACTGACACCAGTTTCAATCAAGTTAACTTTCAGTCATTTCAGTCAGTATTGTTTCATTAGAAGGACTGCACTGTGAAAAAAAAAAAAACATTTTTCTTGATTAGTATTTTTTTCTCGATTAACATTTTTCTCAATCAATTATTTCTTTCTGAGCAGATCTCAACTTATTATTTGAAAGAAAGAAAATGCATATCAGTTTGGATACTGTGTCAATTCAATGCAAGCCATAAGCTTCCATTTCACTAGTGGTTGTCATTTGTATTGATTTTTGCAATACTTCTCAAATCAATAACCTTTCCCAGAGGTTAAATTTTGCCTTAAGACAGAGACCACGTGAAGAGAAATGCCATGTCTCAGACTCCTGCAATGTCTTGCAAGCATAAAACAAGACATGAAAAAGAGGCAGAGAAGCAGTGATGCTGTGTTTGCCTGGAGGAAAAGAATCCTGTTGATTTTATTATCTGTGCAGATACAGTAAAATTCAGGCACCCTGTTCAAGTTTGCCCAGCCCATTTGACAGCTGCAGCCTCCTCTGGATCCCCCTGCTCCGCTGCAGCATCTATTTCTTCTCCATCAGAGCATCCATCCGTCCAAGCCCTCGCCTTCTTGTCCTGCTTACATCACCACACTGGGCAGTGCTCCACGGGGCTGGGACACCGACTCCTCCGCTCTGCAGAAGGGAAACATGCAAACTTTTCTCCCCCAGAAGCAGCCCACGAGCACTGCCAGCACCCTGGGGCTCCTGTGGGTGGAAGGTGATCTCCAATGATCCCTGGAGAGGAGCTCCCAGGCCTTGCCAGGTCAAGGCTTATCCCGGTGGAACTGCTGCCCCTGGGCCAGGGGAGGACAGGGCTCGTCCCGGCACAGACACTCACGCACGAGCACACTCAGACACACATCAAACATCATTTTAATAAAGCCGTGCTTCAGAGCTGCCTCAGCAGGGATGGCTGCACTCGCCACCGTGCCACCTCCAAGAACTCCCCAGGAGGAAGCTGTATTTTCAGTTAAACAGCACAGCACTTAAAGAGAGTGATTAGTATTCACAAAGTACCACTGAAATCACTCCTACTCCATAATTATACTCAAATTCATTAGCAAGAGTATTACAACTATAATTAAGTTCCAAGACTTGCATGAGCTCCAGATGAAACCAGAACTTGTTATGAGGGGTGGACTCATCAGCACCAAATAGGTAAATTACACCCACAGCAGTGTTAATACATTGCTTAACAGTCCTGAAACCACAGTTTTATTTTAGTTCCTTTTGCAACCCCCTACTATAAAGTATAATTTTAATATTTGATCTCCACCTTTTTCGTTCTGCCATTGGTTCAGGACTCCTAATCGGAAAAAAAAAAAAATCACAGAAAAGCTCGCTTACTAGGTTACTTAAAATTACTCTGTGTTTACACCCTAATGAAGTCTGGAAGGAGAAGGATTTTCCTTTGGTGGGAGTTAGTTGATGTAGATTGGATGTTTTCATGGGCTGTCTCTTTAGAACATCTGAGAGCCTGGGGCTTGGCATAGGTACAGCCCAAAGGAAAAGTACCAGGCATTGCACGTGAAAATCCAGCCCACCCCTTCTGAAATCATCGTATTTGTGCTTACTCCAAGAAGATATAATTCCATCCCAGTAAGCTATGACAGTTTAAAATGTATTTAAAGTTGAATAATTTAGAGTATCTGAAGTGGCTAATGATGATACGTGCATCAGGGGAGGCGAGCATGAAGAATTAGAAGTTGCTGCAGAGCTGTGGAGATGTGACCTGCTGGGCACGGCAGAACTGGATGGGGATGGTTGCACAGCAGGACTACAGCAATGGAGCGGCTCCGGTGACCCTGGTGGTGGAAAGAAGGGTTCAGGCTCAGCAGAAAGGGTTAGCTCAAGCTCCCAGAGCTTGGAGTTCAGCAACGTGCATGCAACTACACAGGCAGGAAAGGGAAGAGTAAGGAATGTGTTCCTGGAGGTTTCTGGAGAGGCACCACTGCAACCGTGCTGCAACTGTGCTGCATCTCAGACCCTTCCTGAGAAGAACCCAGGGATGGCAGGCTCCCATCTTCCCTTGTTCTCCTCAGCAGCTGACAGACCAGTTATGACGAGCGTGGCAGTAAATGTTCACAAACCTCATCAGTCAGATACGCCAAAGAACTTTTGAAATTTAGTGCTCACACGTTCCACCTTGGAAAGGCAGATGAAGGGGAAAAATCCCCAGCAGTGGTTGCAGTAATAACTCCTGTCAGTCTAAAGGGACTTGAAGCGATTCTGTCAACACCTGGCACAGTGGGTAAGGCTGAGCGAGGGGGCAGGCACCTGGGCTGTGAGAGGGTCTGCTCCTGCTCAGGAGACGAGTCCTGCCCTTCCCTCATGCTGGGCACCCAGACCCCAACCGCTCAGAAACAGGTTTTTTTCACCTGTTTCTCTCCTCCCAGACAACACCCAGGGACAGCTTTCCTGTGGGAGACAAACCTTACAGGTTTCCAGGAATTGTTTTCACATTTGCAGCAACAAACTACACGTATGACATCTATTACATGATAGTGAATTTCTCCCTTTTCTGTTAAAGGAGAAACATAGAGAAGTCTCAGAGAGGAGGTGGAGGACTGTTAGAAGTTAATTGCTTTCTGTTCTTGTCTGATAATGGCAAATGGAAAAAAAAGTTTATTCAACATTAAACTCAGATAAGCAAAGCCTCCACTCCTGTGCACTTGCCCATAATTTTCCTTGAGAACAATCTGGACTTTGTACATTTTTCTTTCCTTGAGTCATAACTGTGTTTCAAATATGGATGATTTATCTGTCTTCCTTTCTGTTCTTCTGACATATTTGGTTATATATGTGAGAATAAAAACAAGGTGCTCCATGGAGTCTGAGAGAGTAAAGATTGTATGTTGCCCTGCAGCGATAACCCATTATCCTCATCAGCTGTTATCTAAATGGAGAGTAGTAAATCATAATCTGTTTTTAGGGAGCCACAAACTGCACATTTTTAAGAATAGTTGTGAGATTTATCTGATTCAACAGCACCATTATTAAGGGGATAGGGAAACAGCAGCAAACGTGTCTCTCTGTTCATCCTCCGACAATGGGATCTCACAGCTGTTGTCAGATGGCTCAGCAGAGGCATCTTCCCCAGAGATGTTTTTTGAGCTAGAAACAAAATCAAATTAAAAAGGAGAGGTCATCATTACAAGCTCTGAGCTGGAGAACAGGCACAGATGAGCCATAGTACGGCTGAACACCCTACAGGATGAGCCGTTATAGGTGAACCCAGCCCATCCCTACAGGGATGTGGGGTGCTCTGCTGGGGTGGGTGTCACTGCCACAGCTCCCAGAGAGCCTTGCAGGGACAAGCACCTGCCCTGGGGCTGCAGCAGGGCTGGGCAACCCAACAGAGAGCTGCTTCCCAGCCAAGGCCAAGAGAAGAGCTTTACTCTTCTCTTGAAGAGCCAAGAGTAAGGTGTGCTTTACTGCTTGATCCAGTGTCACCCCTCCAGGAGAGCCTGGTCTCCTGCACAGCTGGTGTGCAGAGCAAGCCATACATGTGCTCAGCAGCTGACGCGCTGCCATCTCATCCACAGGGCTCAAGACAGAGAGTAACAGAGTGATGCAAGGATGGTGATTTTAATTGCTGTGTGGCATCAGGTTGAACAGAGAATTCCATCATCTGTGTTTTCCCTTTAATGACCTTTAAAGCACTGCCAGCTGCTTCTCAGGGGAACACACGAGACTCCAGAATGAAAACAGCCCTGAAACCTGTATTCAGAGCAGCCTCTCCGGTCAGACAATATTTGCTCCTCACAGAGTATTTCTCCAAGCCAAGGTGCTGCCCACTTTGTCAAGGCCACTAATACACATATTTGTAATCTTTGCTTAATTCAGACTTTGGTCCGAATCACTGATGCTTTCTCAGCAGTAGGTGCTTTCAATCAAACACACAAGGAAGCATGAGAAATGCAGAGCCCTAGGCTGGAAGTCTCCGTGTACCAACAGCTGCTTGTGACATAGCCACTCACACAGCCAGGTTTCCCTCAAATCTAACCAGACCAGGCTAGGAATGAAAAGTCAGTAGAACTTCTGAGCATCAGAATACTGCACCATTTTTTTTTTTTTACTGAACAGATGGCTCCTAGAGAAGGTGTTCATCCATCAGTGCTTTTTACCCCTGACTTCCCCTAGAAAGCGGAGGGCTGGCTGCAGAGAGCACAGTGCCATGAGGTTCTGTACCTCCTGGTTCTTGTGCTGCAGGAGCTTCAGGCTTCTGTTCCCAGAAAATGCCCTTTCCCCATCACTGTCTCCATGACCTTCAGTGAGAGGGGCAGCAAATGCTCTGTGGCTGGGCCAAGTGAGAGGCTTTCTTCCATTCTATTTTTTATGGCTCATATATGTAGTATTTGTTCTGAAATCTCTGCTTATGCACACATAGTGTATTTGATATATAAACTCATATAAATACCACTGGCATATAATGAAGCACTGAAATTAATACAGACTATGTGCTTAGTGCTGCCAGATCGTATTTAATCAAAACTCCAATTTTACTGGTGATAAGGAAGAAATCTTTATTGATGGAGATATAAAATATGAAAAACTGCCTCTCATAAGGAGGCATTAAAAACTAATTCACAGAAAAAACCTAGCTTAGGAAACGTATTGCAATAGGAAAAGGAGGGATGTGGAGGGGAGAGACAGGCAGGGAGAGAAAGGGAGACAGGAAAGAAGAGAGCACCACGGCTGGAAACGTGCATAGATTTACAATATGCTGCAGGGAAAAATATTCTCTACTACCTCTGTAAAGCACTGTTACACAGTATTTGCTCCTAAACCAGGTCTTTAATGATGAACAGAGCTGAATGAGCAGTCATAATGAATAATTCATTCACTGTATCTTCCTCTGTCTCTGTTCACCTGCTTGCAGCCTGGCAGTGCCTTTGACCCGGGCTCTGCGGGAGCAGCGTCAGGAGGGGATGGCATTGATGTGCCAGGCAGAGCAGGGGCTGCATCTGAGAGTTCAAGGGCAGCGTAAAATCTTGTGAGGTTTATTTTGATGCATTATTATCATTCCAGTGAGGAGATACATAACAGTTCAGTCCAGTACTTCCAGTGTAGTCACTGTTTTCCGCGTAAGGCTGTGCCAAGAGAAGGGTATTTCCCAGGAAGTAAAGGAGCCGGGAGTGTTTTGCTGTAAGAAAATTACATGCATACTCACTGCAACACCAACTGGGAGGTTGGGAAAAGGTTTTGGGGATTGAGGAAGCCTCAGGAAGATGCCTTGGATAGAGAATTACTATCTGAAATGACCTAGCATAGTGGTGCACAGTAGCAAAATAAACTGGAGAGGAGAGGAGAGGAGAGGAGAGGAGAGGAGAGGAGAGGAGAGGAGAGGAGAGGAGAGGAGAGGAGAGGAGAGGAGAGGAGAGGAGAGGAGAGGAGAGGAGAGGAGAGGAGAGGAGAGGAGAGGAGAGGAGAGGAGAGGAGAGGAGAGGAGAGGAGAGGAGAGGAGAGGAGAGGAGAGGAGAGGAGAGGAGAGGAGAGGAGAGGAGAGGAGAGGAGAGGAGAGGAGAGGAGAGGAGAGGAGAGGAGAGGAGAGGAGAGGAGAGGAGAGGAGAGGAGAGGAGAGGAGAGGAGAGGAGAGGAGAGGAGAGGAGAGGAGAGGAGAGGAGAGGAGAGGAGAGGAGAGGAGAGGAGAGGAGAGGAGAGGAGAGGAGAGGAGAGGATGGTGCTGAGGCTGTTCGAGGGTGGAACAAGGTGGGGATTAGGCCTTGCACATTCCAGCCCCCTGGAAAGCAAGACCTTGTGGGTGCTGGGGAACACAGGAGTGGCTGCACCAGATTTCCCTTCCCAGCCATGATGGGCATCTACCGTGTCCAGCTTTGAAGTGTTTGGCCTCAGTGTGCCTGTGATCAGCCACTGCTGCTGCCATGCGGTCTGACTGGGAAAGAGGCACCTGGAGCAGAATCTCAGGCAGTGCGCCCACCTCCTACAGTAAATAGGAAATCTTCTTTGAGTTTTCCATGATAGAGCACATCATATAAAATAATTTCCATAGAAATGGAATCAAAATGCTGGAGGCATCAGTGACTCTGTATTCTGATAAACTATAAGCCTAACCTAACACTTGTAGCAGGGAAGAATGTTTTGCACAGTGACAGGAAAGTTTGATGGACTATGTTGATGGAAATGATGAATCCCTGGGTGGAGTCAGCAGAAGCAAGTCTATTGCCAAAGCAGTCTGAAAGTGGTTTGACCTCACATAAAGTACTATGACAATCGTAATCCCCTAGAACCGATCAAGGGTTTTTCAGCCTGGAGAGGAGAAGGTTCCGTGGAGACCTTAGCGCAGCTTTCAGTACAGAAAGGGGCTCCAGGAAAGCTGGGGAGGAGCTCTGGAGTGCAGGGACTGGATGAAGGGGAATGGTTTTAGGCTGAAAGAGGGGAAATTGAGATGAGATTTTAGGAAGAAATGTTTTGCTGTAAGGGTGAGGAGGCTCTGGCCCAGGTTGCCCAGAGCAGTGGTGGCTGCCCCATCCCTGGAGGGGCTCAAGGCCAGGTTGGATGGGGCTTAGAGCAACCTGAGCCAGTGGGAGGTGTCCCTGCTCATGGCAGGGGATGGAACTGGATGATCTTTAAGCTCCCTTCCAACCCAAACCACTCTATGATTCTATAAATTAATAATACTAATATTTCTCTTTTCCTATAATTGAAAAATATTAACTGAAAGTATAAAAAGAATTGCTTACTTTTTGCTGGCTGTTCCTCTACTTTTGAACCCAGTTAACAAAAAATTAATCATCCTGCCAATTAGTGTCCCTGTAAAGAAACATTTTTCCCTCTTTTGGCTGGCTTTAAAATTAATTTTCAAGCATGCTTCAATCATTGAACACAGAACATGTGTGCTTTGGTGCATTTGGCCTCAGAGTGAAGCATGATGGCAATTAAAGCTATTTTTCTTGTTTACTAGTGATTGGCAGGTGAATTTTTGTCTACATTAAACATTTACAGGCCACAGAAGGCAGATGTCAGCAATGACTTCAGGCCTCTTTACCACAGGGAAAAAAACTGCTCGTGAGTGCATGTCTGAGTATCACTTCATTTTTTATCTTTCACAGTGCAGGGGCTGGGAGCCAGGCAGGCAGCCCACAGGGCTGGTGCCAGAAAACGCCCACAGCAACGAGCCTGTGCAAACCTTCTGACCTACTCCTGACCATGCTCACCTTTGACAGCGGATGCACATTAATTTTGCACATTTGTGCAATCAGTTTTTCTTTTGAAGACTAGACACAGCACCAGTGGCTGAGACAGAGGGTGATGTACAGAGCAGCGATGCATGGCAGGACTGGCATGGAAGGGGGAGCTTTTGGCTTCCGAGTGCCTTCTTACAGAAAACTAAGCAGAAGAGCATGTGTTTTGATTATGGTATATCAACTGTGCAATGACTGGGATGCAAAAGGTACAGTGCTGTGCTGCCAGGCCAGAGCCCTGCCACGGTGGTGTGCGACACGCTGAGGAGAGGCACGTGTTCTGCGTGATGTAACTGGTAGAAATGTCCTGGGACAGAATTTAGTTGATTATACTTTTCCCAGGATGTTGCCTCATAGCAAGACTTCTGTATGTATTTTCATCTCTGTAATTTACGTTTAGCGTATAAAGTGGGAATATAAATTGGATATGGAATTATTAATAATAAGCTCATGCTTTAGGCTACAATGATTAAACCATGAAAGATAAAGAATTGATGAAAATAATAAAGTTAGATTATGTGCTAATTTCCATCTACCGACTAAATAATGGATGACCACATTTTCCAGCTGAACATGCCAGACAGGAACAAAGGGACCAGCAAACCTGGCTGATAGTAGGAGCACATTGTGATGTTTTCCCCTGCCTCCTCTCCTTCCCCACTGTTTGATATTATCCCTGGGGCAGGTTGCTGTGCTGATGAGAGTGGGGCTACCGGCACGGGCTGACATTCATGTTCCCCATGCTGCCACCATCCCTCCACGCTTACCCAGCAGGCACCTCTGCCCCTGTATGAAGGAGAAGATGGGGACCTTGTCTCCACTGAGGTCTCAACTCTCCATAAACACCCATCGTATTTGTTTCCCTTTCAAAACAAACTTAGTGGGTCGTCTTGCGCCTCCAGCACTCGAGGCCATCAGGCAAATGCAGCAGGCTCGCTGTGCTGGTCTGACCTCTGAGAGTTTGAGCCCAAACTGCCAAGGGAGTTGTGCTCCACAAGGCTGGCTGTTCTGCCTGAAATATTACTTAAAGCAAGGCACAGAGAAAGTTCCTGATGCTGGGACATTACAGCTGGATTACTTACCCCAGTAAGTCCTGCCTGACAGCAGACTCAATTCTTTCTGTTTTATTACTGATGCTATGAGACTGCCAGAACAAGCTCAGGAAAAGATTAATAAAATCTTCTCTTTCTACCTGAATTGTTGTTGTTATTCTCCTCTCCATTGTTATTAGGAAATTCAGTCAAGTGAAAGAAACTTACTCCCAGCCTTTCTTATAGCTTACAGATTCTTTTGATCTTTTTTTCATAGTCCTATAATCCAAAGAATCAAGCTTTGTCTCTCTGGATGGGTAATTTTGAGATTTGTCTCCCTGTGCTGCCAGGGGTTAAATTGGGTTAGGGAAAAATTCAGGCTTTAAGAAAAATGATTTTTGAGGATGTTCCCTTTCAACTGTCTGCTGACACTTCCACTTGAGGTGGCAGTATCCTTCATGAGGGATATTAGGGGAAAATACTGCCTTTAATCCAGAAAAGCTAATTAAAGCCTGGAGTTTGCAATCACTGGTATTTCCACACCAAGAAATGTAGTATCCCTACCCTTGCACACACTGATGTGCCCTCCACAATCCTGTCTGCCTCCCTGCACAAAACATAGCCCTGTGCCTTGCCGATGGTAGCATGGGAGGGTGTGAGTAAGAGCTGGGCACCCACCAACCCAAAACAACTTCTGTCCCTCCCTGCCTTGTGAAACCAACCGCGCGCACATCTCTTACCATGTAACTCACCCAACCACTAAGGCTAAGACAGTGCTGGGAGACCCCAATCCCCTTGGGGAACACGTCTCAGGGGCCACAGCTGGTGCTCACTGAAACCGTGCACCCACACATACCCCCACAGTTACCCTAGGAAGATCATAGAATCATGGAATAGTTAGGGTTGGAAGGGATATTAAGGATCATCTAGTTCCAACTCCCCCCTGCCATGGGCAGGGACATCCCACTAGATCAGGTTACCCAAGGCCCCATCCAACCTGGCCTTAAAATCTTCAGGGATGGGGCATCCACAACCTCCCTTGGTAACCTCTTCCAGTGTCTCACTAAAGTGTCTCGCTAAAGATGTCCCCCGCAATGAACAGAGGCCATTTGGGAAGGAGCTAGGTGAGAAGACAAGTCCTGTGCAGTGACGTCTTGGTCCATGCTGCACACGCAGAGATTCCTCCCCACCCAGGCTTCGGGGCTGGGTGCGGCTGAGGGGAGCCTTGCCTCCAGCACCCTCACAGACATGCCGCTCCGCGCCAAATAGGATGCAGTCAATGCTGAAAGTATTAGAATAAATATTTCTAGTTTAAAGATTTCAGAAGTAATTTACACATCTGTTATTTCTGCTTCCAGCACTCAGCAAATCCATTTTTATTCATCTGCCCTTGGCATACAAGCATCTGCGATTAATACTTGTATTTATGATGGCTCTAACTGGCGCCGACATTCGTCCTCAGGGGGGAAAGAAACAACAGGGAGAAATACTTCTCAGTCATTTTAAATGAATCTTGCAAGCCCGGGGATCACTGATGATATTTCATACATTTTCCATGAAAGTAAAGCAATTTTAGAGGTTTTCTGCTCTCAGAGAATTATATGACAGAACGTGCAATAGGAGGAGCTGGCGGTGCCGGCACAGCAGCTCGACGGGGCTCCCAGCACCAGGGAGCAGCCACCAGTCCCGCTCCTCCTGCAAAACTCAGAGACAGCACACGGGCCAGGCCAGAACACAGGCAGCACAAATCTCAACAGACACTTAGAGCAAGAAGGCAAATACCTGATAAGACGAAACAGAACGGGTCATGAAAAATTTAAGACTGAGCTCTGAAGTGTCTCTCAAATAGCACTCATCTTCCTGGCAGATTCGGAAAAGTCGCTGTGCTGCTGTCTCAGTATCAAGGGCAGGAATGTGGGTAGAACATATGCTTTTAGAGAGCACCGTGGGATAATTTATTAACATATTTCACATTTTGGGACCTGTCCAAAAATGGGAAAGTTTTTAAAAGAAGTCAGGAACTTCACTGAGGAGCTTCCAGGCTGCCAACCTGCATAACAGCCCCGTATTTCTCTGAGCAGCTGAAGGCACAGAATGGCACGCAGCCAGGAGACAGTGCAAGCACGTAAGGTTCACTCCTGCTTTGGCATCAGCAGCGGTCAGAGTTGTTTTAAAATGTAAATGGAAGTTGCCAGTGATAAAGGAAGAGGTTAGGAATAACGGTTTGCACAACAATGCAAGACTTTGCATGGTCAGGAGAGCGTTGGCAGCAAAACAAATCAGAAAATAAAGCAATGTAGCTGTGGTGACCAAACTCTTCAATAATATTAAATTAGTGTGCAGGAAATAAATGAAAATGTTGTCCTATTGCTACTACATGAAAAAATATTCATGCAGGGACCTCAAATACCAGCAAGTATTCCAGGATTTCCTTCTGGATTAGTCCCAAAGTCATGCCAATAAAACCTCACTGATACCACATAGACCTCTACTTAGAAGCTGTTCAAACATAAAATGAAATCTCTCAGTAAAAGCCTAAATCAAGGCATCTCTCATACTTTCAGAAGACATTTATCACCACTCGACATTAACTACTTCAAAACAAACTCACTTTTAATACAAAAAAGTCATTTCAATTTTCTTCTGACAATAACACAATAGATACTTTGCCAGACATTTTTGCTGCTACCTAGCAGGGCTAACTCATCCCAACTGCGTTTCCCTGTTGGTGAATTCCTTTCTTCAGCAATGAATTTTGTATTCTGGGTTCCTTACCTGACAGACTGGGACACATCTGTGAACCAGTAAGGTTTTTATTAGGAATGTATTCAACAATTGACAGCTAGAGACAATTACAGATGTATTTGGTTATTCTGCTTTCTTTTAAAACAGTGATTTGAAATAACCAAGCAGCTATGTGTCCCAGTAGTTAAGCTCTCTGGACAAAGCTTGTGCTGACCCAGTGCCTTGTGACATGTGGGAGCCAGCCACCTTCACCTTACCCTCACCTGCAAGTTCCTCCTGGCTGTCTCTCTCAGGGGAACATGGGGAGATGGTATTTCTGAAATAAACTCCATGAAATGAGATCAGTTCACCTTTCTCATATTCCTAAAACACAAAGGCTGGAATCAGTAATAAGTATTTCACATGGCATTTCATCACTTTTTGTACCTTTCTTGAATTCAGGATTTCTTTGGAGAAGATCGTGTCACACAGCAATGGGACCTGTAGGCTTTCTGCAAGATGATAAGTATCACCTGACAATAAAGTAGATTTGAAGTCCTTGAATATACAGAGTTATGAAATAATAGTAAGAAAGCTGAATGAAAAAGATAAACTACAGCTTGAGAAAATCTAAAATACACAGGAGTGTTTTCTACTTGCATTTTTCTACTAGCAGAAGAAAGGTGCAGCTGAATATTTTTTCCTTAAATAATCTCTTGATCCAAATTACTTCTATAATATGTCTGTCTGTGCAGTTTGAAAGCAGATCTATCCTCAGCCAGCGAGCCCTGCCTGCATCAGCTTTTACTGTTTTCTAAGTAATGGGACAACAGTACTGTGGCTGAGTTAGGACCCAGGCATCTGTTCACAGCAGTAAGAAGTAACAGCGTGATTTTGGGGGTGAAGTGGTACTCAGAGGTACTTCACCAGCTCTGTAGTCATTCCCTCTTTATGACAAAATTCCTTTCTGAGTAACATACTGAAAGAACAACTTTTCACAGCTCCTCATACAGGCCAAGAGTAAGCAGAGATGTGTTTAGAAATTTCTTTCCTCAGCACTTTCAAGTTTATGAATGATCTATGTATTAGCATAAAGCTTATGCTTACAATTTTTTCTTTTCTTAAAAAACATGAAAGTACAACAGCATCCTGAAAACATATACCCCAGTTATATCACGCTGTTCAAAACATGCTTGCTGTGAGGCAGAGAGAAGGAAAATTATTATAAGGTAAAACTGCTGGTAAATGTTGGAACCCATTGCATCCATTTCAGAAGAACGTTGTGACAGTTGGTACATATTGAAATTAATAACCTATTTGCAGCTAGCTGTTGTTAGGAAGAGCATAAAGATTAACAATGAGGAAAACTGGCACCAGCTCTGGAATGGAGATATTTGCACACAGATGTTACCATCTTCTTAACTGCCAGTCTGAGCTGGACACCTCCATAGATTTGCCTTTTTTTCTGCCTTTAGACTAGCTGAGTATACAGCAGTAACCTTTCCTTCCATGCCTGCATGAGGAAGGAAAGAGAACCAGAAATGAGGAAGAAATACTCCCAAGCAGCTCTGTATCTCAGGAAAGAAAATACTATTCCAAAATCTGGCAAAGGATTTTGAAAGTATGTGAAATGTGTAGTCTGTACCTTGTCAATTCATTTTCCTTGCACTATTACCTATAAAAGACAGTCTCACTTAAGGAACTGTCATCCACATGCTGTCTACAGAGTTCTACCATCTGAGGAGGACACGCATAATGCGAGATCCCACAGAGACATCTCTTACATCTTGTTGTTAAGAACACGGGGTTTAAGACCAAAGAGGACCATTAAATCATTTATCTGAGGCTGAGTTACTTAAGCCATAGTATTTCACTTCTGATAGGTGCAAGATCCCAGTGGCTTGTTTGACTGCAGTGTTCCTTTCAGAAGGTTATCTGGTCTTGCTTTGGAGCCTTCAAGAGGTGCAATCTATTGTTTCCCTCAGAGTCACTGCCAGAATTTAATATTCATCAATGTTAAAAGTCAGAGCACTCTTGAATATCATTAGCAATCTCATTATGCCTTTCACTTCATATTCATTTTTTTCTGCTGTTCTTCTGCCACCGCAGTAGCAATGCCTTCCTTTTTTTCTGAGTAAGCATTCGTGTTTGCAGCAGCTGTGGGTCTAGCTTTTCTTTATCTACCCATAGTGTTTCCTGTGCTCAGAAGTACCAGATCCCACACCTGCATCTAGGTGTAAACTTTGCAATTTGTACATAGGGCTGAATTACTTCCTTGACCCCCAACTCATTCCAGAATTCCCACAGTTCCCCATTTATCCCAGCCAACTGCATCATCTCTGGTGCAGCCTGCATTTCAGTCTGAACTAGTTTGTGAGAATTTAATTCATCGACGCCACCAAGGTCTGCTTCCCTCTCTTCCATGAAGCATTGAAATGACAGAACGATGGACATAGGAAGAGACCTCTGGAGGTCATTTGGTCCAACCTCATTGCTACAGGAGGGTCACCTGGAGCAGGTTGCTCAGGAATATGTGCAGTCAGGTGCTGAATATCTCCACGGATGGAGACTCCACAACCTCTCTGGGTAACCTTTGCCAGTGTTTGACCACCCTGGCATTAAAAAAAAGAAACCAAACACCAAATACAAAACAGAACTTGTGGCATTCAGCTAGTTATGATTCATGAGCTGGCAGCCACAGCTGAGACTGATGATGTCAGGAGAGGGACTGCTCATCTGAGGCAAAGACAGCAAATTGCAGTGGGCAGCAGGCAGCCAAGAATGCACTGGATGTAGTAAGCTTTCCACCACCAGATAATTACAGACCTGTAAGAGTCATCCCTTAACATTTAATTCCCAGATTTGCAGAGACAGCTAAGCTCCCTTGCTGCCTCTTGAAGTGTACACTAACAAATCAGACCCAGCCATTTGTAAATGCCACTTATCTTCTATGCATGTTTGTAAAAATTTTTAAAATCAGTGTTATGAGCACCAGCAATGTTAAAGAAATTACTGTTCCAGACTTGGAAATTGCTTTCTTGCCTGCCAACAACTGTTTGGAGACATGAATTATTGGAACTCAGTCTGCTGGAAAAAAAGACACCTTTGCTGATAGAGACAATCCAGATTGCTTTATAGAAAACTAATCCAGCTTGTTAGAATTCTGTGAAGAAAATTCCCTGTTCTTACAGCAGTGACAACTTTCACTACAAAGATTTCAGACTTACAGACTGGCTTGTGCATCAGGACAAACTTTTTTTCCTAGGGAACAATTCCACATTTATCCTGGGGCCACATTGCCTGCACTGAATTTGCCATCCTTCATGATCACAGCAAACCCTGATCCATCTCAGCTGATTCCAGCTAACAAGATACTGTTTATTTGGAGAAATTCCAACAATTCACTGCTGTGTGCATGCTCTTGCAATGCTCAAACTTGTATTGCATAGAATCTTTGTCGTAGTTGTTCTCAAAGTCAGGCAATATCTCCAAATGAGAGTTCCTTCCCAGTCTTGGCTGCACCTCTCAGCTTTTCATCAGGCAATGCCATCAGCATGCACCTTAACAAGACCAGCCCCAGGGTGAATCACTGAGGTCAACACCTGCTCCTGGGATCATGCATTGCTGCCCAGCATCGTCATTGTCCACCAAACTCAGCCCTTCTCCACAGCACAGCATCCCCTCACCTGCTCTTGGGCTTCACGTAGCTTCTCCAGTGGGGCCCGGCAGCACTTCGCGTGTACAACCCATTTGGCTCTTGAGCTGTTTCAGCAGATGAAAGTTCTGGTGCAGCAATTTACCTTACTCTGCATTCTACTACACATGTGCAGTTGGGCTTGGTCACATGAAAGCTTGGTCATTTCAAGTGCCACTAGACGGTTGTGACCAGGGCATGGCAGGGCAATGCAGGCAGCAACACCCTCCTCCCACTCCACAGGATGGGTCTTCCACTGATTCCCAAGCTGGGGTTGTCAGCTGTTTATTGCATTCTATTTATTGTATTGTAATTACTGTCTACCTGTAACACCTACTGACTAAATACTATGAGCCAGATAATACAGGCTTCAACAGAAAAGAGTTTATGAGTAGCCCGTTTAAAGCATCTATACAAAACTGTAACATATTTCCTCTTCAGGAGCTTAGAAACATTGACTTTGCTTTTCGGTGGATGAAGGAAATTTCACATTGAGGAGGAAGCAGAAGGCATTGTTCTATTTTATTGCCTTTTTCTGTAAGTCTGATTCAAAAGCCTTCAAACAGAAATAGAATATTGAAATAAATTTCCCGAAGAGAGATGGATTAAAGGTCCATGTAGAGAAAATCAATGACAAATGCAAAACATGGCCGTTGATATTATGCTTACTGTGTCTAGACAAAACATAGGGGGGTTGTTTATAAACAAGACAGTATTTGCACTTAAAAATTCAATTGTTTTCTCTGTATTTGTCTGTCTGAGCAATAAATAAAACTCACTTTTCTGTTAATCCTCATTGCTGAATCTAAATAAAATGATTTATTATCTATTGCATGCCATAATAACTATACAGTGTGTACTCTAATGATAATGATGCATATATCTTTTTTTGCCAGCCTTCACTTCAAGCTTTTCAAGGATATTTATTTCTTCATCTGCATATGAAAAGCCAGTCTCAAAGTAACATCTATCCAGGCCACTGTTGCATTCATAAACACAGAATTGCAATTAAACAGCAGCTACAATGCAATGAGCAAGCTGGGTGTGAAGTGAAGGATGAAGGAGAGCATGGAGAGAGGGCAGCTGGAAGTGCCTGTTGACAAACAGACCCAACCTCAGCCTCCACCTGAAAATTCCAGAACTGGTTCGGGCTGGGAGGGAGTTGATTTTCTTCCTAGGAGCCTGTCTGGGCTGTGCGTGGGATCTGCGCTGAACACAGTGCTGAGAACCCAGGGACGATTCCATTACTGCTGAGCGGTGCTCACACAGTTGTGGGAGCACAGCAACCTCGGGGGGGACGCAGCCAGGACAGCCAACCACAAGCGATCCAAGGGATGTCCTAGACCAGCAGGCATCACGCTCAGCCATAAAAGCTGGGGAAGGAGGAGGAAGCAGGGATGTTGGGAGTGATGGTGTTTGTCTTCCCAAGTCACCATCACACACGATGGACCCTTGCCGTGCTGGGGATAGCTGAACACCTGCCCGCAATGGGAAGCAGTGAGTGAGTTCCTTGTTTTGCTTTGCCTGCACCTGCAGCTTTTGCTCCCCCTGTTAAACTGTCTTTATCCCAGCCCACGAGTTTTTGCACATTCACCTTTCCAATTCTCTCCCCATCCTCTGGGGGTGAGTGAACAAGCAGCTGGGTGGGCTGATCTGCCCACGAGGTGAAACCAGAACAGATGCGGCAATCCTGGAATGAGACTGTGCTGCTCCCTGGTCAAAAGCAGGATACAGGCTCCTCTCCTCTTTAACAGGGAAAGGAGGGGAACAGAATTGGCTGCATGAGCGAATTCTCTTGCCAAAATAACTGTAAAAATCCTTGATGGCTTCAGCAGTGGCAAGAAAATAAGCTTCTTTTCTTCTTTAGTATTCTTTTATTGCCAAGTCCTTTAATTATTTAATGTAGTAACTTTGTATTTTATCTTTCTTTGTAAATACCAAGGCCCCTATTTGAAACCGTTTCATAAGTTTTTTTGCACTGAGAAATTTTTTCCAGAGGCAACATAAGCAAATGTCATTAAATAAGAAAATCCGAGTCTCTTTTGATTTGTAATAATGTGTTCAATAAGAAAAGGAAAACAACATAATTTTACACTGTGTGTCACATTGCTCCTGCTCCCTGCATGGCTGACTGACAATGCAATTGAACAATGAAGCACGTGTAGCAAATTTTGACATCAAAAAGCTATCAGACTAGTTGAGCACGATTTCCCTTTGGTGAATCCACATTGACCACTCCCAATAACCTTCTTTTCCTCCAGATGCTCAAAAACGACAAACAGAATGAGCCATTCCATCTCTTCTTCAGGGATGGAGGTGAGGCTGATTTGTAATATTTGTTATTTTCTCCCCTGGACAAAACACTGCTTAATCTCACTGATTTTGGGACCTCACAAAACTACAGTCATGCAGAATCTTGCTTATATCGAAGTATCTTGTTTTCAAAGGTGCAAGTATGATACCTGAAAACATTGTTGAGCCCAATTTATAGAGGAGGAGAAGGCAGAAACTGTCAGAGAGGAATGAGGCTAGGTATACCTGGAAAAACATGTGTTATGATCGTATTTTTTTCTCTTAGCATCTAAGCTTTTCCCATGTCAGGATATAATCGCTCTGTCCAACCCCTCAGGCATTGTTAGATACCTGGCACATTTTGTCTTTAAATGGCAGAGTCACCTTAGTGGATGCTGTGATTTCTGCTAAGGCTAACTCTTGTTCTGTATTCATTCCATTCTTCCTTTGTTCCATTCTCACTTGGCAGTTACCAAAAACTTCACTGAGACTCCATCCATAAACCCTGCTTCCCAATGGGATGGGCACATACTTGGAACAGTTTCCACTTTGGTGTCCTGGCACAAACGCTCTGATCACAACCATGGAATTGAGACTTGAACTGGAACAAAAGCGATTCTTACAAGCTTGTGGTAAATTCAAATTTAGATGCAGGGTCATGTTGAGGCCAAAGTCCACAATAGTTCTATGTGCATGTTTCCATACTCATAACTGCAACTTCTTATGTTGACCGTAACACCAGTTTGGAAAATAGCCAACTACAACATCTCCAAAGGGATGAAGGGACGGTGCTGTCCTGGGATGGGGCTCCCCTCTGTTACAGCAGCTCTGCATGGGCTCCTTCGCCAGTTGCAAGAAAGCGTAAGCAGATCCACTGGACATCCATCTGACCACTCTTGACGGCATATTTCCTCCAGCTGCTGCTGTCATGGGCTGCCCCTTCACTGGGGACACAGTGGTGCGGGGCAGGTCACGCTGCCGGGCACTGCCATCAGCCTCAGCCCCTGCTCCCGCGGGGCCATCATAACAGACACCCACTTCCCTTGAGCTGGGACGGACTGCACAGAACAAAGAGGGCAGGGGGGTCTCTGAGCTCCCATCGCCTCCCAGGTCCCGCGGACTCAGGCAGGGGTTGGGTGTGGTATGACAGCCAAACACTGCAACAGCATCCGCTGCTCTTCAGTCGGCCTCGGCAGGCAGGGATCCTTGTTAACCTTGTGCACAAGGCAGGCAAGGGGATCGTTTCAGTGTCAGGAGAGGACTACATTTCTGCGAGGCTGCCTGGAAGGCCACACTAACATATCGCTAGAATCTAAATTAGGTCACAGCCAGTTACTGGCCATCCAGTGGAGACCTTGGTGCTGCAGAATGGCTGAGCCTCTGGAGAAAGCAGTCAGAACTCGGAAGATGATGTATCACTGCTGTGTCCCGTAAGGTCATTTATCTCCAGCTAAGACATGAATAATGCAATGAAAGCTTTTTTGCTGACCAGCACAGTATCTTCCCCTCCCCATCCTGAGATCTGTTAGTTGTGCTCCAAGTACACAAGCAGGGGGAATAATTGTGGGCCAGCAAGACTCAGGAGGTGGTTCTGCTTGGCCAGAATGTAAAGGCACACAGAATCACAGAACAGAATCACAGAATCATTTAGGTACCCAAAGCGAGCTGAAGCCAGGCTGAAAAAGCACAAACGGAGATGACAATTTAAAGCCTTTTAGCAGCTGAGTGCTATTTAATGAAAGTGGTTTTCACGCATTTGTCTCATTTAAGCAGCAGTGCAGACAGATAAATCTCGGTCACTGGCCTCATCCCCCTTTAAACAAGGCCATGGTTCTCTGCCAATACCTCCACGCTCACCTTTCCTGTTCCTTTAGTTCACAGAATTTTGAAAAAGCCTTTTTAGGGATTTATGAAAATCCATTAGAAAAATAACACTCCAAGTCTGCTGGATTAAAAACCCCGAGGTCAGATCATGGTTACTGCACATCATCATCATCACACAACTGTGATATAGAAGAAAACTTTCACATCTGGGACAGTGTTCTCAACACTATGTTAATGATTTAGAAATAAACCCTTCCAGCTGGTGAATGTTCTACATAAAGATTTCCCAGGGCCAGTGCCACTGTCATTCACATCAATGACAGAGGCTCTGGCTTTCCGCATGTAGCTCAGCCCTTATTCTCTTTGGACAAGATCACACCAACAGCAGAGCTGAACAGGCAGGTGAGTCCAGAGCTGAGCTGAGACACCCTGTGCTGATGCTCTTGGGAGTGGTGTGAGTGGATGTAAGGAAGCTGCTTGAGATCCATCCTTGCGGACTTCATGTGGAACTGCTCATTGCAGTCCAGCTCTGCTCAATGTACTGCTGACTGCTTTTTTCTTTTATATCTAAGTACAAACATGTTTAATTCACCTTGAGGGGTGCCATAAGAATCCCCTAACAAGATTTCCAAGAGAAATGCTCTGCACAGGCCAGCACATACAGATGTATGTCTAACCTGTCTGCAGCAGGTGATGCTTGGTGATGGCTGGAAAACGCTCTCCTACGGTTACACAGTGAAAGTGTGATTCAGCATCGTTTTGGCAACTTGGAGCCTGCCCTTTCACCCTTTTGCATCATCCAAGGGTCTGACTCAACCTGCACTTACGCAGTGACATTTTGACCACTACAGGGAAGTGGAAGGTTCAGTCTGAGGAGGGGTGACTAGCACCCAGAAATGCTTATTTGCTCAAGGCTGCACATCTGCATGTGAACGTGCACACCTGGAGAGATCTTAACCTGTGTTGCACTGTTTAAAGTATACATCAGACTTTTCAGACACTGATCACTGTATGAGACATCATAACGCATTTTAAAATTAATTCTCTGCTCTTCTGACTTGTCGTGATATTTTTCCTCATTATAAATAAGTTCCTTGAATAAGAGAGTTAAATACTCACTGCATAATAAAGGTTGCTCAGAAGTGTGTCTCAGAGACAGAGAACTCACTGAATCTCCCACTGAGTTGTCTTGTCTCTGTATTACTTCTCTGCACCAAGATTTCGCTAAGCCCTTCGTCTTTAATAGAACAGGGATTCTTTACATTTCTAGGCTGCAGAAAGCAAATTACTTAATTGGAGACTAACACATCAGGCAGCAGCTGGGGTTGAGTTTAATAACATTGATGAGGAGCTGAGAACTTACTTGGGAAGTTCAGATAAAAGAAAAAACAGAATAAAATTCTATTATTTGAGTGGTTATTGTAATACTTCTGCATGGATTTACATAGGAAGGCAGCAATAAGGACATTGTTGTAAAATGAGAAAAGAAACAGAATATTTGTAGATAAAGACATGGCAGAGACTGGCTTTAGGGCAAAGGAATAAACAGAGACCCAGATGGATTTGCAGAAAGGTCATGTTAAAATGAACTGTTAATAGCTGGTTAAAGACTGATTTTCAGGCTTCTTGTGGCATCCCGAGACCAGAACTGCTGCGGAGCATATCAAGACTGGTGCAAAAGAGAGGGGAAAATCCCCACCACTTTGAAGGCTGATACTTAGTACTTTTAAAATTCTCTTTTATATTCTTTTCAGTAGTTCTAATTTGGTAAGAACATATATATTTCAAACATTTTGTAACATCACCATTTAATTCCACTGCTTCCAGCTCTGTAGGTTACTAAGAGAAAATAAGTTTCCTAATTCTAACCAGACAACCGTAAAAGCCTCACAGTAAGGAACATACCGGGAATGTCAGGCATTAGAATGGCTTTTATGTTTCTGTTAAAATTTTCACTGATCTACCACAATTAACTTATTCTGTGACTGCAGGTCTAAAAATCTCATCCACTCTGTGTGTGCGTGTGCATTTTTATGTACAAGGAGTCATAAGGGATTGATTTAAAGCAAGGGAGAATTCCTCTCTCTTAGCCTTGCAGATCCATAGATAAATCTTCCTGGAAGGCAGCCATTCTGACAGCTGAAATCCTGCCAATAATTTCTCTGAACACTGCTTGATCGAAGTCATTGAGACTGGACCTTGTATCATTCATTAATAAAATGTTCCCCTGCATTAATGCATCAGAGAACAGAGGGTTCCCTCCATCCCTGGACATTTCTGTAAAAACTGGAACAACTGGCTAAAACCACCTGGAAAAATTGCTGAGTGTGACTGAGCAATGTGGGGTGTCTCAGGGAGATGCAGCTGCTCACCAGGTCCTTCCTGGTGCTCTGGCCACAGGTGGATTGTGCCCGTGAGGGCAAGGCTCCCACATCAGAAGGGTTTGCTCTCAGTTCACCCCAAAGGCTGGCTTTCTCTGGTGGTTTCAGCCCACCCAGCCACTTTCTCACTCACCCCTGAAGGATGGGGAGAGAATTGGGAGGGTAAAAGTGCAAAAACTCACGCACTGAGATAAGGACAGTTGAACAGAGAATGCAAAAGCTGTGCACACAAGCAAAGGAAAACAAGGAACTCATCTATTCCTTCCCATGGACAGGCGGGTGCAGCACAGCAGGGCTCCATCACGCCTAACAGTTACAGAATTAAGGAATGCTGAGGCTGGCAGGGACCTTCAGAGGTCATCTGGTCCATCTCGCACCCACAAGCAAGGTCACCTAAAGCCAGTCATCCAGGACCATGTCTAGACATTTTTTTCATATCCCTAAGGAGGGAGACTCCACAACCTCCCAGTGCAACCTGTGCTGTTGCTCAGTCATCCGCCCAGGTGATTTTCAGGGTATGTTACACAGAGAGAGGCACCATCACTCCAATATCCCCTCTGTTCCCTCTTTCCCCAGCTTTTATGGCTGAGCATGACATCTAGTGGCCCGGGACATCCCTTGGGTCAGCTGTGTTCAGCTGTCCAGGCTTTGCCTCCTCCCAGCTCCTTGTGCCTCCTGACATGTGCAAGCGCTGCTCAGCAGTATCCGAAACATCCCTGGATTATTGGCACTGTGTTCAGCACAGGTCACACACACAGCCCATGCAGGCTCCTGGGAAGAAAATCAACTCCCTCCCAGCCCAAATCAGTACTTTCCAAGAACTACACTGATGACACCATTATCAGTGAGATAAGTGAGTCTAGTGAGGCTGTAAATAACACCAGGAATATGTTATCAAACTAATTATTTGGGGATGCACAGGAGTAAGCAGGCTTCTGCTTGGTTTTCTGTTGGGTTTTTCCCCTGTTTCTGGTTTGCCAACAAAGCAAAAGCAGATCTTTGCAAATGTTTTCCTGCAGTTTTCTGTTAAAAATGAATGATGTTTTACTTAGGAAGCAATAAAACGTTGTGGGATATGGTATGTGGCAGATTCATTGCGTACATGCATGGTTATCAAGAGAACAAACAAAAAAACCACACACCCGCCCCAATCCAAATTTGTCTGGTTGCTTCCCGTGCCCTTGGGCTCTGCGAAATGCAGCCTGCTCTGTCCCTCAGGCAGTAACTTCTGGAGGAGCCAGTCAGCCTGTGTCTGGAATTGCAGCAGCAGCTCATCCTGCTTTTACTTTCGTTTTATGTGATGCTTTCCAGAAACCATATTTTTATGTCTTCTGAGAAATCTAGTTCTCTTGTAACAGAAAGTCTGTCACTAAACCAACTATTTGTTTCAGCCAGCTGTTTTATTATCCATTCATTCTTTCTCTTTATACAAATGGAAGCAGCAAATGAAAGGAAAACTGTAAAGCTGACAAATACCGGCAATCACAACGCAGATTAAGAGCATCACAACATCTTATTTTTTACAATGAGTGCTGAGGCAATAAAGAGTAAATTTAAACCAACTAGTGGGAAAAGTGCTCTCTGTCTTTTCTTTTCTGACCGTACCCCATTGCCAGAGGAACAACCAGAGGCCATGACCATGCTGCTTTCATTCCAGAAAAGCTCCAAGTGGTTTTCCAGCATAAGCACTCTGACCACAGCCCCAGCCTGTAGGGAATTCTAACACAGAGCTCCTGGATGAGATCCTGACCACTGCCACGGAACCTCGACTGACTAACTATTGCCCTTGCTGTGCCACGGACACCTCAAGGAGGGGCACTCTGCACCCTCTGGAAATGCTCACCTGTGCCTTCAGTCTGCTTGGGTTTTGGATAGCCAGCTAAACTCTCATTTTCCTCCCTACAATATCCACATCTTTCTTTCTTCTAACGGAGTTTGTGTTGATTTGCCATGGTTTGTTAACTCGTGAGAAAAACATTTATTTTAACTGTCTTGGCTTTGAATGGTTTAGGGGAACCATCCCTCTACAAACCTGGAAAACCAAAGACTACAGGGCTGGCAAGAGTTCTGTGGAGAGTGGATTGGCAGCAGCTCTGCAATGCAAACACATTTCTAGACAAGAGTGTTCTGCTGTAACTCAAAGCAGACAGGTTTTGTACCTTGGGGTTGCACAAAGCTGTATTTCCTTTGAAATCAAGTTGTGCTCTGGTTTTTCCATCAATATATTTGATGGCATCAAAGATTGTTAAAAGGAAAGCAAAATTTGACTGGTTGAGAAAGAGATAAACCTCCTTTTTCAGACCTGCACTGACCAGGGAATGGTGGATGAAATCCACTTTACACTCATATCTTAGAGCCAAGCAGAGTGAAAACTCTTCTGTCCCCAGGAAGATGCTGTTATACTGACAGTGTTGGTTCAGAACAAAACGCTAATAGTCTCCAATAGGTTATAGTTGCTTCTGAGTAAATCTTTCAAGCAAAAACAACTGTTCCAACAAACCTTGAGGAGAAACAAAGGGAACAGCTGAATGTTACAGGTTTTCTGGATGGAGTAATTTGTTCTTAGAGCCCATGAATTTATACTTCCATACAGTGCTTAGAACCCAGGGATGTTTCTGTCACTGCTGAGCAGTGTTTGGACAGTGTCCAGGGCTTTTCTGCTCCTCACACCATCCCTCCAGCCAGCTGTTTGAGGTGCACAAGGAACTGGGAGAGGTCACTGCCAGGACAGCTGACCACAACCAACCAAGGAGAAATTCCGCGACATAGGATGTCATGCTCAGTATACAAAGCTGGGTGAAGAAGCAGCAAGGAGTGGATGTTCAGACTTATGGTGTTCACCTTCCCAAGCAGTCACGACACGTGATGGAGCCCTGCTGCCCCAGGAATGGCTGAACACCTGACTTGCTTTGCTTTGTTCACGCGCGTGGCTTTTGCTTTACTTATTAAACTTTCTTTATCTCAACCCACAAGTTTTCTCCCTTTTACCCTTCTAATTCTCTCCCCACCCCTCAGGGGTGAGTGAGCAGCTGGGTGGTACTTCGTTGCCAGTCGGGGTTAAACCATGATGCTACTTTATTATTAGCTCATTATTAGCTTTTCAGCAAGAAAGCTGTATTCATGCAAATCCTCCTATTTTCTTCCTTATTTTGCTGTCAAAGTTTCCGAACAGCCTGACCTGAGCGAATGATGCTCCTTCCTTTCCAAGTACTACAAGAGCATTGAACTATGATTTATTATTCAGCCTTCGGGGGCTCAGGAGACAACAAAACACATTCTTATGTTACAAGAGATCACACGCTAATTAAGAGCTTTATACATTTATGAACTAATTAGCATATTTACACAGGACAAGTGCATCCTGCATTTAATTATAATTTCAGGTCTCACTTGAATAAGCCTGTGACTAAAGCAAAGCCCAGTGCACCCTATTTGCATTTTCCAACTGAAAGACAAGACATTTGGCAAAGAGTGCTTTGTACCTTCCTTTCCTAGCACTATGCATAATATTAGCAGGCTGAAGTCCTAACCTGAGTCAGTACTTCTCATTCCCCTGGGACATCCTCCCCTAGCTGGCTCCACACAGATGCTGCTGCCTCTCACTGCTCAGGCACAGTGAGGGAAGGTGATGGAGTCAACTGTGCCCCTTCATGCCTGGCAGGCACCCAGGTACCATAAAACTGCCAATTCCAAAACATCAACAGTTTATTGGAAGTGCAGTTTCTCTCAGGTAACAGCCATATGTAAGTAGGAGGATAAGGAAAGTAATTATTAACTTTCTTGAAGTGTGAGGCTGATGCACACATGGGACACTATTCTCTCCAGAGTGATGAATAAAAATGCTGAGTGGGCAGATATTATTTACATGTATTTCTACCCCTGAAGACTTGCAGAGATCTCCTAAAGCAGAAGCACAAATGTTCTGCACTACCACAAAAGCCATTTGGGACAAACTTTGCTATAATTCAAGGGTGGAGATTGCTCTGCTTTGGCCCATTGTAATGCATGCCTCTGTATTTCCTTGATATCATAGTTAAAGAAAGTATCTTTCTTAAACTAAATCAAATAATTCCATTCAGATCTAATCAGAAATTCACAAAAAAAACCCTTCTTCTGAACCTGGGCTGGTCAGAATAATGAGTAGAGATGGATATTGTCTGCATAGCCCTTGATGAATGAGTACTAAAATGCACATCTGACCATCTGGAACAAGAAATTGCTAGCTGTGTTTTAGTGATGCTTATCGTATCTGAAAGCACTCTCCTGGTCTATATTTTCGTCATGGTGTAAATATTAAGGATTTACAAAATCACATAAAGAATTGCATAACCATATCGGGAAGGTCCTTTGCTGCCATAAATGAGCGAGCATCTATTCACAGCATAGGGGAGTCGCTGCTTTTATAATGTCCTCCCTGGGGAGGGACAACAGGTTGCAGTGACCCAGAGGCGCAGCTTCTCCCTTGTTGGCCAAAGCTGTGAGGCTGAGCACTAGTAGCAAGTCTCCCACCTGCGGGGCCCAGGCAGCTCAGCACCTCCACTCGCACAGGCAGCAGACCCTGCCTCCGTGTCTCAGCCATCCCTGCATTCTTTGTACCTGTTGTACCAAAATATATTGCGTAATGTCTTCAGCCTCTCTTTCCAGTCCTTTTAGTCAACATATTGAGCCAAATCACTTCTTTTTCCCACACAAGTGGTGTTCTGCCCATGTAACTTCCACAGCCACCTTCACTACCTACTTACAATGTATGCAGATGAAAAAATATTTTTCAAGTATTTTAAAAGAGTGTTGCACCCCAAGGGGGACAGAGTAGGACCCAGAACTGCATTGAAACATTTAGTTTATTAAATATAATGTTACAATTCTAAGTCAAGTATATACGCTTAAGTCTAGACCAATATTAGCATCCTATGCAAGTTTGTGAGGGACTATATTACCTATCTGGCCTTTGGTGATAAAATCTTTTTAGATGTTTCCCAGAAGTTGCTGCAAGTGAAGTTTTGCAGATTCTCCCGTGCTTGGAGGGATTGGATCCATGATGTTATGCTGACATCGGTGGGTTTCTCAGACCAGCTGAGAGGGAAATCCAGTTAAGGCTTGCTCCTCTCACCTTCTTATAGCCCATTCTGGAATGATAACATCTGGGCTACTGGTCAGCCCAGCTCCTTATCTTCTTTACCTTTGGCCAGTGGCACCACTGGTAAGGGACACAATGGGTTCCTTTGGCCCTCCTGCTGCTGCAACCTCCACTAGTGTGTAGGGATCCAAAAAACTTCAGGGTCATATATCAGGCCAATTCTAACACACAAAACTCCATAAGTCATCCGAGTACAGCATATATTAGTTTCTATTAAATAAATCTTACTAATACTTCTGTTTTCATGATCACCTCTGATTCTGTGATTCTGTGGCTATGGTGTAGCTCTGCACACCCACACTGATATATGGGAGAGGGTGACCTGGGTCCAGTTTGCTCATCCTGACAGGCAAACAAGTGGCGGAACATATGGCTAGTGCGTTCTCCCCACTCATCCTTGCGGCACATGTGGCCTTTGATGTGGCTGCTGATGTGGAGTGACCACCAGACCTGTGCCTCGCTCCTCTCCGCCGCGCGACTCAGCAGAGCAGCAGACCTCGAAGGAGCTTCGGGGGGGAGGAATATGTCAAGCAGACATAAATGAGTCATTCAAACAGGTGGTGTCACTGAGAAGCCTGGTGCACACATCTGCCTGGAAAATTCATGGGTACTTGAGACTAGAAAATCATAATATTTGCCTCTAAAATTAATAAAATCTTCTTCTTCTGCTACTCCTTTGACTGAAATACATTCTGTTACATTTTTGGCAATTCCTTGATAAGGAATTGAACAACACTTTAATTTTCTCTGAGGCAGAATGTGTATTTGAAGAGTTCTATAAACATAAGTTTTCCAAAGCACAGTCATTGCTCCTGTAGGCATTAATGTTCCAAACCAAGTAATAAGGTTTCGAGCACTAATCAAAAAAATTAGAACTGCAAGCTGGTAACAAACAACCTGAAGCCCAAATAGCTCTTAGCGCTAAAAATAAATCCAGGCTTCTCTGGGATTTCTGTTGAGCTTTGCACCTCCCAGATCATAAATATTCTTCCATTTCAGCTTTCAAATTAGTTTCTGTTTAGGTTACATCAACATCTGTGGAGGAAACTTCCCTGGCAGAGGAAGCTCACAGGTTTACAGAGCTTCTGGTTGGTGAGGGCTGGTGATGCCTGCAGAGAATGTTCTGCTTCCAAAAGTCAGCCCTGTAAGTTCTTATGATTTATTACTCTAGGAGGTTTTTAACTGAAAAAAAATGTAAGTAGAGGGGCAAGACATAACAAGTACGGAAAGACAAGGGAATCCACAGCAAACCAATGGTTAGTTGGGCAGGAGGAAGCTTTGTGCACAGGGTGGGTGATGCCTCTGCGTGCGGTGCTGTGTCCACAGGTTCTCCTGCAGCAGTGGGTGCCGATGGCTCTCTTGGCACATCCCTGGCACCTGAGGAAATGCTGACCCTACCTGCAGCCACTCAGGCAGAGAGGAGTTTGGTGGGGCCTGTCAGCCACCCAGCAGGAGGAGGATGCTATGGGACCACATCCAGCTGCCAGTCCAGATGGCACAGACTCTGCTGGCAGCAGCAGTCGGCTCTGGGACAGGGGGCTGCATGGTCCAGGTAGGACACCACAAACACAGCCTTGCTACTCCAGACCCAGTGAGCCTTCCACCAATGGTGGGTTTGTGGATGAGCAGGGCTCCAGGAGAGCTCACTTCAGTTCCACCTGGGAGAAACAGCACTTGCACATCACCCAAGGTCAGTCCCAGCTGGCCAGCACAGAGATCCTCTTGCTCCTTTCACCTAGGAGCACGCCCTATCTGGTCTCCCATAACAGCTCTCGTTAAACTATTTCTTTTGGAAGAACAAGAAATCTGAAAGGATGTTGGGATTGTGGGGCTAACATTTCTGACAGGGAGCTTTGGTTCTGAATCCCAGGAAGGTTACTGAGTTTAGCCAGAGGTTTTTGAGAGGATGAAAACAAAGCCAGATCTTGAAACTGCCCTATACTCATGGGAAAATCCTGCATGGCTGAGTCATTCCTGCAACAGAAAGCTGAGGACAGCCAGGTCCTGGCCTCTCTGCCTTCCTGTGTGCCCTCAGGCAGAGCTGCAGGCTGAGCTGCAGCCCTGGTCCTCTGTACTTAGAAAACACTTTTGCTGGAATTTCCCAAAATACAAAACTTCCTCTTGTAGCTGTACTTTAATTTGTTAAGGCATATCAGCCATTCTCCCGTCAGAGTCTTATGCTCTGTGACTAAATCCCAAGAAAAAGCTGTGCTGCTCTTTTTTTAGATGGGAATGGGATAGTCTGGACCCTTCCTCTTGACATCTTTTTTCTGAATTCCATCCTATTGCCTTAATAACCATTCCACGCCACAATTATGAGTAGAAATACTACATAGCTTCATTAAAATAATCTCTAAAAAATTATTCTCTGCCTCTTGCTCCACTAGTATCTTTTGAACTGCTTTTCAGCTGTTTCTTGAAAAGCTCAAAATGATCTGCACAAACGTCACTTGTCACAATCCGTGTAGATCTGCTGGCAGCTGGGGGTAAGAGCAGGCTGGCACTACTGCAACGCTTCCCGACAGGCCAAAATGCATCCTGGAGAAAAACAGGTTATTTCAGCTATTTCCTTGACAAACAAAAGCAGGGATCCCTAAAGCTATAGACACTCTCCTAAATGCCTGCTTGAGCTGTAAACAGGATTACTTTACACTAGATTTGGGTAGCAGAATGTTTAAAGGCATGTGGTCTAAATACCTTTATCTGGGTATTTAGGTTTTATTTAGAGGTTTCTTTATCTGGGACCCAGATAAAGGGCACAATTAAGGAAGGTATTAGACCCATCTCCCTACCACTGTCCCAGATTATCACATGTGCCTACAGTGCAGCATGTGGCTGGAGACCTCTGAGCACCCTGTCTGAGCGTGCTCCTACCCCACAGCCCTGAAGGATGCCTGGAAAGCCACGTCCTCCCCAGGACCTGCCCTCAAGAACCTCACTTCCAAAATGCCCCAAACAGTAGAGCAGTATTCCAGCTGGGAGCAAGCCTGAGCGCATGAGGTTGTCAGGATGAGGCTTGGTCCCACAGGATTGCCTGGCATCCGTGCAGATGCCTGGCACCAGAGGCTCTGCTGTACACAGCAGCATCCCCGAATACCTGCACCTCACTCTCCATCTCCACTTCTCAGCATTGCTGGCTTTGTGGGGACGCAGATGAGGTCACTCAGGAGCTCATTAGACATGTTGACATGATGTAGAGCACCTTCAGTCTCCTGTCCCACACAGCTCAGCACACAGCAATGAGAGTGTCTCTCTCCAGAGCAACATTTCAGAAGCAAGGACAAGATCAGTCATGAGGAAGTGAGTGACTGACATTATTATTTTATGGTTCAGCTTAGTATGAGAAAACTTCTTCTCATTTCTGGTTTCATTCCAGCTGGGACCAATGCGATGAAACTGAACAAATTAAAAAATATACACATCTGAAGTGGAAAGGAATTCATTCATGAGACTCATAAAACAGAATTATAGCAGACATTTAAGGAAAATATTCAAATCCATTTTATTCCCTTCTGTGTGTGAAATACTAGATGAGTATTGCAATTTGAGTATTGCAGGAGGAATTGGAAGTTTTTGTAGAGCAAGGAGACTACAACGTAGTTGCCATCATGGAAACATGGTGGGATGACTCGTGTAACTGGAGTGCAGATATAGTGGGGTACAAACTCTTCAGGCCTTCTTTGCCTCAGTCTTTAATAGTAAGGAAAGCTTTTCGCTAGTGTTCCCTGTAGAAAACCTGTAACCAGAGTTGGTCCTTTGCTGCTTTATTACTGGTTCATACATCTCACTAGTATAATTGTTTTTTCAGGATACCTTCTTTGAAGTTTATTATCCTAGCCAGAATGGCTAGGATCTAGGAAAGCAGAGAAATAATATCATCTGCTTTGTTTGAAGGCAAAATGCACAAAGATAAAATAATTTTCCACTTCGCTATCTGGTATAACTTGCATCTGTATAACTTCAATCTCAATCAAGAAGCACCACTAACATGTAATACAAGTAAATTGAAAAACAGGAAGATAAAGTACTTATTCAAATAGAGGCGGAGCAAGAATGATAACAAATAATTATTTTCTTATAGTAACCACAGTCTCTTGAAAGAGAATACAGATGTAAAAGATATTCTAATTAACAATGTTTTGTAAAATGCTAAAATTCAAGCAATGTTGTATTACTATCAGGATATTCAAATTAAGTTTTAAAACCTTCATACACCATGTTTACACTCAGAAAAGATATCCGATGCTGATGTGCTTGAGTCACACCCTTGGGGAAAGCTGGACTTAAAAATGTGCTTAGTGACCCTTCCTCACACAGGAACATGCTCATGACAGGATAAGATGGGAACGAGTATTTCCTCAGTATCATTCCATATGGAGGCTGCTTTGGTCAGCCGCCCGCACATCTGCATCACAACCAACAGCTGAGGAAGCTGGAATTTGAACTATGGGGCTTCAACCAGGACCCCTAAGGGCAGAGAGGGAGGGAGGGAGGAAGAATGAAACTATGTTACTCTGAAGTACAATATTAATCATAGGAGAAGGTGAGACAAGGCCGATGATTTCCATTTTGATAGTGCTGAAAACGTAACCTTTGCACAAAAGACAGAGCGAGCATTCCTTGTGACACTGTCCTTTATGCCTCACCGGTTCCTTGACAAGGCACCAGATATGTATTTAAAGGCCAGTCTGAGTGGTTTTGTATAGGAAACACTTCAGACAACAGATCATCTTTCTGAGGTTTCTTGTGTTTCCCTTCCTACTACAGTTACGTGAAATTAATGCTCCTGCCAACCAGCAGTCCCTGCCGCAGTGGCCTCGGTGCCAACAAGTGCCACCTCGTATGCCAATCATTCTGTTGAACTGTAATTACTTTCAAAGAAAATGTGCAATGTATTGCATCAAAGGAAATGAAAAAAAAATTATCTTCCAATTATTTTTTTTGAGACTGCTTTGGTTTACACAAAAGTCAAATTAAGATATCGTTAGAGTTCATATCTAAAGGAGAATTCTCAGCACATTTTCAGATTTTCATTATTTGTTGTGATCTGAAGCTTGAAAAAACCCAAAAATTTCCTCCTTAACCATATTGGTCTTTTCCATTTGACAAATATAGATTTTTCCCTTCTTTCCTACAGTGAAGAGAGCAAATTCATATTACTGCTACTAGAGAAATTCAGGCTCGAGGCCAGACTTCCTGCATAGTTTTGATCACTATGGAATCATCCGCTAAGTGGATGTCCCCTAACCAGAGAAAGAAAACATCTCCCACATAAGGAGCTTGCCTCAAGAGGCTTTCAACCATTTGGATTTCCTGTGGGTTTCCTTTCACCTCAGTGCCCATAAGGGCACCTCCATGGTGGGTCAGGTGTGAAAACGGCTGTCAAGGCAGCTCCTCCTGCAGCCGGCCGTCCAGAGACCCCACTTCCCACCCGTGATCACAGAAGGTCCTGCCTGCAGGCTGCAGTGTTGGCAGTGCCCCTGCCCATCATAGAATCCCAGAACAGTGAGGTTTGGAAGGTCCCTCTGGAGCTCACTCGGTCCAACCCCATGCTAAAGAAGGGTCACCCACAGCAGGCGGGTTTGGATATCTCTGGAGAAGGAGACTCCATAGCCTCCCTGGGCAGCCTGATCTCATGCTCTGTCACCCTCACAGGAAAGATATTTTTCCTCATGTTCATGTTCCTCACACATGTGTCTGTGCGGAGGGTTGGGGCAGTCATCGTCTTAGCCCTGAGCAGGGCCAGCTGGAGTGCTGTTGCTCCCTAGGATGCCTGCCCTGTTCTCATGAACGTCCAGAGACTCCCAAATGAGCCCCCAACCACCCAACCTTGCTGCGGACAGCGCAGAACAGTGCCAGAGCAGGCATCTTTCAGAAACTGTGAATGCTGCAGGTGTCTCAAACCAGTAACCACATCCCACCCCAACCCTTATAGAATCATAGAATCACAGAATAACCAGGTTGGAAAAGACCCACCGGATCATCAAGTCCAAACATTCCTATCAAACACTAAACCGTGCCCCTCAGCACCTTGTCCACCCGTGCCTTAAACCCCTGAAGGGAAGGTGAATCAATCACCTCCCTGGGCAGCCTCTGACAGTGCCCAATGACCCTTTCTGTGAAAATTTTTCCCTAATGCCCATCCTAAATCTCCCTGGCGGAGCTTGAGGCTGTTCCCTCTCGTCCTGTCCCCTGTCACTTGGGAGAAGAGCCCAGCTCCCTCCTCTCCACAACCTCCTTTCAGGTAGTTGGAGAGAGCAATGAGGTCTCCCCTCAGCCTCCTCTTCTCCAGGCTGAACAACCCCAGCTCTCTCAGTCACTCCTCATAAGATTTGTTCTCCAGCCCCTTCACCAGCTTTGTTGCTCTTCTCTGGACTCGCTCCAGAGCCTCAACATCCCTCTTGTGGTGAGGGGCCCAGAACTGAACACAGGACTCGAGGTGCGGTCTCACCAGTGCTGAGTACAGAGGGAGAAGAACCTCCCTGGACCTGCTGGTCACACCATTTCTGATCCAAGCCAAGATGCCATTGGCCTTCTTGGCCACCTGGGCCACTGCTGGCTCATGTTCAGTCACTGTCAACCAACACCCCCAGGTCCTTCTCCTCCAGGCACTTTCCAGCCAGGCTTCTCCTAGTCTGTAGCTGTTCAGGGTTGTTTTGCCCCAAGTGCAGGACACAGCATTTGACTGTGCTAAACCTCATGCCATTGGACTCTGCCCAGCAGTCCACCCTTAATGCATAAAGAACTTTATTTACTGCAAATTGGTTTGCTTTGGTTTTAATTTTTATTGCACCTGGTCTTGAAGTTCCTATTGTCCTCATAAACATCTGATTTCCTGTGGCTGATTCAAAGGTTTTGTCCTTATTGATAACTCTCAGCAACAGATTTCAGAGGCTAACTGTGGAAAAAACATTCCATTCTGTATGTGTTATTAAACTCTCTTGTACTTTTACTCAGTGACTGATATTCTGTTTTCTGTCATACAATAGAAGTTATACAAAAACCTAGAATTTGATTTCGCAACATTATTCTTTACTTGTTATATTTATCTGGTCTCTCACTTAATTTTCTTATCTATAATGAGACAAGTGGGAGAAGCCATCTCAGTCCTGCAGACCCTGTAGAATTCTCTCCAAGAATTTAGTCATTTCCAGAATTTCTCTCTGAACCCAAATATTTCATCAATGTCCTCTATGAGATACAGCGACCTGAATACATTATTTCAGGTGAGCACATAACACTGACAGCTTTCTGATACTTACAGTGTTGTTTTATCCTGTTCCCTCTGCATTCTGATGATGCTTGCTCTTCAGAAAGCAGTTATCTTTTGAGTCTTAGAGATGTACCAGTGATGCAAAGATCTTTTCCCTGGTTTATTACAGTTAATTTAGAATCTAGCCAGGAGTATCAGTTGTTCAGATTAATTCCCCTGTGCACATTACTTCGCATTTGTCAAACTGAATTTTGCCTGTCATCTCGTTATCCATTCACTCCACTGTCTTTTTATGCCCTTTGAAGATCCTCATAGGCACGTCTGGTCTTGACTGACGTAATTACTTTTTTTGTGCAGTCTGCATTTCTTTACTCTCTTCTACTAATCTTCTCTCACAAAATGCCTGTGTGTCTATTTTTGTGTGTATGGAAATAAAGCACCTGCATCCCTTGCTTTTGTTTTGGATTTGAGAGAGTGGATGATGAAGCCTGCTAAGCTCTTGCAAAGAGCCCAGATGAGTCTCTCTGACAAGGTGTGTCCCAGTTAGACTTCAGTAACCAGAACAGCACCAAGTGCTATCAAATCATTTGTGTCCATCAGTACTCTGGTGCTGTGGAGTCTCCATCATTGGCAGGAGCCCCAAGGATCCCTCCACTCTGACTGCCCACAAGGCCCTCGGGGAAAGTGTCCAGAAATCAGGTCCTGCTTCTTTACTGCAGCAGGACCGTTTCTGTTTAAGGCACATCGCTGCATGCTGTTGACAAAGGCAGAATAACTAATGCTAGTCGCGCAGTTCTTTGTGACACCTTGGTATTGCTAGGGTGATGGGGTCTAAAGTTTCATACAATTCACGAGACTTTCTTTAAAGAAAACTGTTTTCTTATATAGAAACCTCAGATTTGAAGTCATTACTAAAATAAAATAGCAAGTATTGGATGCAATTTACCAGATTATTCCAAGAAGTATTGATAATTAAATCTTCAGCTAAAAAATAAGTGCTATACTAAAAGGAAAAGAAATCTTCTGTTGTAAAGCTTTTACTATAATTGCTTCTCTTCTGCTTAAATCTTCTCTTAAAATCTTGATTCTCTTTGGGGACAAGGACCTACTGACAAAAGCAGAAGAATGAGAAACTCCTACACATTTTGGTTCTTACAATACACAAGCCTTAGTGTTGGAACACCTGCTTGTCAGCTAGGACAGACAGAACAGAAGGTGTCACTGTTATCCCATCAGAAGCACACACACAACTACCCAGATACGACAGTCACAGGGTTCAGAATGGCTATTTATCACGTTTTGTTTCATAAAATCATAGGAAGATTTGGGTTGGAAGGCACCTTTCCAGCCCATCCAGTCCAACTGCCTGCAGTGAGTAGGGACATCTCAGAGGCTCAGAGCCCTCTCCAACCTGACCTGGAATGTTTCCAGGGATGGGCCATCCACCACCTTTCAGGGCAGCCTGTGCCAGTCCCTCACCACCCACACTGTAAAAAATTTCTTCCTTATATCTAGTTTGAATCTCCCCTCTTTCAGTTTAAAACCATTGCCCCTTGTCCTATCACTTCTGCACTCTCTGGCTAAGCAGATTTGCACAGTCTGTCTCTTCTGTTCTTCTCCAAAGGAATAAGTTATGGGGAAGCATATATATGTGTGTATATATATATATATATAATTTGCCTATCAAACCACTACAGAAACAAGTCACAGTGGCCAGACTCTAACAAGCATTGCCATTAATGAACATACAGCTCTGATTCAGTTTTCCCTCCCATTTGCTATAGGTGCCCAGCAGCCCCCTGTCCTCACTGGCCTGCAGAGCAGTGTTGTGCCACAGCAGAGGAACTAAGTTGATTAAGTTACACACAGAACCCAGCAGTTTAGACAAACTAATCATGTAAAACATATTAAGGGGAAAATAAAGATTTCCTCTGACCTTGTGTTATTTTTTTAAAAAAGCTCAAAACATTGTAGGCTATTAAGAAGCATGAGTCAATCTTCTCTTTAATAATACAGCAGGTTTTGCTATCTCGTTTAATACCTCTTTCCGTGTATTCACCCATACAGAGACAAATAAAAGCTGGTTCTAGATAGCCTAGAGCCATGCCCTTGGTGTCCCACATCAGGTAAACTGCCTAGCGAAGAGGGTCATAAAGTACTGCCAGTCTCCAATGCAGCCAATGCAAGGAAGGTGTCAGGTACTGTGAGCAAAGGAACTGCACGGTCTTGCTTTCATTTCACTTTCACAATATGTACTATATATATATATATATATTTATCCTGAGGAGCAGATAAAGTTGAAGGGATTTGAGAGGAGAGCAATTAGCAGCCTATTAGAATTCATGGTTCTGAAGATACATGTGAAATTTTGGAGCTTCTGAAAGCAAATCCAGCTCTTTGGTTGACTTTACATTCAGCTCAAACTCATCAACAAGCAGGTCTATCCTTTACTAGCTGTCACGTTTGATTGTTTTTGTCTTCTGGCAAGCACCAGATCAATGCTAGAAACTTGGAAACAAGAAGATAGTGTCACCAGAAAACAAATATCTTCAACATAAATGTGAATAGTGCAAGTTAAAATTCAGAGCTTGCCTTTGAGCACTTGGTGTTGATTGTTTTTTTTGGTTGATTGCTTTGGTGGTTTGTTTTTTGTTTGGTTTTTTTTAATTTTTGAACTCTTTGAACTATATTCTACTTGGCTAGAGTGCAATATGTAATAGCTTTCAAAAATGAGCAGCATGTTAGAAGGGAATATATATGTATTAAAGTCTTACTAAAGAAATTAAACTGTGGATAGTGAATGATTTCACAAAAAACATGAGTTATAAATAAGGAAAGAGAATTCAAAAGTAAAAATATGTTCACTTTCAACTTGCCTTTTTATTGTTTCACCTATGACATGTGCTCTTGGCCTCTAAACAGGCGTTTTGTGACAAAGTATTTTACATCTAAATCCTTCCTCAAAATGTACAAATGCCTAAGAGAACATTAATATGAATATTTTGCATTGCATATATGTAAAAAAAAATTCACATCTTTGTCATTCACAGTGTCTTGGTTTCTGTCACTGCGAATATCATGAGCTGCCAATTACAAGCAGTTTAGGAATATCATCAGTTTTGTTAGTTTTAGTACATAGCTTTGTGGATTTGAAAGTTTGAGTCCAAGTTAGCTTGTTTGCCTTTCATTACACAAGATTATTATTCTTACTGAACTAATTAAGCAGTTAATTGAGGAAAAGCAGCCACAATACTGTTTTTATAGAAAGGATTCCACAAAATGTGGAAAAAAAAATCTCCCAAGTAACAGGGGACAGGACGAGAGGGAATGGCCTCAAGCTCCGCCAGGGGAGATTTAGGCTTGAGATTAGGAAAAAGTTCTTCATGGAGAGGGTGGTTAGGGATTGGAACAGCCTGCCCAGGGAGGTGGTTGAGTCACCGTCCCTGGAGGTGTTTAAGGTTAGGGTGGATGAGGTACTTAGGAGCATGATTTAGGGATTGGTGGGAATGGTTGGACTCGACGATCCAGTGGGTCTCTTCCAACCTGGTTATTCTGTGAATCTGTGAAAATACCTTGGTCATCACTGCTCTTGATGGTTCTCTGAGTAAACTGTGATCTGTGTCCTCATTCCAGCCCTGTCCTCTCACATGTCCTGGCAGACCAGTGCCCACTGCCATCACTGTTCCTGCTCTCCCTGGTGACCCTGTGACCTGCCACAGGCTGATGGGACCACAAGCCACCCTTTTCCCGGGGACAGGCTGGCGAGGGGTCTCTCAGCTCGGGATGTCTTCAGCCAGCTCAATAGTCAGTGCATATGATTGGGTCCAGAAGCTGGACCTATCAGAAATTCTTCGTCTTCTAGGAAATGGCTGAAAAAATCAATAGATTCTGGCTTTTGTATACATGTGTATTTACAAATTAATACATAATTTCTGTATCCAGTCATTATTTGCTAACTACACTTTCCATACTAACATTGCTAGCCTTCATTCTTGATGCTTGTAGAATATGCTCTCTGACATCAGGCTGCATGGGGGAAGAGGGTTGAAACTTATTCCTGCAGGACCTTATGGGGCTGGCACTACCTCCTCTTCCTGATCTGTGCAACTGGGGCGTTCTTGGAGAACACCTCCACAGCCAGTCCCACAGCCTAGGCTGGCGGAGGGTGGCTTTGTGTGGACTGCCAGGATTTAGGGTTCCCTGGGGCTCATCTATCTGGAAAGCTATAAAGCAGAAATCAAGTCTCAAGGAGATCTGTATTAGTAGAAATGTGCACATCTGTGAAATGGGTAGAAATGTGTAGAAATTAGTAGAAATGTGCATTAAGCTGGTGAAGGAGCTGGAGAACAGGCCTTATGAGGAGCGGCTGAGAGAGCTGGGGGTGTTTAGCCTGGAGAAGAGGAGTCTGAGGGGAGACCTCATTGCTCTTTACAACTACCTGAGAGGAGGTTGTGGAGAGGAGGGAGCTGGGCTCTTCTCCCAAGTGACAGGGGACAGGACAAGAGGGAATGGCCACAAGCTCCACCAGGCGAGGTTTAGGCTGGACATCAGGAAAAAAATTTTCACAGAAAGGGTCATTGGGCACTGGCAGAGGCTGCCCAGGGAGGGGGTTGATTCACCTTCCCTGGAGGGATTTAAGGCACAGGTGGGCGAAGTGCTGAGGGACATGATTTAGTGTTTGATAGAAATGGTTGGACTCGATGATCCAGTGGGTCTCTTCCAACCTGGTTATTCTATGATTCTATGATTCTGTCACCTACAGATTTTAGTTGCCTCCAAATTAAAATGACAACAGAGATGATGTTCTATACAGCTTAGCCATGGCTAGATGGTGGTTATGACATGTAAGAGCTGATGAGATCTACCCAGGCATGGGTACTCAGCAAGATTTGACCATCCATGCACTTCATGCAGCTCACAGGCAAGTGCAGCAACAAGAGGGGACGTGGATTAACAGAGCATGCGCTGCTTGTCATACTGTGAACCTCCACATCATGTTCCTACATGGGCCAGGATGCTTCCTGGCAGCATTTGTACCACTCTACTCTGCCTCTTAGCACTGAGGATCAGGGGTTATGGAGAGAGAAGCAATAAGCAGAAATTGAGTTTCAAATAACTCCCATAAGAAGTTGTTGTAAAAGTCATTTAAATTCACATTTTAAGGGAAAGATTAGGTGCACCAGTACTACTGCCATGCAGTTTATTTTTTTTTCCTTCTGGGAACTGAACTTACTTTATTCATATCTCTATTCTGCTGTTAAGTCACTATGCTAGCATTTCTCTGCACTCTTGGAGCTAGTTTAATTCAATTAAATTATGAATTTCCTTCTTTAAAAAATCTTTACTCAAAATGTACCTTGATAATGCCTGTCCTTAATTTGATTTTTTTCCCTGGGAAAAAAAAGAGAGTACATTTTTGCAATGTTAGAACCCACTCTGATACCACATACCCAGGCTAGGACACAAGCCCATGTCTGTTTCTCAGTAGCTACCTGTCCTGGTCCAGTAGCCATTACCCAGTTGACTGCTCCTTCCTCCCCCAGCCATAGAAGGTCATAAAATACTGAATTTTCTGGAGGACAGAAGCATAATGACAAACAATACACTGATAATAGTGATGTTTGCCTGGAGGGCTGGCCAGTTTTGCAATACACTAATTCTCAGACCACCACATCCCAAACCACGACAGTAGGAAGTCTCCATCTGTGAGACACTGAAATGAAACCTAGAGTAATTTCTGAGCTCTTTGGACCCCGGTCCCATCCAGAAGTGATTTGTCATCAATCACAGGTGCCCCCAGGCTCAATAGCAAAGCACTTTTCTCTGAGGACTGACAGCTTCAAAAGAAGGATGGCCAGCAGCTGTTCTCCAGCTTGTGGAACAGAACATGTTAGATGGCAAAGGGAAGAGGCCAGATCCTGCTCCTGTCAATAACCCATCTACCTCAATATCACAGTGTATGAAATAAGGTTATCCCAAACTGCATTATCTCCTGAAATTCATATTCCACTGATGGAAGTGATGATGCAGTCAGCTGCCTGGATGAGCTGAACATTATTTATCTGCACTTGATCTTTCTGAAGGCCATTGACAGAAAGATAGATAGAAAAACATCTATTGTCTCTGGGGTTTGTATCATTTTCATGAAATGTCATCTGATCCCCCAGCTGTCTGTCACATCTCAGTGAGATTTATGTGAAGTTATGTGATGTGCCGAGAGAGCAGAATAAAGCTGACAAAAGTAGAAAACTTTGCAGAAGTAATTTGTGTTTGCCAGTTCGCAAACCTCACTCACACCATTATATTTCACTCGGTAATATTGTTCCCTGACACCTGAGTTACGCTGCAATGCCCATTCCATGTTGTTCAGGACTGGTTGTATTGACACACTCCCAGCATCCTTCACAAAGCACACCTTCTCAAAACATCCAGTTCCACTCATAGGGCAGCTGCTCCTTAGTCAGTCCCAGGTTAAGTGGGATGATGTGGCTGTTAACAAATCATGTGGAAGAGGATGGATGGCTCAGCAGTGCAGAGAGGGATCCATCTTCCCCAGTGCCTGCAGAGGTGACAGAGGGTTTCCAGGAGGGCACACCGGGATGCAGATCCTGCAGGTGAGTGCTTGCTGGGTGTGGGAGCAGCCAGCCTCAGAGCCTCAGCACCCCCATCTGTGACACATGGCGAGTTCTGGTCACAAACAACCATCCCACAAGCAACATCAGTTCAGGGAGATGTGCTGACAGGGGCTGCTCATGCCTTGACCCCTCTGATGGGAAAGCTGTTCACAGCCCACTTTGTGCCCCTGTGCAGGCTCCCAAGAGCCAGAGCTGCTCCCAGCCTGGGAACACAGTCCTGCAGATGGCAAAGAGTACTTGCATCTGGCACACCTGTGGGCTGCACAGCCACCAGCCCTGCCCCAGGAGAAAGACTTGCACCTCAGCCTCCCCGCTCTGCAGCTCTGAAAGCATCGGGCACCACAAGAGTACACGCTGCAGATCCCAGCCGGAGCTGCAGCTCTCGTCCCCGACCAGTGCCCACCCTTCTGCTTTGAGGGCCACGTAGCACAAGTGCCCTGTGCACCCACAGAGTGACACCAGTGTGTTTCTCCTGCTACTGTCAGTAACATGCTTACCTGGTTTCTCACGCTCGTGAGTAAGGGAAGGTGTTTCCCAAGTCTGAGTGTGGTGATGTTTATGTGCAGGGTCAGTGCATAGGCGGGTACACCTTGACGTATAGAGAGGTGAGATTCTGGGGCCAAGCAAGGAGTAATAAGCAGGGAGATGATGAATATGAGACAGTTCTACTGTCATTTACAGAAAGTGTGATTAGGAACTCCCAGACTTTAACTGTGAGTAATTAGTCTCATTATGCGGGTTTTGTAGTTTCTGTGTTCTGTGAAGCATGTGTTACCACCTACATTAAAAATATCTACCATGATGTTACTTAACTCAGCTATTTTCCTTATTTCAGTGTGCTGATGGTTTGACTTGACAATCTTAGAGGTCTTTTCTAACCTTAATGATTCTATAATTTTACCCAGCTTTTCCAATGAATTAATGTAATTATCTACTTCTCCTTGAGAAGGTGAAGAGAATGATGAGAAATACATCAAGTAAAGGCTGTAGAAGGTGTCTATGTTCATCCAGGTTCATAAAATATTAGCCAAAACACAAGCAGTGGTACAAGAACTTCATAGCTCTGACTAGCTAATTGGTTAGCTAATTTTCCTTCACAATAAAAAAGAAAAATCATCACAGCATTTACTGTTATCAAAGTAATTGATTAAAAACTATTTTGCATATTAAAGTTGACATTTAATTAGCCTAGCTCTGGCGAGCCTGCATTGCCTGAAAAAGAAATCCCTCAAAAAGCTGGTTAATGCTTCTTTATTAAAGCTTTTATGTGATTACATAATAATATGTAACATACATCTGCAATCATTCCATATTACTTGAGTAGCAATTATATTCTTTAAAATTACACATATTGAGATGGCAGCAAAACTTTCATGTAAAAGTGTCAATGTAGCTGTTTCAATAAGTCAAACAACATATTTAGCTTTTAAAAAATATCCAGCCTTATCCATATCTATCCATACGTATTTCCCTTGTACTCAGCACTGTGTTCAGTTTTGGGCTCCTCGCTACAAGAAGGTCATCCAGGGGGTGAAGCACATCCAGGGAAGGAGAACTGAGCCAGGGAAGGGGCTGGAGACCCAGAGGTCTGGGAGCAGCTGAGGGACCTGGGGCTGTTTAGCCTGGAGGAGACTGAGGCGAGACCTCATCGCTCTCTACAGCTCAAGGAAAAGAGGCTGTGATGAGATGGGTGCGGGATCTTCTCCCAAGTGACAGATCATAGGATGAGAGCAAATGGCCTCAAGTTGTGCTGGGGAGGTTCCGATTTGATATTACGAAAAATTCTTCACAGAAAGAGTTGTTGAGCACTGGCAGAGACTGGCTGGGGAAATGGTGGAGTGACCATCCCTGGAGGATTTTAAAAGTGATGTGGGTGTGATGCTTAGGGAGGTAGTTCAGTGGTGAGCTTGGCAGAGTGCGGTTTATGGTTAGACTTAAGGTCTTATCCAACATAAATAATTCTGTGATTCTATATTTTATTAAAACAGGAAGACAGAGCGCCAGTGCTGAAGGCTGTAACTTTCTTCGAATCCTCTGAGGTAAATTACAAATCAGAAATCCAAAGTAGACAGCAGAAACAGAGCAGAGCATGGAGCTGTTTGCCTGTAGAGCCAGGGCTGCAGGTTTCCCAGTAGGACAGCAGCAGAGCTCCAGGGAGAGCTGCATCACCACAGCTGCTCTCTAGCAGGGAGCTGCGCTGAGATGCTGCACCCAGTGTCCTCAGGAAGGTGCTGCAGCTCAGGAATTATCTGGGCAGAGCAACGGGGAAGGCCTGAGTATTCTCTGAATTAAGGTCACTAACTGTTCAGATGTTTTGTAGTGATCTCAGTGAAAACCACAGGCACTGAATAAAACCCATAGGGGTGAAAGCATTGTTCTGTATCAAACACTTCTGAGGAGCAGCTCTGAGGTGCTTGGTGAATTCTCACTCGTCTCTACACACACACGGCCAGCTGGACGGGGCAGACACACTCACGCTGCCGTTTTTGCACAGAAGAGCCAATAGCCTGTTTCAGTGAACCTGTGGTAACAAGTCTCACCTTCCCTGGAGGTGTTTAAAAGACAGGTGGATGAGGTGCTGAGGGGCATGGTTTAGTGGTTGGTGGGAATGGTTGGACTCAATGATCCAGTGGGTCCTTTCCAACCCAATGATTCTATGATTCTATGATTCTACGATTCTATGAAGTGATGAGGCAAGAGGAAATGGCCTCAAGTTGGACCTGGAGAGGTTTAGGCTGGATTTTAGGAAAGATTTCTTCTCCGAAAGGGTTGTTGAGCGCTGGAACAGGAGCCAGGGTAGCTGCAAAACTTTAGCCTCTATGGGAAAGCGAGTTGCCAGCGTGGATCTGATGCCCGGGATCCTCCCAGGTGGCAGCAGCACTGGTGGCCCTGGCTGTGCTCCCAGCTCAGAGAGGCTCTGCTGCTGCTCAGAATGGGGCTGCTGCTGCTCCAGGAGCACCAGAAGCATCCTTCCCTGAGAGATCCCGTCCCAAGGACTCAGCTTACCTGCCACCAGCGGGCCAGGTAGCATTTTCTTGCAGTCAAGAGAAGCGAAGGCAAGCTTCTGGAGACTCTGCGACAGAGTTGGCATGTTCATCTTTCCTAAGCAGCACTTAGGCACTGAGAGGCTCATGCCACCCCATTTCTGCCACAGTGTCTTATTTAGGATGTTCTGACAGCGTAGAGCTCTCAGTTTTCATTAACTAAGTACCGAGATGTCCCCAAGAAGGTGGGTCATTCAGAGAATAAACATATCTGAAATATTAATAACTACCGGCTTGGAAGCAAATGAAAGTTAATTAGAGGAGAGGATCAAAACTACGCATTTTTAATAACAATTACTTTCATGCAAAGCAATGAAAGAGATGTTCCTGAATTGATTCAATCACAGACTGTTTTTCAGAGCTTAAATATACCAGTAGTTAATTTGAGTAAAGGTGTACTGTGCAAAGTTTTTCAAGTACTAAATTCCAGTCGTTTTTCCTAAACAAGGCAACTGTAACACTTGCTTCAAACAAAGTTAGCAAACCAAATTAATTATCCGAAATGGACATCAGCATTTAGGACAAATATTTCATCAGCATTCAGTGCTACAGCTCTAGACTGAAAGAGGAAATAAAATACAGAATTATAACAGATGAACCAAAAACTGAGCAATGGAAAGAGATGTGCATTGTTCTTTCTTATATGAGTTTCTTTTCTCCCTTGGAGTGAAATTTGTTCCATTACAGATGGTCAGTGCAAATCCCATAGCAGTGGCAGTGGATTTCACATGCTGTCTCTCCAGTATGGGAAGAGCAGAGGCAGCTGGTGCATGGATAGTTCTGTAGGGGCGTTTGCAGTCTGGTAGATGCATTTCTAATAATTTTGCACTGTCAATGACGTCTTTGTAGGTGGATTACATGCCATACTGCCATTTCATATACCTCCATTTGTCACCCTAACTGGCCTTGACAGGAAACCTGCTCCAGGTCAGGATCCCTCATCCTACGACATCCTCTAACAAACCCTCTGAGCTCAAGGGAAGCCCAACTGCATCCTTGTGTCCAGCACATGAGTGCAGCCCCAGCTCTCACAGGCGCTGGTTCTCCACACCAACCTGCTCCTCCTTTGCACTCCTCCGTGCATTCTGCCCTCTCACACAGCTTTTTGGGAGCAGTACAGTCATAGGACATGCTGCATCCCAGCAATGCTCTGAGTTCAGAGAGCTCAAAACAGGGCTTGCAGGGCCCTGACCCTCACCAGAGAATGCTCTGGGGTACGTGAGCTCTTCGGCTCTACTCCCGCTGTTACCTGGCCAACAACCTGACCTGCTGCCTCCTGTGTCCTCTAGCACTGTCACAGACTCTCACCATTAAATTTTAATGAATTGCTATATAAAAGCTTTCACGGGAGAAAAACTGGCATTATCATGCATACACTGTGTTTGGTTTGGGGTTTTTTTTCCCCTCCCCCCGCGAGGCTGGAAAGTAAAATCAAATATTTGTGTAATGACTTAAAGCAGAATGATACAATAATTTGTAAAATAATAAACTACAGATAAAGATAAATGAATAATTTATCAAATTCTGGATCTGTTATTTTTAAATGAACTGTTATTGTGTGATGTAGTCCTGCACTACTAAGGGGAATTAGTTCTTGTCCATCTTTGGCTTATGAGCAATCTTTTAATGTGAAATTAAATTTTAAATTAATTGTTCTAAAATTAGGAGACAAATTAAAAAAAAAGTCTCTGGCAACTTTATACACTTTATATCTCTCTTCTCTGCATGGTTATCTGCTGACTGGCCAGAATTCCCAGGCATTATTCCTATTTGCTGTGGGTTAAGAAAGATTTCTTGCATGTAGTGCTCAAAAGTGCTCGCTGCATCTAATCCTCATGTTGTAAGGCAATTGCAATTTCAGTGTATAGTTTGTCACACTAAGACATGTAGGGCTGTATTCCCTTGCCCATGGGATCTTTATGAAATTCATCTTCTTCCACCCATTATGAATTGTTTTAGGATCACAAGAATTTGTCCTTTACACTTGAAAACAACTTTCCACAAACACCGCCTTGAAAACTTAGATGCTTATTTCTGTAGAGCAATTGAAATGCTTAGGGTTACTGATGTGAGTGTCTATAGGACGGAGATAATCAAGCCTCAGACCCAAGCTCACTGTGCTGTGTGCTCCATGCACACAGGGCAGGGAAGGGAGAGACTCCGTGCTGCACCACGTCCATCGGCCAGGAGAAAGGCAACGAAACAGTGGGACAAGCCAGAGCAATTTGATATAGGGCAGCAAAAACCAAAGACCAAAGTGGTTCAGAAAAGGAGTAGCCATGAATTAAAGAAATATTTATTAGGAAATTTTATTTATTAGGAAAGCTTTGTTTATCAGAGCGAGTCTAGAGGAGGCCACAAAGATGATCTGAGGGCTGGAGCATCCCCCCTATGAGGACAGGCTGAGAGAATTTGGCTTATTTATCCAGGAGAAGAGAAGGCTCCAGGGAGACTTTAGAGCAGCTTGCTGTACTGAAAGGGGCCTTGGGAAAGCTGGGAAGATGCTATTTATCAGGAAGTGCAGGGATAGGATGAGGAGGAACAGTTTTAAGCTGGAAGAGGGGAGATTTTGGGAAGAAATCTGTTACTGTGAGTGTAGTGAGGCACTGGCATGGGTTGCCCAGAGAAGAAACGGATGTCCCATCCCTGGAGGTGTTCAAGGCCAGTTTGGATGCAGATTGGAGCAATCTGATCCAGTGGGAAGTGTCTCTGCCCATGGCAGAGGGGTGGAACTGGATGGGCTTATCAACCAAAATCATTCCATGATTCTATGATCTATCAGTATTCATTAAAGCTGGTGTTCCAAAACCCTCACAGGCTCCTCATCACAGGTTACCTCGGTGCTCAGAAGAGCATTAGGTTGCTCCAGGTGCTGGTAGCTGGCACTCACACGATGCTGCCTGCTCTAAGCCGTGGCAGCGTGGCCATGGAGCAGACAGGCTGCCGGCAGCGTGCATGTGGGTCATTGCGGGAGCACATCTGCACACAGGCACCCACAACTTATACCTGTCTGTCCTCCAACAATGGATCATTCAGCTGCCTCCTTCGGCTGGGTGTTGAAGCAAACAAAATGCCCTCTGCCAGCGCACACCAGTTCATATTCCTTTAGTTTAACTGGCTTATCTGGCGTGCACCTCGTGCACACCGAGCACGGCTTTCCCCAGCTGCGGTTCCATTCCAGACTGTTACACAATGCACAGCATAGCACTCATCGCAAACTGTAAAGATGTTTGCAGTGGCCTTTTATGCTAAAAATCAAGACACAAGCCAGGTCCGTTTGCTGTCACAGAAAGTTTCTTCTTGTGGTGCACTGAGGGAAAGAGGAAGCTTAACTCCTCCTAATTTCTTACTCTTCCCTAAAAAGCAAACTCCTTTCCTGAAGTAATTGTATGAAAACATAAACAAACAGTTATACTCCCTCACAATGCCATTAAACACCACAGGTTCAGTCAGTAATTTGCATATGGCTGATTGTTTAGTAAACAAACTGTCTTCTGAGAGGGTGGTAATTAATCTTTTAATAAAATCTGTTGATTGATCTTTCTGGGAATAATGTACATGTTAGAAGCAGGTGTGAGTTGTGATATTTCTTTCTTTAAAATTTAGGTTTAAACACAGCAATGAACAAAATATAAAATGCATTTTTTTAAGCTTTGGAAGCATATGGTTTAGTCAAAGATTAATTCCTTGGGTTTTTTTACTTAAAAATTGAAGGTTTTAGTATTCTTGCCATTAGGCAGAATTTTTAAAAAACCTGACTTAAACTCAAGAATGGGATTCACCTATGGGCTCTTGCATTTGTGAGTGACTCTAACTTTGAAAACATAGGGGGCATATGCATTTAGATGAACTTTACTGCTATACAAGGACTGCACATTGTTTTTCCATTGTTTTGGGGTCTTTTTTCAGCTATTGTTACCAGCACAGCTGAAAGTGAGCAGGGACTGACCCTGCACACCAGAGCCAGTGGAGAGTGCCTGCACACAGTGAGGTTGTCAGCATCCCTGCCCTGCTCTGTCCCGCTCTCAGCTGGTCATCCCTCAAGCTTACAAACAGCGATCCAAAGGCAAACACTTGGAGCTTTCTGGGACCACAGTAGTCTGTGTGATGTAGCATCTCCCCTTGAGCTGGGACTCCTCTCCAGGAGAATTTCACAAGGACTAAAGGATCATCTGCTGATGATTTTGCAAGGACTCACAGAATTACAGAATCACTAGGTTGGAAAAGACCTACTGGATCATCCAGTCCAACTATTCCTATCAAACACTAACCCATGTCCCTCAGCACATCATCCGCTCATCTTTTAAACCCCTCCAGGGAAGGTGACTCAACCCCCTCCTGGGGAGCCTCTGCCACTGTCCAATGACCCTTTCTGTGAATTTTTTTTCCTGATGTCCAGCCTAAACCTCCCCTGGCGGAGCTTGAGGCCATTCCCTCTCGTCCTGTCCCCTGTCACTTGGGAGAAGAGCCCAGCTCCCTCCTATCCACAACCTCCCCTCAGGTAGTTGTAGAGAGCAATGAGGTCTCCCTCACACACCTGGTTTTGCGATGAACATCTGTTGATGAATGCCAGCACATGGAAGTGAGTAATTCATGAAACTCCCCAAAAGGGAAATTTTAATCATGGGGAGTGTCTCTGTGTCTGTGTATCTGTGTCTGTGTGTGTACATGCACAATTTGATTTGGAACTCTTTGTCTGTCTGTCTTTGATTTGATTTGAGTCAACCTCTGTCTGTGTGTAGGTGCACTTTGACTGGGGAAACCTCACTGTCTCAGGTGAGCTTTGTCTTCCTCAAATCTTCAACTAAGTTACTATTTGATTGTAACAAATTCCATTTAATCACTGTTAAATTTGATGATGATTAAGTGCTATTAAGAGTTACACAACCTAATCTTGTGATCTATCTGAAAAATATTAATAAGTCCTAAATCGCTGCTAAACCAAAACCATGTAAAAAAAATCATATTCGTGACAGATGCCAACATTTTCTTCATAAATTACAACCCTGTTGCATATTTAAACTTTGGCAATTAGTAGAAGGAATGAAAGCAATGTTAATTTGACGTATTTTCAGTTGCTTCATTAGATTCAATATTCTTTTTTTCATCTTCTCACCTCAATTGCATTTCCATTTCAAATTATTTATCTCAGTAAATTGTAATTAATTTTATATCTTGCTAACAACAAGTATGGTCTCAAGGGGCAGACAGAGCGTTTGAAGGTCACTGCAGCAGGCAAGTGAGTCTGACAGGCTACTCTGCACTGCGTGGCCTGCACAAGGGAAAACATCTGTGGAACTGCACAAACTCTTCCACAAGAGGTGGGCTATTTTTATTGTTGAACATTCCCATCTTCCAGTATTTGAAAAAGCTCTCATGGGAGGAAAGGTTCTTGTAGCTGAATCACAGAATCATGGAATCACAGAGTGGTTTGGGTTGGAAGACACCTCCAAGCCCATCCAGTCCCACCCCCTGCCATGGGCAGGGACACCTCCTACTGGATCAGGGGCTCCAAGCCCCATCCAACCTGGCCTTGAACCCCTCCAGGGATGGGGCAGCCACCACTGCTCTGGGCAGCCTGGGCCAGGCTCTCCCCACCCAAATCGTGAAGAAATTCTTCCTAATGTCTAATCTAAATCTTCCCCCCCTCCAATTTAAAGCCATTAATTAGTTACTGAAGGCAGCAAGGCAGCACTAATAACAAAGACCATGCCTTCTTTAGCTTGGCAGCCCTGAGTATGTGAAGCGCTTCACCTGACTTGCACAGATGTAGTTTTCATATTTAATTGCTTTGCTGCTGGCCTTTTCATACCACTTTAAATGGATCCCCAGGTCAGGACAGATCCCCAGGCAAAGCTTATGCTGTCTATCCATGACCAACGCTGGGCCAAGACGAGAAACGCCCTGCCTCATGACCATGTGCAGTTGTGTTTGCTGCAGCACAAGAGACAACGGAAGAACCCACCCGCATGTTGTATTCAAAATAATAACCCACCAGACTTATTTTGACCAGGGAAGAACTGTCTGTGGAGGGGAAGACATTGCAAGAGAAGCAAAATCTGTTGATGTGAGGGTCAGCCACTACAGCAGCACCTGTGTGAACTGCAGCTGATTCTGGTGCCTCCTGCTGCCCCTCACTTTGAAGGCATCATCTGGCCAAGAGCTCTCAGAAGTCCCACCTGCACACTCAAAGTGTCCTTTAAAGAGACCCCCGAATCTCTCCAAGCAAAAAAATTGGCACACTAATATACTGGCAGAATTATCTCTAGCTGAAGTCACGATGCCCAGTGCCTCCCCAGTGCTGTGGAGGAAGGTTCCATCTCTGCTAGAGCTGAGCCTGGCACCCATCCTGCTCCCATCTTTCCTTGCCCTGAGCTCACCCTTCAGGAGTTCTTAGCACTGTGACTGTCAGCAGAGATCTTTATAATTCCTGGTAGGAAGGGGTCAGGCCACACAGGTTAATTAAACCCTAAAGAACTATGGATAAAAAAACTAAGATTATTTAATCTCTCCCTTGCCCAGCTCCCTTTCTCCTACATTTCTCAGACATTAGGATTTATAAGGCTGATGAGTATTTTCACAGAATGAAGTTCAGAAGCAGACATGGAAAACAGCTTTCAGTAGCAGATTCTGATCTTATTTATCTGAGCACAGATCTCTGCTATCTCTGCTGACTCCATTGGAGTTTCTGTAACATCAAGAAAGCATCCAAGAACAGGCTGTGATCAGCAACAAATGCGTAAACTCAAGCATTTCCTAATGAACAGGAGTGGGAACAGGAACTGAACATTCAGTCATATCTGAGTCTATGAATGCTCTGAATCAGGCACTGGCTTCAATTAAAAGAGCCAAACAAACTTTTGGGAACTCAGACAAAGCGTTTGTAGCAAAAAGCTGCAGGACATGCACTTTTTGTGGTGGCAAACAATGACTGTTAAGCAGCATTGTTCATAGCAACTGTTACCAGAAAAAGGATATTTTGGAAGTAAACCTTTTAAAAAACCCACTAAAATGGAACTTGACTTATCTTTGAAAAATAGATAATGCATTACATTGCAACAAAATTGTTCAGAATGAACAGTTGTTCTCAGCAATCGTTAAAAAGAAAATCTAAACAATAAAGTAAAATCAGCCTTTAGTTGTTAAATCACAAATCAAACTCACACATTATGAAGACATATGCATAAATAAAATCAGAAATATTTTAAATAATCATGTAGTTCAACAAAAAAGAAGGTATTCTTTTATGTCTTAAGTTTTAACAAATGAAATCAAAGCACAACTGATTATGAGATCACATCTCTAGAAGCAGGGTTTTAAGAAGAAAAGAAAATAATGAGATTTCTCACCACAAATACAAAAATGGCAATACTGACAGTGTTTGCTTTCAGAATGGAAATACGAGGCTTTTCTGATGTGAGAATGACACTGTCAGAGAAAACTGTCTGTATTCTATACTCCCAATGAGCTGATAGACTCATTCACTTTCAACTAGAGCCATCCAGGTAGGAAAGACAAATGAGGACATTTTGCATAAGAAAAGATGCATTCAAAGCACTATGGTTTAACTCCAGTATCTTACAAGCTTACTCATGTTTAAATTGCTACATTTGTCTTACCTGTTAAAAAGTAGTGGAATATCCCATGAGTATTCTAGGTTGCACAATGATAAGTAAAGATATAAGAATACACAGTAAATGTAAAATAAATATAGGAAAATTCATAGGTTTTAGAGCTGAAAAACATGACTGACTTTAACTTCAAAAGGAATAAGCAAAGTGTAACATTTGATACTTGAAAAATAACAAATGCCAAAGGATATATTTGATCTCCCCTGAAAAAGAACCTCTTTCACTAATACCTACCTACTAAGAGCTATAGCACAACACTGGAGCAATGAGGGACTTCACCAGTGCTGAAAAGCTTTTATTCGCACTGGGTAAAGTGTTCAAAACAGTGATCTCATCAATCTGTCTTGACTGGGGATTGTTTTCTGTTTCAGCACCTGGTGACTGCCTGCTAAACCACAAATGTATGAACCATTTGGGCTCACCTGGCATTTGCAAAATGTCTCAAATGCAACAGAAGTGCCAGGCTACATCTTGCAGCCTCCACTGCAGCAGGAATGTAGAACAACAAAAGAAGACAATAAAAGCTTTAAAAGCTTTTGGGGAAAGGGCCATGCAAAGGAATCTTCTACAGTCTTTGAAGATGATCAGTGTAAGAGCTGAATCAAAGGACTGATGAAATACATTCAACATAAAGTGTATGAACAACAGCAGATTAAATCAGCTTCTTTTCAACTCCTTGATACAGCCACAAATTAAAGCCTCAAACCTTATCTCTTGAACTTAAAATTTCAAGGCAAATGGATAATCCTCTTATCCATGGAGCACTTATTAGCCTCTGCCTTCAGATGATTAAGATTTCTTGTCCCCACTGCATCACCTGATGGATCACTCCAGAAGTTCACTTCTCCACTGAGCACGTCTTCCACTTTTAAATGTACCACTATTTCTACAGGTTTTTATAAAGAGACATGATAACCACTTGCATTTCTAGTTAAAGCGAGTAAATATATAATGTCTTCTACTTTCTTCTAGACAGACAAATTTTTCATTTTCTTTTTAATGAGAGTGGCGGTCGTGCTCCAAACAGACTATCAATGTATGCTTTGGGGGTTTGAGTGAGGGCAAGCACAAGCAGTGAGCATCTAGTCTAAGAAGGAGAGGTGACTGGCAAGATCCACTGCTTGTGAGCACCCTTTCTGCAGGGTCAGAGCTGGAGTGATGCCAGAAAAACACCTTATGCCATGTTTCCATTCTCTGGCTTTTAGAGGCAGGTTCTCCACATGCGCGTCCTTCTTCCAACCTGGCATCATGTCTCGATGATAATCAGGAAAAGGAAAAAAGATTTGCACTAAGAAATTCATATCTGTCACTTGATTCTCCAGATTTCTTGGCAGCATCTAAATCTGAAAAGAAAAAATCCCACCAAATACCCTCCTCTTTTATACCTATTTGACACTGTAAATTTACTTACTTGCATCTCTTTCTATTTTTTCACTGTTCACTGCTTCTTCACCAACCCCTTAAGAAATCAACTGGAGTGCAGCTGCACACAGTCAATAAAGCTGTAAATATTTTTGGCCCAGGCAATCCTTTCCAAGGATGCAATTCTGTAAATTGCTCCTGATGAAACTGGCTGCTTAGATTCCCTGACTAGGGCTTACATCCAAGTAACTGTTTACCACATGGACAATGTGAATCCTCAGAGGTACAGAAAAAAAAACCAACAAGGAACCCATAATGCCTGGATGTATTCCTTTTGATTTTCATCTAGTTTCAGTATCATGTTTTCAATCTGTGAAGTTACATAAATTTTTTATCATGGACTATAATTTTCCTTAGTAAAACTGAGGTGAAGCTCTTGGTAACACACAGATTTTTTTTCTCTTGTTTGAGGAACAAAAAAAGATCACTTTGACTTGTTCAAAATAAAATGTGTAAAATGTTCAAAGAGGCTGGAAAGCAATCCGAGGCAGGCAGCATCTTGAAACTTAGAAGGTCAACTGCCGTGTTCCTTATTTTCTCTCTATATCAAGCACTCATGACTGTAATGTCAACTCATTTGTCACCCAAGCCACCCTCAATATGGTTTTCCTAACTGACCTCACTCAGACTGTTTGCATGAAATTCAATGTACATTCTCCTTTCAGTCTGAATTATTATTATTGCTGTTGTTGTTGCATTAGCATCATTAGCATTATTATTGTTGTTGTTGTCATGGAATATTCTGATTTTTTTTAATGTGGACATGAGTCAAAACACTGCCAGAAGACTCACAGTGTAGATGTAAGGAAGCTTATATGGAATATTAGCTCAGAAGTGAGACTCTGTTTCTGAAATGAAGGACAAGACTGTGCCTCACCAACATTGTGCAGAGAGTAACATGAAGGCAAAGCCTTTGGAACAGTATCAGATGGACTGGATCTTTTGAAGCCTCAATGTCACATTTTTGGTACTACTCCTCAGCAGTAGCTATGTGAACAGAGATAAGCTGCTTCCTTATCAGACTGTCATTCCTGTGAGAATGAAAGATGATTTATGTCGTAAAGCATCTCTGCCTCACTAAAACAGAAGTTGTCTCTCAGGAATAAAGCAGGGGACCATGACACACTGAAAGCTGGTTGCATTTAAACTTTTCCAGCCACTTGAAGGTTTCTCAAAATAAGTGTAGAATGATTCTTTTTGTTAGCTGTAAAGTGTATTTGATGTCATTCTAACTTCAGCTCTCAAAAGATAGAAAGAAAAATGAGAAGAAATGATTGGGATAGAAGATACAGAGTAACAACTGAAATGGAAATGCTTGTTCTTATTCATTAAGACCACCCCTGCTGTAATTAATGAAACAGAAGGATTCTCCAGGATGAAGTATATACACCAGACAGTATTGTGTTTTCTAGTGGGCTTCTGGGTTGGAGGATTTTTTTGTTGCTTTTTTTTTCTTTTTTGCAAATTATTGTGTTTTAGTTTTATAATTGTCAAGTCCTTGTCCCCCTCTGAATGCTGCATCCTTACTATTTCCTCTGCATTAATTCTCTAAGGGTTAACTGCAGACTCCCTTAATCTAATGTGCTCAAGGAATTTACTTTGAAGTCTGTGACTGAGTGCTACCATTCTGCATTCAGCTGCTGCTGTACCTCATCTACAAAATTTCCTGTCATTAACCTTCCAAATCTGCGCCGTGGCTGCACGACATGGTGGGATTGAGCAGATTCCACGTGAGGAAGGCTCTTGCACTTCAGATGGCTTCTGCGTGGTGAATTCAGGTTGTGCCCCTGAGTAGCAGTCACATCAGATCATTGTACTGGCATGTCTGTAGAGTTATAAATCTGTCACCGCTCTGTTTTCAAATCTTGTTTAAGATTACACTTCATTTACAAGCAAAAGGTCAATGGTTGCTGTAATAATGAGTACAATAAATAAATGAAGAATCTAGAAATCTGGTGCTAGGCAGAAGCACAGGAGGGAACATATTTATCTGAGAGCCTGAACTATTTCTCTGGCTGGAGAAACATTCAGACGAGTAACTGGATTCTGAAACTCAGAGTGAGCACTGTGGGATGTTAACAGCAACTGCAGGTGTGCGGGGCAGGCACAGCCACTGGCAAAGATGAAGCAAGACCAGACAATGAGTAGGTGAAATCACAAGTGACCACACAACATGTGCCTGAGAAGGCACCTGAGTGACCTGATGACTGGAGGGACCAGAGGATGTGGGGCAGCAGGGGGGGTGAGATGGTGCATAGCAGCAGCTGGAGTGGAGCTGCAGCCTCGGGGCTCATATGCCCAGGTGCCAGCAGCTGGGGAGAGTGGGATCCAAGGGCAGCTCCTGGGTGGACTGTCGGAGCCCAGGTGCTCGAAGGATCTGTGTGACGCATGTATGTGTGTAGGTCTAGAACATAATGTGTATGTGTGTGTACAGAAGATACTGGGTTTTGCTGAAGGATCTTCACCCTGCTCAGCCAGAGTGCAAGTCCAACCTGATTTCCCCTAACACCATACAGATCCTTATCAACTATGTTCCTGCGGCCCCACGGGATGGGAAGCTCAGCAGCTGACAGGAGCACCAGAGAACACGCAGAAAGGCTACAAGGCTTCTCCTCCCTTCCTGCTTTGTTTCAGGTTCTGCCACTTCATGTCTGTGGAGATACTCCCCACATCGTATTTAAACATGATTTTTGCAATTCTCTTTCCAAAGGCATTCTGTGTTCTCTGGATTGTTACTGAAGGTGTAGGCTTAGTATGCTTTCTGCTCACCTGCTTTCCCCATTCAGCTGTCTCAAAATCACACTTCCTAGGTCATGGTGCAAGCAGGGCTCTCCTCTAGACACAACATCTTAAAGGCTACAAATCTGTACTTAGACACATAAGGGCAAGACAGTTGTGTCCCGCCTGCCTAGCTGGTATGTGTTGTGTTTAAAATCTCCTGATACTGGTATTTCGTTAGCAGCTTCACAAACTTCATTGTTTGTTATATGTCCTTACTGACTTGCCATAGAACTCAATCTACACGTTCTTCAGGGGCAGTACCATGATTTTTGGTTGGTCTGTTTGCCTGGTATCTAGAATATTGTGGATGTTTCTGGAAAAAAGCTGTGAAGTCTTAACAGGTTTTTACAACATACTTAAAGATTTTGCTGAGTGTTTTTTTCTCTTGATTTCTGTTGAGATACGGTACCAGGCTTCAGAATCTTTCCAGATTTTGGAGAAGTACTACATGAGCATGGAGGAGGTATTATAACAGATGAGATTGTACTAAAATCTTGCATGCTAATTGTTCAAATTCTTTCTTCTTTACCTCCTTGGTGTCTCCCCACTCCAATGTTCCTTTTTCTGGCATTTTGGTAGGTCTGCAGCAGTAACTGCCAGCCACCTTTTTTAAGAACATGGATAACCTGACAGGGCTCCCTACAGAATGATCTTTTCATCCCCCTATCTTTCCTCTCTTTCTTAACACTGCTGTAGCTGCATGAAACGTTTCACAGCTTCAAAGCTGCTGAATAGTTTGTCCACAGTAGCAGACCAGCCCATTGTTATTTCCCTGACTGAAGCTTTCTGGGAAAGGCCTCCGAGGACATTTTAGAGGGAGTGACAGACCTGCTGTTGGTGCTCCCTTTCCTTGTGGATAACACCCAGCCCTTTGCAGATACTGTGTGCTGTTATGGCCCTGGGGAGGTGATCCTTTAAGTTTGTGCTGCAGTGCAGAAGTGATGGCAACCACTTAGGGGTTGCTCACAATTCCAGTCTTTATTTTGAGCTCAAAGTCACAATTTACAACTAGAGCCCCACAGAAGGCCAGTTCTTCACAAAGTTGCAGCAGCTCAAAGGCCACATACAGATGATGTTGCCTGGCAAATGGTCAGTCTGATCGAAGAGCAGCAGCTTAAACACAGGCAGTGTCACTCCGGAGTGCTGAGGAGTAGGGGAGTGCATCTGAGGAGGGAATAAGGAGAGAGGAAAAGAAGAAAAGGGGCAGGAAAAGGGGATACGACTAAAAGACCACCAGGACCACCATCAGCACTGCCAGCAGTGCCAGCAGCACCAGCAGCACCAGCACTGCCAGCAGTGCCAACAACAGTACCTCCCTACTCCCCGCTGTGAACCTAGAACCTGCTAGGACTAGATGCAGCCTTGAAGAGGTGCCCAAGGAGTCCAAGAGCATGCACAACAAGGAGAGCTGAAAAGTTCAACTATAAGGAAGACCTCCAGCCTCTCAGTGTAAAGCTGATGTGGATGGGTCCCACAAGGCAGCTTTACATCTCAGACTATGCACATGTGCCAACTCGGGGCAGGAGCAGAGCAAAGGTGCTGCTGGTTCTTCCACAAAGAGCAACACATACTCTGCATGAAGCATTTCTTCTGAATATTGTTTCTGAGCGAAGAGAGGCATCTATGAGCCCTCCCCTACAAACTGCACATCAAAGTGCATTACTAGTGGTTTAAAATACTGCTTCACTACAGTCATGTCACACACCAGGGATATCTTTTAAGGTAGACAAAAAGTCTGTGCCTGTGGAATGCAAATTAATCTGGGGAGAATTCATATCAAAACATTGCCTTGATTATCATAATCTTCCACCTGGCAACAAAAGCTGCAAATAAATACAAGGCAATACAAGTCTTCTCTTGCATGAAGCAGTCATTTGCCTTTGTAAAAAAAAATAATTCTTTTTTGTTAAGTTTTTTAGTCATCATTTGCAAATGTTAAAACATTAAAATAATTACAAGATCCAGATTTTTCTTGCATATTATTGCTCCTCTGGAGACAGCAAAGTTTCTTGTGCCTTGCAGCACTCTAACACTTGTGTTTTCCTTTAGCCTCCTGAGAAAGTTACATCACTGATCAGTGGCACCAGTTCCTCCCAAGTCCATCTTACCTGAGCATGCCTCACACTTTCTACTTCTGACATCCTTAAGGGTACTGAAAAAGCATCCCAGGTGTTCAGAGAAGTGCTGTCTATTGCTTTACTCCATGTACATTGCTTAATGAATGTTCATTGCATCCTTTAGTCTGCACAATTGGGCTGTCACTTGAGAAGGCGTTTATTCTTCAATGAGATCGGGACTAATTTATCTGAGGGAAAATAAAAAGAAGCAAAAATAACAAGGAAATTCACTCTCTCTTAACAATGATAGTGCTAATGAAGATTTAAAATTAATGACAACATCAATTCCCTCATTATGGGGGAAGTGCTGCTCTCAGGAAAAGATAAGCTATTTTTTCAGAAGGGGGGAAATTCTAAACAAACAAGGAAAGTGCCTTTCTTCCCTTAAAACAGCAATACTATTAACATTTTTTCCCTTCCTTTCTGAGCAGTAAGGAGTCTTTATGATAATCAATAAAATCCTCTTCCTAGAGCTGTGTTTCCATACTTACTATATCAAAGCCTATTTAGACCTTGATATTTTAATACATATTTTCAATAAAGGATCACTAAAAAAATTAGTGGAAGTAAAGACACATGATGCACAAACTGCAAAGTGTTCCAGGTGCTGTGTTTCTGCTTCTATCTGTTTGGTTGTTTCACTTAGCATGGAAATACTGGTACTGCAGATCATTCTAGAGAGTACATCAGGTGCAGTGGGAACTGCCAACCTGTTTGGTCTCTCCCTTAGGGCCAGTTTGCCTATTTTCTTGCAGGAGTTTTCCCTGTCCATGCAGTGAACGGCTCACACATGAGTGAGTTCTGCAGCAGGATCCGGAGGTTGTGGGCAGGGTGTGATGTGCTTGAGCAGATGGGCAGTGCTTGTTAGACCCTGGGGTCTGCCTGCAAGCAGCCATCCAGGACAGTGCTGGTGTCTCAAAGCGGAGTCTGCTCAGAAGGATAAACTGCTCATTTACACTGAGGCTGATAAGGCATTTAAAACTAAAATGCAGAAGTAGAAAGTCCAGCTTCCTGCTATCTTAACTTTGGTATTTCAAAGATAAAATCCCCAGTGTGCTCATTTTCATGAAGTTTGGTATGTTAATACACAGAAAATGCCCATCCAGCTCTCGGCAGTCTCTCTCTACACCTGTCTCTCTTAGACAGCAGTAAGGCTGGGATCACTCCAGTGCTTGTCAGCAACCAAATGTCGCAGTTATATATGATGCAAACAGGAAATCCGACTCAGACATGCAAATAGCGAGGCTCAGTGCTAAGGCGGTTTCATCCCTCGGCTTTGTGAATCAATCAACAAACTCCTTTCTTCTTCAATTTGTTCTTTCTTTGTCTTGAGCACTATTGTGGTCCTTGGGCTGACTGATCTGGTCAGTAAGGCCCTAGATTCAAGGCTACTTGGTGGTAATGTCCTTCCATAACTATAAAACAAGAAGACTGTTAGCAGAAAGAACTGATTTACACTCTTTTAAATTTAGGCGTGGTCCAACACCCAGGAGCTAGTGCACTTACTGCCATGTGACAGGGAAATTACCTGACATGGTAAGGTGTCACAAAGGAGAAGGAAGGCGAGGATGAGAGAGTGACACTGTGACATTAAAGTGCCACAGCACAAACCCCTTGCCCCTTACTCTTTTCTCCCATACTGGGTTCCAGCCCTAGCCAGCTCAGTGGCATCCACTGGGCTCACCCCAGTGCACTCAGGGAACACAATACCGTAGCCAGTGACCCGATGTCCATATAGGGCCCCACCAGTGCCAGAGGGAAGCATCACCTCATCACCTGACTGGCTGTGCTCTCATGGGAACTGTTGTTTTTTTCTACAAGGTACTCCGATGTCTCCTGTTTGACTTGTCCGCCATGGCCCCAGATCCTTTTCTGTAAAGCTGCCTTCTTAGCAGCCAGTCCCAGCCTCCCCTCACACACACGGTGTTACTGCCTCTCAGACAAAGGGCTCAGCACTGTTGAACTTTGGTAAGGTCCAAGTACAGGTTAGGATGAAGTTCAAATACCAAATCAGTGAATTTCTGGAGATATCAAGACACGTGATGAAAAATAATCCTGCAGTTTTGGCTGAGAGGAGTTGCTGTGACTTAGTGAACACTCAAAGAATCAATGTCAAGATAGTTTATGCAACTTAAGCTAAACCTGTCGCTTTCTTTGGTTAAAGCTCCACTCAAGATGGTGTTGAATGTCTTTTACTACGGTATTGTTCTCAAAGCAATGTTCTCTTTCCAGTAGCTTGTTATCCCAGTCTCTTCTTTTTCTCTTTCATAGAATCATAGAATCACCCATCATCATAAGCGTAGCTCTTAATTCACCATGCCTTCTCCAGTCCTGCCTAGGAAAACAATGAAAAACTGCATTACTCCTGAGCTGAGCACAAAGAGTTCCCACAGGGTAAATAGACCAGATGTTAGCAATAAAAAGGACGGGAGAAGAGCAGCCACACATCCCTACACACTGTGTGTCATACGTGTGGTAAAATTCTGGTTTGATCAGAAAAGTCTTGCAGAGCACTGCTCAGAGGCAAATAAAAATGAGCACATTTTAATGAAGAAGCTGTAACATGTTCCTTGTCTGATTACTTCCTTACAGGAGCAGAGGGAAGATTATTCAATCCTTGGTTACCACCTGCTAGCTCAGCTGTTCCTGGTCCAGCCTTGTGCCAGCATTCCTCTTCTTTTTGCTGTGCTCCTTCCTGCGCTGCTTGGATTCTTCCTGGTGTCTTGTTCCCTGTGTGGCATCAGTCTGTCTTCAGCTCTGCATCAACAGTCATTTGGGAGGTCGACTTTTCTTCTTTTTATTTCCATTATTGATTAGATCATTGTAAAGGTCCATTTGTTCTGTTTCTATTAGTCAAGGCCTGATCAGGATAGCGGTGCAGCCTGTCATTAGCAGTGCAAGCGCTGCTGCTGAACTGCAGGTTCTTGTGTGCGTGGTTAAATGTTGCTTGGCTGTTATATTCATTCACTGTGCCAGCAGTTGTTAAGTGTGGGCGTATGAACAAATTAATGATGCACAGGGAGTTGGGGTTCATCTGTGAACTTGCACTGAAAGTGTGCAATGATGTCTGTCCTCCAAGGTGACTACACAAATTGCTTCCCCTGAGGAAGAGAAGTAACCAAAATATGAGGCTGATTCTTGAGGGAAGACATGATCAACAAAGCAGAGAATCTGTGTACATTTTGGTGGTTTCTTTTATTTGTTTGTTCATTTGTTTTTAACTCAGAATTAGCACATTATGTTTTCGATACAACACCTAGCAGAGGTCCACTGAAAAGAAATAGAGGAGTATGCTTATTGTCCATTTACCAGCTTTGAGTTCTCCCAGAGGAGAAGTACACAGCCAAAAACTCATTCTAGGACAAAACTGCTGTCCTTTGTGATTTTTGTTGTTGTTTTGGTGCAGACACGTTAGTAAATTTTTTGATAAATATCTTTCTGCATTCAGTGAAGACAGACAGAAAAGAGAACACACTGGAGGGCAAACCTCTGCAAAGCTGTGTGGTGTTAGCCTGCAGTAAATAATGAGGAGCATTAGACTCAGGCAGTGTAACACACTGAAGAGACAAGGTGTTACACAAATATTAATAAGATAATACACAGAAAAGAGATGCACAGTTCTCTAACCAACTGAATGACTCCTTTATTAGCAATCTTTAAACACTGCTAAAACACACCTTCAAAGAAAGCTTGATGTGGTCAAAATTGTTGCTAGGGTTCATATCAGGTTAAAATCACTACTTCACAGTGGATAGCAGTCCACAGCAACTGACAGCAGAGTCCAGAGTGCAGTGCAGCAGTAGGATAATCAGGAGGCTGGGGCTGTGAGTTCTTCATTTGAGTTACATTGGCTCTTGTACTCCCAGCTTTCCCTCCTACATCGGAGCTTCCACCTCTAACGAAGTATTTCTGATCCAGTTATTCATTATTGGGCTGGGAGGGAGTGGATTTTCTTCCCAGCAGCCTGTCTGGGCTGTGTGTGTGACCTGTGCTGAACACAGTGCTGAGAACCCACGGATGTTTCCATCACTGCCGAGCGGCGCTTGCACAGCTCCGGGGGGACACAGCCGACAGCCGAGCACAACCGATCCAAGGGATGTCCTAGACCAGCAGGCATCACGCTCAGCCATAAAAGCTGGGGAAGGAGAAGGAAGGGGGGATGCTGGAAGTGATGGTGTTTGTCTTTCTGAGTCACCGTCACACACGATGGACCCTTGCTGTGCTGGGGATAGCTGAACACTTGCCCGCAACGGGAAGCTGAATTCCTTGGTTTAATTTGCCTGCACGTGCAGCTTTTGCTTTCCGTGTTAAACTGCCTTTATCTCAACCCAAGAGTTTTTTTCACTTTTACCCTTCCAACTCTTTCCCCATCCCACAGGGAGGAGCAAGCAAGTGGCTGGGTGGGCTGATGTGCCCACCAGGGTGGAAACACAACAGTCCTGTAAAGGCTGCCAGATCTTTCAACAATGAGAGTCGTAAGAAATTCAAATGTTACCCTTACTAACTAACATATTTCTGGGCCCAGATGTGTTGACTTAATGCATTAAGTAATCACAGAAGTTTCTATGCACTGAAGATTGATTGCTTTATATAAGCTTTTGAAATATATTACCTACAATTTTTCCAGTCTACCGTAAATTAGGTCTCATACACAATGAATAGGAGTGTACAAATGTCAAGCATATCTGTATTGCTCAAATCTCCCTTAGGAGTCTTTAAACCATGCTTTGTTCACAGCATGTTATTTCAGGATCTGTTTACTGTGATTTAAAGGTAGTAGTTCCCATGATTTTATGCTAATGCACATTATATACAATAGTATACATAGGGCTTTTTCCTGAGGGTTTTGGCCAAGTCTGCTACTGTAAGTCCTCCCAGAGAGATATAAATTTGTTAAAACCTGATAAAACTGTAAATCTCTTACTGCAAATCTTAGGGTGTCTTTGATAAAGCTAGAAGATTTAAACTACTATATTATAATTTAAAATGCAGTATTCAAAGTGACAGTCTCCAGTAACAACCACAATATATTCAGCTTCAAAACTCTTCATAGATGTACAACAGATACATGTTCTTCAGAGCACAGAATGTAGAGATGTAGATGTCTTTTAAAAAGGGCAGCCAAAAGGATAAACTACTGGGAGATAAAGTGTAAATGGCTAAATAATTCCCCATAAGCAGACCAGAGTAAACACAAGTAGATCTTAAAAAAACTCTCGCTGTAAAACTACAACAATGAGAAAGGTGAAGCCATTTAACAACAGAGTTAAGGAAACTATGAAGAGAATATGAAGAAGTGGAAGGTCGGTCCAGGCAAGGAGAACAGAGAAGAACTTAAGCTCTGTTGAGCTAACTGGGAAATCATAATAAGGTCAAAAAGTTATTCCTCTGAAATCTTTGATAAAGATTTACGGAGTAACAGTAAATACCCTCTCAACCACTTTGTGAGAGCAAGAAGCTTACTGGAAAATCTTAGTGCTGGCAGATGATCAACATATTCCTGGAGTATTCACAGAAGGTAAAGCTGCAGAAGAAAAAATAAATTAATTCCCTTCTTCAGTGTTTCTTGTGTATCAGCTCACACGTCAGAGCACTTTTCCACGGAGGAAGAGGAGAAACTGCTTCAGGATGAAATATCAGTAAAATGTGGTGAAACAAACAGGTAAGTTTCATAGTGTTAAGTTGCAAGAACTGCCTGGTATCCACCCGGAAACTAACAGAAATCCAGTGCAAATTTGCCAAAGCATTAAGTAATATGTTACACAAATCAGCTGCAATATCAAAGGAATGGAAGGGGATGCAGAATTTAGGGATGCAAAGCAGTACAGGACCGTAGGTTTGATATCTGTGTCAGGCAAATCTGTAGAATCACAGAATCATAGAATGCTTGCTCATGTCTCTCAGAGCCCCATCCAACCTGATCTAGAATGTTTCCAAGGATGGGACATCCAGCATCTCCCTGGGCAACCTGTGCCAGTGCCTCACCACCCTCACTGTAAAAAATTTCTTCCTTATATCCAGTCCTAAATCTACCCTCCCTTAGCTTAAAACAATTGCCCCTTGTCCGGTCACTACCAGCCCTGCTAAAAATAGTCTGTCCCCATCTTTCTTGTAGCCCCCTTTAAGTACTAGAAGCTGCTCCAGGATCTCCCCAGAGCCTTCTCTTCTCCAGGCTAAACAACCTCAACTCTTCCAGCCTGCCTGTGGATGGGAGGTGCTCAGGCCCTCAGATCATCTCTGCTGTAATAGAAATAGGAATCAGCAACAGAACTAGAATGGCACATGGCTAAATATGGTACATCTGAGAAAATTAACCTAGTCTGGTAGATTAGAAGCATTCCTCACAAATTACTGATGAGAGAAATGGAGTTGTGAACAAGGATGGAAAGTCATGCCAATCACTTAGGCTACTTATATTTCCTTCCAAAATTCAATCAAGGCTTTCATCGACAATCCTTACATTGAGAAAAAAGCATTTTTGTTTATTGTTTATTCACATTCAGAATAAGCTACCAGCTTTAAATGAAAAGGAATAACCAGAGACCCACTGGCGTCTTAAATTCTGGTATTCAGATATGAATAAATGGGAGGGAAAAGAGTGAGGTGACCCAAAATTACTCAGTGTAGTAAAGAAAAAAATAAACAAATCACTACAGAAAGTTGTGGAAGAATCTCTGAGCCTAGAACCCCAGCTAGCAGGGAAGGGCCCTCACCCAGACTTGTGCACCTTCACCCTCTCATCCTAACTTAGACTTGCGCAATCCTGTAATAAAATCAAATGTCTCAGTTTAGCATGTGAGATTGGCTATTTGCATGTCGGATAATGATTCTGGTTTCTCAGACAACACATCTTCTGTAAGCATCTGCTGCTGGCTCACATGAGAGAAGCCACAGACTCACCTGGGGTCTGCCAAGCTCACCAGGACATCCTATATCAAATTCAAAGGGGAGGAAAGGGCTGGATCATGCTTCTGTGGTTCAATACCACTGTGAAGAGTCAAGATCTTCCCTTTCTTTAGGCTCTCAAATCACACCAAAACCTAACCTGCCCTTTTGCTGAGCTCCTCTCATAGCAGTTTCAGCTCTAAGTTGAGTCAGCGGCTGCAGTCTTATGTTATATCTTTCACCTGGGCTGGACAGGTACAAGGGTTAGGTGGCCATTCCTCTCCCATGTACAGTTAACCAAGCACAAATAAGAGAGAAAGAGAAGGAAGACCTATCTTGTCTGCAGCACAGGGATTTCAGCATTTGGCTGCAGAAGTGGTGAGATACTAATGACATGAGTAATTGTCCTGAGTGGGTGAAGATCCCTCTTTCTGCTTTATCTCTGTGCCGTGCATTGGGAGCTGGAAAGGCAGAAGTCCCAACAAACCCCCACTCACAGAATAAACCAGTTTAACTGGCAGCTCTGGGATTATCACTTGCGCATTTGTCAGGTTCAGTAGCTGGGAATACTCAAGCCTGCTTTGCTTAATTACTTCTTTGGAACTTTTAGAGGTGTCAGACATTTCTAGAACTGAAGCCTTGCCGAATTTCAGTGGTTTATACTCCAGCGTCCCAAAATCTGAAATGTTTTAGCCCAGTAAAGGTTTCTGGGATTCTGATACTAGGTGCTTACTTGAGTATTTCATGTGCCATGATATATGAGGACAAAGAAAACAATCCAATATTCTCACCTGCTCTTCATTTATGAACCATGTTAACTGCTTTAACTCATCCTTGTCTCTCATAAAGGTTATGGTTTGAGATAGAAATATACTTTCCAACAATCTTATTGATGTTTGGTCATATCTTTAATATTCTTTACAGCAGCAAATCATATGCTGAATGCTGTTAGTTTCTTGACTTCAAGAACTTCCTAAGGCAATACTTTCTTCAGGCTAATCGTATGTTGCATGATGCAGTTCCTTGTATTCATTTTAAACTTTTGCCTTTGTTCATTAATTGTCCTTCGTCTTTCTGTTAGGACATGGGGAGAATATATATTTCCTAATTATCTCCTCCAGATGACTCTTTATTTTATATGTACCTGGAATTTCTTCTGTTTCTCTCTTTCATGTAGTAATAGCGCCCATGACCAGAGCTGGCTTAGGCCATCTGCCACCAACACATTTCTGGTGGAGGTAGATGCCACCAGTATGAGTTTCTAGACCCAGGTCTGCTTTTAACCTGATTTTTAACTCTGTTCACAGACCAAATATTCTTCCTTTCTTTCTTTTTCAAGAGAGGCAGGTGTGAAATCTCAAGAGAGACAGCAGAACAAGTTAGAATTGGAGGATGCATGAAAGAATGAAAGCCATTATTTTTGTCTGTGTGCTACAATAGAAAGTACTGTTCGTAAAGCAGCAGCTTCAGTTAGCCTGAGCTTTAATCTTCTCAGCTTTCACTGTTACTCCCAAGGGAACTTCCTAAAGCAGTGGGAGGATACGACTTCTGCAAGAAGTAAAATTTTTATGGAACAAGAGATGCTCAACAGAGAACAGCCTCTCTTGCCATCAATTCTCCTGTTAGGATAAAAAACCCTAAAGGCTCATGTTTATTTTTTTGCTCCAAACCATTCCAAGGGGCTCATGGCTGTGGATTTTTGATGGGCATTTTGCATCATTCTTTAAATGGCTTTCGATAGTACCCAGCATAATCTTCTCTATAATTTTCCCAGGAACTGAGGTTAGGCTAACAGATCTGCAGCTTCCTGGATCTTCCTTTCTTCATGGCCTTCTTGTGAAATGGAATAATACTCGCTAGCTTCTGGTCAGTAGGAGCCACCCCAGACTCCCAAGACTTTGTAAGATGAATTTTGGAATTTTTCTTTGTCCCTTGACATTTTTTTTAAATCCAGATGGTTTTTCAGAGAAGTACTTTTTTTTCTCTATGATTTCTTTCTGAATTCCTCTACATTCAAGATACTCCTGCTTTACTTGTCCTCTTGACAGGACAAGAGGGAATGGCCTCAAGCTCTGCCAGGGGAGGTTCAGGTTTGACATCAGGACAGAAAGGGTCATTGGGCCCTGGAACAGGCTGCCCAGGGAGGTGGTTGAGTCACCTTCCCTGGAGGTGTTTAAAAGACGGGTGTATGAGGTTCTGAGGGGCATGGTTGGATTCGTTGATCCAGTGGGTCTTTTCCAACCTGGTGATTCTGTGATTCTGTAATTCACCTTGACAGTTATTTTTGGAACTGGCATTTTGCATTGATCGATGTTAACACTTGCACACAGACTTGAAATATTAAGACCACGTTTGAAGATTCTTTCTGGGACCTGGAATAAGATATTGGGCAGAAAAGAATGATAATTCCTTTATTTAGTTAATTTGGATGAATGAAAATAACAACTTTCCTTCACTTTGTTATATATCTAGTTCTGACAATACCTTTACTTACTTGGCAGTAACTGGAGTCAGGGCCCAAGTTTTCACAGCTGCCTCTTCCACAGTACCTAAACAGCAGAGAAACACAGGCATTACTTCATCACTTTGTTTTCCTAAAAAATGCAAATGCAATAGTTTAAGCTCTTTTGTCAAAGGGGTTTAGGCCAATCCTGACATTCTAGTGGCAATTCCTCCCCTCACCTGTTGGTGACTTGATCCTCAAAAATGTAAGAATCCTGTTTCCAGGCAGATAGCATTTATGGGCTGAGCAGTGTCCATGTCCCCAGGACCAGGTGTATTTAGGGGGTAAATGAAAGAATCCTCTAGGACTGATCTGAAAACCTCTTACCAAAGCTGAATAGAGCACTAATACACATCAGCTCCAGAAGATAATTCACTGTTTCTGTAAATTTGTGTGAAAGGAAGAAATTGTCCTGTTAATTGACACGGAAGAAGAAATCGCTGCAGAAATTCCTAGGCCCAGCATCAGCCAGGACGTGGCTTAAACTTCATGGCTCATTCATGCACATTTTTCCCTCTCAAACAGCTGCAGTTAATGAGCTGAATACACAAGACAGCAGCTCATGCCTTGTCTCTAGGAAACAAGTGAAAATTCCCATTCTTTCAGTTCTTTTTACATCTTGGTGGTTATTTATGCACAGTTACCTAGAGTGCATGCAGAATAGACTATTATTATCACTGCCAGTTCTAATAGTGTGATATCTAGGAAATTCAGGCATGAACTGCTACCCTGTTCTGCTACTTGCTGCACAAGTACAGACCAGAAAGGACTGCTCAAAAACAACAGCGTAGACACTGAGGATGAGAATAAAACACATGGAACGTGCAGGCAGACAGGAGCAACACAAGGAAACAGTGGGCAAGCAAAGTGGGAGTTTCTATCTTTTCTGTATTGTGCTGACAGGTGACAGAATCTTAACTCTTTTTCAAGTACCTGCAGGCATCTACTAGGCTGGCCATTAGCCGTCTTGTCACCAAACTAACCAAGCCCAACTTCTCCATATGTCATATGCTCAGCCTCAGCTTAAAAACCTTTTATTACACTATTTCCAATCTCTTGATAGCTTTCTTATACTGGGAGACATGCAGCTTTAGGCAGCACCCCAGATGTAGTGCTGAGCAGAAGGGAGTGCTGACTGCCCCCAGCCCTCCTGACTGTCCTGTTGCTAAAGCAGCCAAGGATGAGGTTGCCTTTCACCTCACTGTCCGCCAAGGTCTCCAGGTCCACCACCCAAGATTATCAGAAGTAAATCAGATTAGGTACAGGTATCTGGTGAATAAGAAAAATTGCCACTGCAGCTCAAACAAGCAAGAAGGAGCTGTGCACAGGTCACAGCAGGTTTGGACAGAGCAGACATGACAAGCCATGGCAAATTCAGCACACAGTTCATGGTCTGTTATTAGTAACAGCAACACCATGTTACAGGGCTACGTGGTTATAGTACAACACACTGGTGTGAGTTTCCTTTCTTCCTTTCTATCCATCTCCACCCTTCTCAGTCTGTTTTTTCAGGGAAAGGTGTCAGAAAATGTTTTGACAAATATTTTGGAGGGGAAGCTGTATGTATTTTTTGTAACACTGAGTTGCTTGCTCTTTGCTACTTGGACCAAAGTGGAAGCAGCGGTGCAGTGGCCACCAGAGAAAGCGTTTAGCCAGCACAGGCTGAAATGTGACCTGGGCCACTACAGCGGCGCTCGCTCTGTGACGTACTCAACACACCTTTTAAACGAATGGCCCTGCAGTTCAGTATATTTGTGCATTTGTTTTACAAGAAGTAAATAATAGCTACGAATCACCTTCTCTGGAGCATGTTTTACTGACACCATAAAATGCTGCGACGCAGTTTGCTTCACAGCAAACCCACGGTAAAAGCCAAGTGCCCCTCAAGCCATAAAGCCAGAGCTTGGGGGCCCTGCCCGGCTGCCACAGCGCAGGGTTGCCATCTGCAGGCCAGCCTCTCATCCAGCTCCCTCAGAGGCTGCCAGGCTCCTGAGCCCCAGGAGCATCCTTCCCCAATGTAGGAAACGAGAGCACTGCCAGTGACACGAGAGAGCCTGTTACAAACCGCACCTGCATTAAGACCTGTTGCTCTACAGGGGCACAAGTTTTGCAGCCAGTTTAACGCAGGAATGACTATTATCTGTTGCCTACACATGGTCCTTATCCAATCCAGTGCCACGCACAGTTTGTGCATGTGTTGCTGGACATGCAGGAGAGAGATGAACAAGACCTGGAGGTCGCCTGCAGGATAGTTCACCTCTCCTTTCCATTCTAGGGGTCAAATCACTCCCTCCCTGGGAAGTCCGGATCTGGTGCTAAAGTCACCAGAATAGCGTACACCTCCTTAAAGACCAAACCATCCCCTTCTCTTCTGCCACAGCTATTTGTTACCGGAGTACAGCTTGATGTGCGAGCAATTCCTCACCTACAAATGTATCTGCAGAAAAAAATCAGACTGTGTACGTTCCTGTGTTGACTTTGACATAGATCCTGCCCTATAAAAATGCTTGTAGTCTCCCACTGTCCTGGAGCTGCAGTGGCATAGAATTATAGAACGGTTTGGGTTGGAAGAAACCTTAAAGATCATCCAGTTCCACACCCCTGCCATGGGCAGGGACACCTCCCACTGGATCAAGGGCTCCAAGCCTCATCCAACCTGGCCTTGAACTCCTCCAGGGATGGGGCAGCCACCCCTGCTCTGGGCAACCTGGGCCAGGACCTCCCCACCCTCACAGCAAAACATTTCTTCCTTGTATCTCATAGAATCATAGAATCACCAGGTTGGAAGAGACCCACCATATCATCGAGTCCAACCATTCCTATCAAACACTAAACCATGTCTCTCAGCACCTCGTCCACCCGTGCCTTAAACACCTCCAGGGAATTTCAGGAGCTTCCCTAGGATAAAATCAGATTTCCCTTACAGGCAACACTTCTGCCACCAAGTGATGTGGGCATGGTAACGGCACTACCAGGGATAACTCTGAGCACCACACCTGGACCAGCTCTCTGCTCCAAACCACTTCCCTCAAGCCATACTGCTATGTCATAAACTCATCTTTTCTTTTTTTTTCCCCTTGCCTTTGATTTCTTTTTCACAGAATCACAGAATAACCAGTTGTATCTAATCTAAATCTACCATCTTTAGTTTGAAACCACTGCCCCTCATCCTGCCACTACACTCCCTGATCAAGACCCCCTCCCCTGCTTTCCTGGAGCCCTTTTCAGTACTGAAAGCTGCTCTAAGGTCTCTCTGCACCCTTCTCTTGTCCAGCGTGAACAACTCCAACTCTCTCAGCCTGTCCTTGTACAGGAGGTGCCCCAGCCCTCGGATCATCTCCATCACCTCCTCTGCACTTGCTCTAACAGATCTATGTCTTTCCAGAACTCAATATTGGGTTCCAGGTAAGGTCTCATGAGAGCAGAGTAGAGGGGCAAAATCACCTCTCTTGCCCTGCTGGTCTTACTGGTTTGTGTAGAGCCCAGGACACAGTTGGGTCACTGGCTTGTGAGAGCATGTTGCTGGCTCACATTGAGGTTCTTATCCACCAGCACCTCAAGCCCTTCTCCTCACGGTTGCTCCAAATCCATTCTCTGCCCAGCCTGCATTTGTGCTTGTGATTGCCCCAACCCTGGTGTAGGACCTTTTGCTTGGATTGTTGAAGTCCATGAGGTTAGCACAGGTCTTCCTCTCCAGCTTGTCAAGCAATGGCATTCCACTCATCCCTCTAGACTCAGCTTGGTGTCATCGAGAAGTGGTACTTGTGGCTAAATTAACAATAGCTGTCAAATACACTAAGAAATGCATAGTCATCTTCATAACTTTATCCTGATTACATACAAATATCCACTGTGCTCCTCAGTGCTCTGGTGTGAATCTTGCACAAGCTAATGCGTATCTGAGCAATTATCTAGTGGCAGGGCAGTTTCCTCAGCACCTTCAAGGTGAACACAAGTTAAGAAAGAGCTGCAGCAGTCTGCACAGAGCAGGCAGAGAGTGGCTCAGGGTCCTTTCTGTCTCCACAGTGCACAGCACATGAGGCCCATTGATCTGGGACCTCCACATGGTGCTTGTCTCATTGCACTGCTCAGCAGAGATGGACGGAGATGGGCCAAGGTGAAGGACTGTCTCCTCAGGGTCAGGGCTCGCACAGCAGGAGCACTGGGCTCTGTGTCTGCCTCGGGTAGCCCATGACCTGTGCAGAACAGTGCCAGACCGACCAGCCATGCCAGCCACAAAATAGTGCCAGCCTTCGCGGCAGCTTTGGGCACCGCTGGACCCTGCCGTAAGATCCACACTTGACACACCGCACTGCATCGCGGTCTTGCCTTGCTTGCTGAGGCATGTGCACAAAAACCTGGGTCTCACCTGGAGTGAAAGAGTTTGAACATTCAGATTTCTTATCACCATACTAAAAGAGAATTTTGATACTGCTTCGTACGTGCAGGTATTTTCCATTCTGTTAACAAGCTGATCAACTTATTTTACATTTCAGCGTGGAAAATCTGTGTCCTAGCATCACCAAAACACAACAAATGATGGATTTGGTGCAGTGCTCCTTCTTCTAATATTTCTATAAGATAATCACCCTGATTTATTTCCTCATCAGCTGGCCTGAACCTTACAGATACAAACATTTCAATAACCAGCCAAGACCAGCATCAAGAAACTATGACGGAAAAGAGACCTGAGCTTAAGAAATAAAGAAAGAAAAAAAAAAAAGAAAGAAAGAGAAATTGTTATACTAGGGAAGGACAATCCTCCTTAACTTTATACCAGCTTGCACACATCAGAGTAATGCCAGCTGAGATCAGTGGCTGTACAATGTCAGAAGGATTAATGCCTCACTGCCCCTTGATAGGAAAATTACAGCCTTTTGCTACTCTCATTCTGCCCAGGTCTTTCTCGCTGACATTTGTGATAACATGACATATAATAATCCTGCCTATCCTAAGCTGTCAGTACGCAAGAACTTCTGTAAAAATGGGCAAGACCATTCACAAATTCCTATGTGTGAAGTGATCCATAGTACTGAGCAGTACATTATCACACATTTCTCCCTTGCCAGCACTGTTCTGTAACCCTGCGGTAATGAACTGCAACGCACGCCGCTGCTCCCGGCATTGCCAGGGAACAGCACCTGTCCCTCACAGGCTGCTTTTGGCAGAGGGCAGCGAGTTATGTGCAGGTAAGTTGCCCAGATGACAGTGTTGTATCCTGAGCCGTACTTGAGCTGTAACTGTGGTCTTTGCTCTCCTATAGTTTCTGGTACAGGTCTCCCTGTGGTTCAGTAGCTCTGCCGCAGCTGCCAGCAAAGGGGGGAGCTATGTATTTCAGTGTATTTTGCTATCGAAATTGCCATTAATGCGCAATGAAGTCAGTAGAGCCACGCACTCATCAGGAGCAGAATTTACAACCGTGCAAAGGATTTCAAGGATCCTTCCTGTGCACTGGATGTTCCAGTCAACAGATGAGAGCACTTGGTTTTAAAGCACCAGGCACAGCACAGCACGACATTGCACACCCACACAGCATCGAGAGGGTATGGGCTCGGAGAGGAGAGGAGATGGTGGAGTGGAATGGAATGGAATGGAATGGAATGGAATGGACCTACAACAACCATTTGATCCAATTGCCTGAATGCTGTATACTTATTTTTGTAAGGTTACCATATGCATTCCCTAATTTTTAACTATTTGAGTTCTTGAGTATTTTTAAGAATTTTTGTGCTTTGAGCTGACTTGAGAAAGTTCAGGAAAGCTGCTATTTCCCTCCTCTTCCCTTCTGTATTTGACTTGAGTGTAAGATTTTTTGAGCTTTTTAATGAAGATATAGTCTGCTATATACAAATAGTTCATTACAGATCACCCATTTTCCATACCTGAAGTTTGGAAGATGTGGGATGTTCTCATCTTGCTTAACTATCTTCACGTGACTGGCAAAAATATGCAAATATGTGGAGGCTAGGTCCGCAATGAAAATAGGAATGTTATTGTGCCAGTGGTGGGAATAAGGCCGACAGAGCGGCCACAGCAGAGCCTTCGTTTAAAGCTGTTGTAGAAGTCTTATAATTTCTGAGCTTCAAACTTCTTTCTGAAAGGCAGACTTATTTGGAGAATAAAAAAGGGGACACGCTGCTACTTTTAATTAAGCAAGTATGGAGGGTTTAGAATTAAGCGTTCAAAGCTGCTCTCAATTTTTTCCATATTTTGGGCAAGTTTTCTAACGTGCATCTCCATATATGGGATTCATGCTAAAACTTTAATTAAATTCTGGGTCTGGGGAACATTTCTGTCATATTAGTTACCTGTTCTAAAGTGTATAATAGTCGGATAATTTTTTAAGTAAGATGACGTATATAGAATACCTGACTATTTTATAACAAATAATCACATTTGAAGGCTCTTACCAGTTCAAACCTGTAAAATCCCATAATTTTTTCAAATACTCTCAGCAAATTACTCTTCTACTACTACCACTGAATTTCATCTACTGCAGAATGCATTGTTCTGTGTAAAGACTGTTTTTTAAAATTTAATTTCATCTGCTTTGTTTAACATCTGCACAGTACTTCTCATGAAGTGCTGTGTGAGTTTGGGGACAGAGGGTTGCCTCTTAGCTCCTCATTGTTAGTACTGAACAGAATAATTGAATATTATATTGATTTTTGAGTTTATCAGGATTCTTCTCAGCTTGGGAAATACCTTTTCTGTTAACAAGATCAGTCACGGGTTTTTGCTTATTCATTGCTTGGTTTGGGTTTTATGTGGTCTTTGGGGGATTTTTTGTTTGCTGGTATGCTTTGTGGCATTTGAAGGGATTTTTGGTGTTGGGTTTTGTTTTGTTACTTTCAACTATTTAAAGCAGGTTTGGAATCTGGAATCTAGATTTTTAAGTTTTCACTCTATTTTTAAGTTTTCACTCCATCCCATCCCAGGGAAACAACAAACTAGATTACTTTGCTTCCTGGCACCCCTTTGAGACCCAGTGAAGTGTTTTTACATGTTTCCGTGGAACGACAGAGCACACAGCAGAGACTCTCAGACTACTCAAATCACCTGAGGCAGAGAAGTGCAGCTGTGGAGAAAACCACAAAAGCCATGGACGCCTTTTCTGCTGTTAACGGAGCCCTTTATGTGCTGTTATCCTCTACCAGCATAGTTCCTTTCTGCAGTATATTTAATCAGATCTCTCACAATCCAAAATGCGCACGTGCTTGCTGCTTTCTCCACTCTCCCTAGTCGCACCAGTAAGACATCCCGCTTTAGCTGCCTCTTCTATGATTTGGCTTGGGGTTGTACTTGGTTGGGGATTTTGCTCTGATTTCGTTTTTTTATTGGGTTTTTCCTCAGTGTCAGAGGTCTCTCTGTTAACCTGCTCCTTAGAAGAATTTTGGTAGGTCAGGACATCGTGCAAATACCTCGGTAATGGAAGCACAGCGGGTTAGTTGCATCTTCCTCACTTTGCAGTCTTGTCATGGAAGACTTGGGTGGGTATGAGAGTTGAGTCAACTCCCTTCTCTGTTCCAAGATCTCCCTGAATATCACTTAGGCTTTAATCCCTGTGGGATCCCGATGCCTCCCCAGGGAAAGGAGGGGAAGCGACACGGCGGTGCCCTGCAGGCCAGCAGCGTTCAGGTACGAGGCTTTCTCGGGACTCGTCTTTGCTAATCGTTGTCGATCGGGGTGATGGAGCGAGCTGGAGCGTTCTCTGCTGTGGGTGAGCACGTGACGGCTGGACCGAGACGACAACACTAGGTGCCAGGGTGCCAGGGGCTTCGCCAGCCAGACCTGTGTACGCCACACACGCCACACGCACGCCAGGCCCATGCCACGCACAGGCAATTCGCCCCCCGCACACTGTGCTGCCTCCACACACACACTTTGAACCCGCCTGCAGAGGTTTAGTTCTTCCTTTCCAGCCTGCCCGTATTTTACAGCCGAAACGCCTCCCGTCGGAGCAGCTCCGGGCGGTTGGGCGCCCGTCGGGCTCGAACCCGCAACTCGAGAAAAGGTAAAAAAAATAGCTTCGCCCGGCTCGCTGCTGCCACGTCGTGGCCGCGGAGCGGTACTGCAGCCCGGGGACGTGTGGTGACTCAGTGCTGCCTCGTCGTGGCCGCCGAGCGGTACTGCAGCCCGGGGCCGTGTGGTGACTCAGTGCTGCCGCGTCGTGGCCGCGGAGCGGTACTGCAGCCCGGGGACATGTGGTGACTCGGTGCTGCCGCGTCGTGGCCGCGGAGCGGTACTGCAGCCCGGGGCCGTGTGGTGACTCAGTGCTGCCGCGTCGTGGCTTCGGAGCGGTACTGCAGCCCGGGGACGTGTGGTGACTCGGTGCTGCCGCGTCGTGGCCGCTGAGCGGTACTGCAGCCCGAGGCCGTGTGGTGACTCAGTGCTGCCGCGTCGTGGCTTCGGAGCGGTACTGCAGCCCGGGGACATGTGGTGACTCAGTGCTGCCGCGTCGTGGCTTCGGAGCGGTACTGCAGCCCGGGGACGTGTGGTGACTCGGTGCTGCCACGCCGTGGCCGCCGAGCGGTACTGCAGCCCGGGGACGTGTGGTGACTCAGTGCTGCCGCGTCGTGGCCGCGGAGCGGTACTGCAGCCCGGGGACGTGTGGTGACTCGGTGCTGCCACGCCGTGGCTTCGGAGAGCGGTACTGCAGCCCGGGGCCGTGTGGTGACTCAGTGCTGCCGCGTCGTGGCTTCGGAGAGCGGTACTGCAGCCCGGGGCCGTGTGGTGACTCGGTGCTGCCGCGTCGTGGCCGCCGAGCGGTACTGCAGCCCGGGGACGTGTGGTGACTCGGTGCTGCCGCGTCGTGGCCGCCGAGCGGTACTGCAGCCCGGGACCGTGTGGTGACTCGGTGCTGCCGCGTCGTGGCTTCGGAGCGGTACTGCAGCCCGGGGCCGTGTGGTGACTCGGTGCTGCCGCGCCGTGGCCGCGGAGCGGTACTGCAGCCCGGGGACGTGTGGTGACTCGGTGCTGCCGCGCCGTGGCCGCGGAGCGGTACTGCAGCCCGGGACCGTGTGGTGACTCGGTGCTGCCGCGTCGTGGCCGCGGAGCGGTACTGCAGCCCGGGGACGTGTGGTGACTCGGTGCTGCCACCCCGTGGTCGCACAGCGGTACTGCAGCCCGGGGCCGTGTGGTGACTCAGTGCTGCCGCGTCGTGGCTTCGGAGAGCGGTACTGCAGCCCGGGGCCGTGTGGTGACTCGGTGCTGCCGCGTCGTGGCTTCGGAGCGGTACTGCAGCCCGGGGACGTGAGGTGACTCAGTGCTGCCGCGCCGTGGCCGCGGAGCGGTACTAGAGCCCGGGGCCGTGTGGTGACTCGGTGCTGCCGCGTCGTGGCCGCGGAGCGGTACTGCAGCCCGGGGGGGGCGAGCCGGGAGGGGCGGGGAGCGGCGCGACTCGAATTGCTGCTCGGATCCGCTCGGCTTCTCTCGGCTCTGCTCTTCGCTGCCCCTCCGCCCGCCGCCGGCTGCGGCCAGCGAGGTGCAGGCCGATGGCCGGGAGAGGGACGGCGCCCCGAGCCCCGCACGTCCCCCGTCCCTGCGCGGGGTGCCCGCGCCCCCCGCGTCCCCCGAGAGCCCCCGGGAAGGGCCCCGCAGAGAGCGCTCCCATTGGCTGCGCCGCGCGTCCCTCGGCGAGCGGCGGCCAATCGGCGCCGGGAGAGCGGCCGGGGGGCGGGCCGAGGCGGAGCGCGGGCGAGCGGTTCCTGCCGCGCACGTGGCGCGGGCGCCGCGCTCCCTCGCTGCCCGCCGGGGCCCGCGCCAGCCCCGCCGGGGAACGGCTGGAACGGGGCTGGGCTCGGGGGAGTCCGAGGCGCCCGGAGAGGCGCGGCTCGAGGGCGGGGGGGGGCGGCCGGGAGCGGCGCGGGGCAGCGCTCTATGGCCGGCGGCGCCGCTCCGGGCTCGCTCTCCGCGCTCCGCGGTCCTGCCGGGGCCGGGCTGTGTTTCGCTGCCCCCGGGGAAGGGCGGGAGGGGGAGAGCAGGGGCTGTATGGGGCACAGTGGGAGGAGAAGGGGGGCAAGGAGCGGAAAGGGAGGCTTGGAAAGCGCTTTTGTGTTGTCAGTCTAGAGAGAGCGAGGGGGGTGTCGCTTTTTTGGGGTGTTGTGTGCGGCGGTGAGAGCTGCAGGGGCAGGGGGGGTTCATTTCAACCACGGTTCCTCGGAGTATTTTGCCCTAACAGCTCGTTCCTTTTGCTCTGTCAGCAGAGAGAGCCTGGCAGAAGTGTTGGCGATGAGAGAGCCCCTGTGGGATCCGACCCCTCTCCAGGGACAGGGGGAGAAGCGATGTGACAGTGCCCTCCAGGCCAGCAGCATTCGGGTACGTGGCTTTCTTGGGACTTGTCTTTGCTAATCGCCGTGGATCAACTTGACGGTGTGAGCCAGAGCGTTCTCTGCGTCAAGTTAGCACGTGATGGCATCGCATTTAAGTCTGTGCCAGATTGAGACGACAGTACAAGGATGCGATGTGCTTCGCCAGCTGAACCTGTGCGAAGGGAAGCGTTGCTTTCAATGTGGGGAACAAAATTGTTCCTTGCGCCAGCAACAGAGTGGGAGCTGCGAGGTAACCCCAGGAGGGATTATGCGAGAGCACAGGAAAGGAGCCGGCGTCGCTGTTGAGCTGCCTGCAGACTGTCTGTTCAAGTTTCCCTGTTGCACAGTGACTCCTCGTTAACTTTACAGCTGCTCTGCAAAAGGCTCTCAAACCCAGCGAGCAAAACCAGCTCCGCCAACGACAGAGGCGGCTCTGCCGAGGTGGCTGGTTTCTGAGCTCTACAAGCGTAGTCGTGGGATCGCGATGGTCTCTCTTAAATCCACAAGCTCGGTGCGTGCCTCGCGCCTTCCTGGTGGCTCACTCCAGCGCCCGAGGCAGTGAGGCACTTACAGACAGGCGCCCGCCTGCCTCCTTCGCACTGATGATTCCCCCCCCGGCTGCCAGTTTCACCCTCGTCAAAACCGCAAGCGTTTGCTTCCTTTCGGCTTTGCTGTTTTCACAGGTTCTCGAGGCAAACCCGCCGCACAAATAAATACCGCAGCGTAGGAGTGAAGCCCGGCGACCGGCCGCTGACCGTGCCGAAGTCTCCCACCGTCTCAGGTCGATGCCGGCGTGGATGGGCGTGCGTGTGATCGTGGCAGGGAGGTCTCGTTGCTCTCCGCTCTCTCGACAGGCGGAGAAGAGCGGGAGCGGTAGCTTCCGGGCGCGTGTTCCTCAGGCCTGTCGTCTGGGCTGAGCTGGAGCTGCGTGCGGTGACGTGGTTGCCGGCAGCCGGCGCGTTGCAGGTCTGACCCCGGCCAGGGAAGAGGCGTGCCGGGGGGAGCCTTTTGTGCCTCAGGAGGAGGAGAAATAGCAGGGTGCCCGGGCTGCTTTTCTCGGCTGGGCTGGCACGTGGGCGTGACGAGTTCACGCTGGGTGAGACTTGGTTTGGTTCCGTTTCTCTTTTTGACCAAGTACGTCTAACAGAATAACCGTCAAAACAAATTGTGTTCTCTCTGGACTTTTCCGAAGCTTGGTCCGGTGACGCTGCTTTTCGTCTGGCAAGTCCTCCCATTCCTTGCGGTTTCCTTTTGGGGGGAGGAGTGAAACCTTTGGCCGCTCTTTGGAAGGAGATTCTCTTCTCGGCTTGCTTTGGGTGGGCTGTAGAGCGGGGGTTGGAAGGTCAGAGAAGGAACCGTGGGTGAAGGAGGAAAGCGCTTTTGTCCCGGGGCCGAGGGCCGCCTCGTCTCGTTGCCCTGCTAACGATCCTTTCTGTGCTTCCCTCCCGCAGGTCTCCATCCTCAGTGCGGTGTGGGAAGCGGATTCCTCTCCTCCTCCTGCCCGCGCCCAGGCGGAAGGTGCTGTCCGCATTAAAGCTTTCGATCGGTCGCCGGCTGCCACACGCGTTTTGCTTTTTTGGTGTTGGAAACAAAGAAAGAAGAAGGTGGCGGAGGCCGTTGGGGACGCGAGGCGATGGCGCCGCCAGCTGGGGTCTGGCACGGGGAGCATCGTGCCGCGCAGGCCCCGAGTTGGCAGCTGCCGTTCGCTGCTCGGGCGGCTGATTGGCTCAGACGGGCTTGCTGGCGGCCGGGGCCGCGTGCCGGATCGCGACGACGTGCGGATGTTCGGCAGGGAAGTGCTCGCGCTGTCGATGCGGCTGCCGCTTCCAGAGTCCCCTCGTGTCGGCCTGGAATCCCGTGTCCTTTCCTGCAGCGGGTCGGTTCTTCCTTTCCAGCCTGCCCGTATTTCACAGCCGAAACGCCTCCCGTCAGAGCAGCTCCCGTTATCCGGAGCCGGCGTGCAGGAGCGAGGGAAAGCTGCGGACTTTCCTCTGGAAGCGCCACCTCTCCCTTTCAGCTGCCGCTCGGAGGGAGAGCGGTGAAGGTGAGTGAGGTTTGCTGGCCGCAGAGGACTCGGAGAGCGTCCCCTCGCTGGGGCTCGGCCCGAGGGAGGGCAGGCACGGTCTGAGCTGCTGCGAAGCCCGGCAGCGCGGGAGGGGAGTGCGGGCAGCGCCGCGGGAGCTGCTGCTGCGGGCGATTTGGGCGCCCGTCGGGCTCGAACCCGCGACTCGAGAAAACGGTAAAAAAAAATAGCTTCCCCCGGCTCGCTGCTGCCGCAGCGTGGCCGCGCAGCGGTACTGCAGCCGGGGACGATTAGTGACTCTGTGCTGCCGCGTCGTGGCCGCGCAGCGGTACTGCAGCCCGGGGGGGGGGTGCACAGGGTCCCTATCATTGACCATATAAGGGCAAATTGCCATAAAAAAGCAAATTGACCATATAAGGGAAAATTGGGCCAATTGGCATAAAAGGTGAAAATAACAGTATAAGTGCAAATTGACCATATAAGGCAAACTGGGCAAATTGAAATAAAAAAGGGCAAATTGACCATTGGCAAACTGGGCCAATTGCCATCAAAGGGCAAACTTACCATGAAAAGACAAATTGATGTCATGAGGGTAAACTTGGGCAATTGCCATAAACAGACAGATTGACCGTTAAAGCGGAAATTGATCATATAGGAGCAAACTTGGCCAATTGCCATTACAAGGCAATTTGACCATAAAAGGGCCAAAACCAATCAAAACACGGCACGGGCAAAGTGGGATCCAGAGGGCAAAAGTGAGATCCAGAGATTCCACTGCACTGGAATCTGGGGGATGTTGTGCCCATCTACAAGAAGGGGCGCAGGGAGGATCCAGGGAACAACAGACCTGTCAGTCTGACCTCAGTGCCAGGGAAAGTCATGGAACAGGTGATCTTGAGTGCTATCATGAAGCACGTGCAAGAGAAACGGGGGATCAGGCCCAGTCAACACGGGTTCACGAAAGGCAGGTCTTGCCAAACTAACCTGATCGCCTTCTATGACAAAGTGGCTCGGCTGCTGGACGAGGGAAAGGCTGTGGATGTATCTTCTTGGACTTCAGTAAAGCCTTTGACACAGTTTCTCACAGCATTCTGCTTCGGAAACTGTCACCTCTGGCCTGGACGGGCGCACACTCTCCTGGGTGGAAAACTGGTAGGATGGAGGCCCAGAGAGTGTTGGGAAATGGAGTTAAATCCAGCTGGAGGCCAGTGACAAGTGGGGTTCCCCAGGGCTCAGTGCGGGGTCCAGCCCTGTTCAATGTCTTTATCAATGACTTGGATGAAGGCATCGAGTGCTCCCTTAGCAAGTTTGCGGACGATACTAAGCTGAGTGGAAGTTTGGATCTGCTGGAGGGTAGGGAGGCGCCAAAGGGATCTGAACAGGCTGGACCGCTGGTCTGAGACCAACGGCAGGAGGTTTAACAAGGCCAAAAGCCGAGTCCTCCACTTGGGGCACAACAACCCTGAGCAGCTACAGACTAGGAGAAGCCTGGCTGGAAACCTGCCTGTAGGAGAAGGACCTGGGGGTGTTGGTTGACAGTGACTGAACATGAGCCAGCAGTGGCCCAGGTGGCCAAGAAGGACAATGGCATCTTGGCTTGGATCCGCAACGGCATGGCCAGCAGGTCCAGGGAGGTTATTCTCCCTCTGCAGCTGGCAAAGTTCTGGGCATCTCACCACAAGAAAGATGTTGAGGCTCTGGTGCGAGTCCAGAGAAGAGCAACGAAGCTGGTGAAGGGGCTGGAGAACAGGCCTGATGAGGAACAGCTGAGAGAGCTGGAGGTGTTCAGCCTGGAGAAGAGGAGGCTGAGAGGAGACCTCATTGCTCTCTGCAACTACCTGAAAGGAGGTTGTGGAGAGGAGGCTGCTGGGCTCTTCTCCCAAGTGACAGGACAAGAGGGAATGGCCTCAAGCTCCGCAGGGAGAGGTTTAGGCTGAACATCAGGAAGAAATTTTCCACGGAAAAGGGTCATTGGTCCCTGGCAGAGGCTGCCCAGGGAGGTGGTTGAGTTTAAGGGATGAGTGGACGAGGTGCTGAGGGACATGGTTTAGTGTTTGATGGGAATGGTTGGACTTGATGATCCGGTGGGTCTCTTCCAACCTGGTGATTCTAGGATTCAGTGGCTGCCTGCAGCTCCCCAGACCCTGGGCTGCAGGCAGTGCCCCCCTCCCACAGCAGCTTGTGCCTCTAGTCCTGGCTCCACTTGTGGAAGCTGTGCTCGTGTGGGGGAACTCCTTTGTGTGGTGGAGGAGCTAAGGGAGGAGGTAAAGAGGCTGAGGACTATCAGGGAATGAGAGAGGGAGATAGACCAGTAGAGCAGTGCCCTCTCACTAACTCAGCAGGCTCCTCTGGCAGCTCCTGTTGTGTTCTTGGGTGGATCCCATCTAGCCCCGTAGACTGATTAGAGTCCAAGTGACATAGCAGGTCATTAACTGCTTCCTCCTGGATTACGGGGGGATGCGTGGTTATCATGCTCCCTGTCCCTGACTTCTCATTCACAGGGCTGAATACCCTGGAATAACTGCTCTGATGGTTAAAGACTGAGGCAAAGAAGACGTCAAGCACCTCAGCCTTTACCTCATCTGTCGTGGCAATATTCCCCCCTTCCTTGCATCCAATAAAGAATGGAGATTCTCCTTGGCTCAATTTTTGCTGTTGGTGGGTTTATAATAGTATTTTTCATTATCTTTTACTGCAGTGGCCAGGCAGGGTTGTAGCCTGGCTTTTGCCTTTTGACATTTTCTCTCTGCATGACCAGACTGGATCCCTGTACTCTTCCTCAGCTGCCTGCCCCTCCCTCTGAAAGTGGTAAGCTCTCCCCGATATCAGCCTGAGGTGGGATCATAACATCCCAGAAGGGAGAAACCAATTAAGTGATTATAGAACACTTATGATTAGGGGACTAAGGGAAGCCGTACCTAGGAGACAGAATGTTAGTAAGGCATTCAACAGTCACCAGGATAAGGAGGAGACTCCAAGGGAATGGTTGGAGAGGGTGAAACACAACATGCAAAAATATTCTGGGATTGACCTCTGCTCAACACAGACTACACTAAACAAAAGGCATTACAATGGGCAGTGTATAGAGAAACACCGTGTGAAAGAAAAAACAAATTGTCCGTTGACAGTACAGTGTCCCACATTCTCCCCTCTTTTTCCCGGCGGCGTGAAGCCATCTCCTGCCATCCATGTAGGATTATCTGTCTGTCTCTCCTGGTATTTGCAGGAGCGTCTAGCGGGCAGAATGTATAGAGGGACCTACGATGTGGCAGAGGGGAAGATCTTCAGTCATGGCTAGGCAAAGCAGCTCTGTTCCTGTGCCTTATCCTCCGTGGTCCTCTCCTCTATCTTCTGCAGCAGGTGAGTCATCCACAAGCAGAGACATGATAGCAGGACCAGGGCTCCAGCAATCACCCAAGAGTGCCAGAGCTGCAAGGCATCAAAGAGCAGGGTACCCCAGGCAAAGCCGCTCTGCTCCTCTGCCTTCTCCTCCGTCTCCTGTGCCACACGCTCACGTGTAGGTCCAGCTCAGCAGCAGGAGGTTGTGTAGGAAGACACAGACGAGGAATGCTTTGGCAGCCATGGCCTGCAGGAGGAGGGAGAAGAGGGGTTCAGAGGGGCTGTGCTGGAGGCAGCTAGTGGCAGGGGAGAGGGACCTTTGGGGCAGGCAGGAGTGGGGACGAGGCAGCTGGGAGGCAGTGAGTCCTTTGCACCGCTCCCTGCCCAAGGTGCTCCTGCCAGCGTCTGGGGCCTGGATGCTGGGGCAAAGCCACGCTCAGAGCAATTACACCCAGCTACGTGCATGATGTATGGATATGAACAAGTCCCATGTGGAAAACAGGTCTCAAATGGCAGGAGTGGGTTTCCAGAGCCGTTTGGTTTTCCCTAAAATAAGCCCCCAGGTGATACCTTACTTCATAGTGTCATACAAACACGTATCACATCCAGACAGCGGAGCTGAGATTTCCTGAGCATACAGAACATCACCAAGCGCTGATGCTTAGGGCTGTACTGGATGCCCTTGACTCCCTTTACATGGGCTGAAACACGCTTTTTAAACCTGCATGCCATGATTATCCTGCAGCCTCTGACTGAAGCAGTTCAGACGGGTCTTGCCTTAGAAATGCCTGTTTATAATAAAGAATCTGAGAAACCGGCTCAGATGGCGTTGGGCCACTTCTTAAAGACTGGTGAGAAGAATCCCACCCTCCAGAAACAGGGACTCATTTCCAGAGTTTACAGCTTTAAGGATCATAACTGATGCCCAGTGCTCCGTGTCTAAAAAAAAAATATCCTTGGGGCAGAAACCCCCTACCCAAACATGTAGCAAAAGACAATACCTGCTCCAAACTCCTCATACTTCACTCCAAACCTACAGAGAACCATGTCCTGTCCTTGGATGAAAGGAGGACCAAGACTTCCCCAGAACATCTAGACCTCATCTTAGTGGTCAAGACAAACCCTAGTTGTGCTGGGAGCAGAGTGTGTGTAAGATGGGGGGACCAGTCGTGGTTAGGGGCTGCGATGAGTGGCTTCCAGAGAGGAGAGCAATGGTGTCGGGGGTAGAATCATAGAATCATAGTATGCTTTGGGTTGGAAGGGACCTTTACAGGTCATCTAGTCCAACCCGCTGCAGGACCAGGGACTTCTTCAAGTCAGTCAGGTTGCTCCGAGCCCCATGCAACCTCACCTTGAATGTTTCCTGGGATGGGACCTCAACTACCTCCCCAGACAACCCATGCCAGTGCTTCACCACCCTCAATGTAAAAACTTCCTTCCATATATCTAGTCTAGATCTTCTCCTCCCCCTTATTTTAAAACCATTACTCCATGTCCTGTCGCAAGAGGCCTTGCAGAAAAGTCTGTCCCCATCTTTTCTATAGGACCCCTTTAAGTACTGGAAGGATCCCGTGTGAGTAGGAAGGTAAAGCCATGAGCCTTCTCTTGAAGATGAGGAGAGGTTTTAACATCATCGTAGTAAAATGCTAAGGCATTCCCAAAACTGTGGTCTAGGCACACTCTTGTGGTTAGCGAGAGCTAGTGCACACTTGGACGAGTCCATTTCTGCACACAGCAGCCCAAAGGAGCCCAGGTGTCCTTGTGGCTTGTCCTGCCTGCTCAGCGCACTGAACTCACCCCATGGAGAGGGCACCGACTGATCCATTTCAACCAGTGCATCCATAACGATTGAGGCTATCGAGGTAGCCCCCACAATACTTTAAAAGCCTGCAAGAGTGCTTTTATCCAGCTTCAGCTCAGAGCCCAGTGTGTGCCCGGAGGCAGTTAATAATTTAGTACTGCAGGTATTAACCCTTCTGCAGGACTGACCCCCCCCCCCCCAAATGCTGCATCAACGGGTAGGGTTTGGGTTCCCCACTCAATTAAGAGGGACAGGTTTCATGTGGCCCTGCGCAGGGACACTGAATTTATGTGCGGGCATATTATATAGGGGAAAAGTTAGTAAAACTTAGAAGACTTAGCTGGCTGAAATGCGCGCTGTCTGCTAGTAAAGGCCTGGATGTTGATAAGAGAGGAGCTCATTCACAGACATTCACGGATAAGGGAAAGCTGGAATGTGGACAGCAGCAGAAAGCTGACTGCTTCCGTCTCTGTAGTCCGCACCTGCACACAGATCGGGTTCAGGGACGATTCATGAGGAAGGTGAAGGCTACTTCAGCCCTCAGCCCCAGACCACGACATTGTGCCTGCATGAGTATGGGAGAAGCTTCTCGAATCTAATTATAATAAGAAATGGGGAAAGGTCATGAATATGTAATAGGCGTTTATGAATAGGCGTGTCTTTACGCTATAACTACCTGCTTCTTAGACCACACGGTGTGCAAGTTAGCAGGATTACCCCCTCGCACCCACCGGCGAATAAACACATACCTACTTTATAACCCTTAACGGAGTTATAGAGATTGATTCCGTGAAACGGGATGGAGGGAGGGAGGCAGGCAGGCAGGCAGACAGGTTATGGCTCCCCCAACCCTGAGGGGAATCCAGATGACACCTCTGCTCAACAGAGACCACATCGAACACAAGGCATTACAATGAGCAGTGTATAGAGAAACACCGTGTGAAAGATAAAAAAAAATTGTCCTTTGACAGTACAGTGTCCCACATTCTCCCCTCTTTTTCCCGGTGGCATGAAGCCATCTTCTGCCATCAGCTGTGGGACTCGCACACAAAGCTCAAGTCCTCTTTCAGCGTTTATAGATCAACAGTCTTGACAATCGATACTGCAACTTCCTGAGCTCCTGCCTTGCCCTGGCACAGGCACCTGAATTGTGTCTGAGGTGCTCAAAGAGATTGAGCGGTTCAGCCGTTCGGAACCCCGAAGGCAAGATAATGTCCCAGTGCACGTGCTCATTGCCAATGAAGAAGTGGTTGAGGCGTTCCTGAAGTCCAGGTGGAAAACATCCACAGCTTTTCCCTCAGGAGCTGGTGTGTCTGAGCACCACCCACCTGCAAACTGCAAGGTTGGGGGAACAAGAGATGGGGAATGCTAGTGAGGCATTCGACAGTCGCCAGGATAAGGAGGAGACTCCAAGAAAATGGTTGGAGAGGGTGAAACAGAACATGCCAAAATCTTCCGGGATTGACCCAGAGTTGGAGGCAGGGCAAGAACTACTTAAAGTCACTTTTGAGACTCGGTTGTAGCTGGATATCAGGAAGAAACTAGAGAAGCTAGAAGACTGACACGAGAGGGGACTTATCAAGCTACTGAGAGAAACTCAGAAGGTGTACATCAGAAGGGGTGAAGAGAAAGCCAAGGCTAGGGCTGAACCAATGATGGCTACTGTAGAGGTAGCAACAGAAAAGGGAAGGATTCCACCTTGGGGCCCCCGTCCCCGAGGCTCTCTCAGGGAGGACAGGGGCGGGGAGCATCCCCTAGGGGTAGTCCAAAAAGTGGGGGGTGCGACGTAGGGGGTAAAAGGAACTCATGGCGTGGAGGATGCGGGAGCTGCCCCCAATGTGAGAACGTGTGTTAGTGTGGCCAAAGAGGGCATTTTAAAAGAGAATGCTGGAATGCTGTTGTAACAGCACAGCCCTTGGAGAGCCCAGGAAAGCCATGTCCCATGGGCAGATGGGCAAGTTCATTGGCATTACAGGGGTAGATCCTGAAAATCTGATGGGGACACACAAAAGGAGAACATAGCTCTTTTAGACCCGTGCTATTAACCTACCTAGCCCTGTGTTTGCATCAAAAACCTGTACCAGGAAGTTCATCTAGGACCTGCCGATGGCTGGTTTCACCATGCAGTGGAACAATGAAGTTCTTCATGTGTATGGCCATGCCGACCCAACAGAATGGTTGGAGAGGGTGAAACACAACATGCAAAAGTATTCTGGGATGTGCCATGGGCAGATGGGCACCGGGCACACGTTTGGCTTCCTTAGCGCTCAGACACAGACAGTTCTTTTGACGTGACAAGTATTGAAAATCTTTGAAATCACTGCGCGTGTAACATAACTGGAATTGCACGGGAGGTGTCCCGCATACAGATACGAGTGTGGCTCTTAGGCCCCACAGCTGCTGTCACGCCACTGCTTCTCATCAACATGAACAGGACTGCCTAAGTGCATGGTTTGAATTGGAGACATCTCAAAATGCTTAACCTTGCTGCACGTGATGAAGTCTCCCTCGTTAAGGTGGTAGGATCCTTGACTTGCAGGTCTCGAGAGGGTATGGTGAGTGATTCCGTGTCATAGCGGAGCCGGAGCAGCCAGAGCGCGTGTTACCTGGGCAAGCGATGCACAGACACGCACAGACGCAGCCTTTGTTCAAACACACCATTTATTGGCAACTTTGTACAGTGTAAATATCCCAGAGGGAATGGACTCTCTCCAAGAGACAGTCACCGTGCAGGTGAAATGGGAGTTTCTGGCACGAGCCTCCTCACAAGGGGCTCTTCAGCTGCATCGGGAGTGACCACCCCGAGCAGCATTTGCTCTGGATGGAGAGGTGTGGCAGCAACTCCCCAAGTGTGACAGTTAGGTATGGGATCTTGTGGGATACGGGAAAATAGCTACAAGCACACAAACTGCGATAAACATGCTATTATTAAAAGCTAGTAACCTGCTTACAAAGAACAAGACAATTCAGCAATCATGAGGGATAATAACGAGGCAGCCTTCATGTCCCTGCACTGCAGTTCGGTGAGGCACAAAGCTTAGCAGGCGTCCCCGCGATGACAACGTTGGTCATGGTTTGTTGCCGCACCGCTCCACAAGTTTCAGGATTATTGATACAGATCCGTGTCGTGCCACGTAGGGCCAGTACATGCCAACCCACCCTGAAATCATATAAGAACTGCTCTTTATTGCTCACGTGCAAACCCCAGTCAAGGGTCATTCTGTGATTCTATAGTTCTATGATCTCCACAGGGACTCCAGCCTTCGAAGGTGCTGCCCCCACTGGTGGCAGTTTGCAGTCCTCTTGGCAAAGAGTTGCTGTCCCTGTCTGTGTCCCACATTCTCCCCTCTTTTTCCCAGCAGTGTGAAGCCATCTTCAGCCATCAGCTGTCAGGCACTCAAACAAAGCTCTGTGCAAGAAGACCACTTTCAGTCCCCTAAGATCAGCTGTGAGAACTGAAATTGCACCTCCCTGAGATCACGCAGTGCCCTGGCATGGGCTTTCGAGTCATGACTGAGGTGCTGGAACAGGTTGAGCGGTCGAGCTGTTCGCCACTGCGGAGGCAGGATTATGTCCTGGGGCGCAGTGTCATAGCCATAGAAGAAGTGGCGGAGTTGTTTCTTATCCAGGCAGCTGCGCACGTATCGCATGATTTCAATCATCCGTGGCACAAAATTGTCATTTTCCCAACCTGACGGGCCTAGAAGGTTCAGGAGATGCATCACAGCTGTCTTGAAGGTATAGATGGACAAGCTAGTGCCTTCCAGGAGGTGGGCACAGGTCCGAAGGCATTTGAGGTAGACACGGCTGGTTGGAGCCTGCCTGGTCATATGCCTAAAGAACTTGAACTCAGCCACAGCGAAGCTTACGGTCCATGTTTTGCTTGGGGTTGGGGATTTCTCTGAAGGCTCGCTAGTCACGAAGATGTCCGAATCCATGTGCTGTACACCAAAGATAATCTCAATCTTTAGGATTACCTGTCTGCCTCTTCCCAAATAGTATGTGCGGGAGCGCCTGGAGGGCACAATCCCTAGCCAGTACTGGGACGCTTGTGGCAATTCCTTCCAGACTGCCTTCACATTTTCATCAAACCAGGCAGCAGTTTTCTCCACATCCAGGTAGGAGCCAGTGCAGAGGGTCTGTAGGAAGCTGCGGGCCTCCTCTGGGTGATGGCGGAAGCACCACATCCCCTGCACCTGCTGCTCTGTTGTGCAAGTGCACTTCAACTTCACATATATGCGAAAGGTCCTTGCTGGGTTTCTCCCTGCAACATCTGGCTCCAGGCGGAATATGTGCCCATGGCGGGGCGTCAGTGGCACGATGAAGCGGTAGAGTGGAATACCCCCACAAGAACCCCAACCTTCAAAATCACGGTCCACCCCGATGGGCGGTTCCAGCCCAGGGAAGGAACTATTTGACACACGCCGTCTGATGTTGCTGATTAAAGAGAGTACCAGTTCCTTTGCCTCCCAGAGCTTTTTGATCCTCTCCCGATCCTCTCGACAAATTCTTTCCAGCTTGCTTAGTTCTTCCGTATGCTTCTGCATCTTCAACTGCCGCTTGTTGCAGATTGTTTTCCTGAACCATGAGACGAGACCAAAGAGCAGGAACAGGATTCCGGTGATCACGCAGAAGTGCCAGGGCTGCAAGATGTCAAAGATCAGGGTACCCCTGGAACAGCTTCTCTGCTCCTGTGCCTTCTTATCCCGGGTCCTCTCCTCTATCTCCTGCAGTAGGCGAGTTATCCACCAGCAGAGACCAAAGACCAGAACCAGAACTCCTCCAATTATCCAGAAGTACCACTCCAGCAAGTCGTTAAAGAACAGGGCACCCCAGGAAAAGCTGCTTTGGTTCTGTGCCTTCTTATGAAGGATCCTCTTGTCTGTCTCCTGCAGCAGGCGAGTCATCCACCACAAGAGAGCAAAGAAGAGGACCAGGACTCCGTCAATCACACGGAAGTGCCAGGGCTGCGAGGTGTCACAGGGCAGGGTAACCCTGGCTAAGCCGCTCTGCTCCTGTGCCTTCTCTATCTCCTGCCATAGCCGAGCCGTCTCCTGCTCCAGGAACATGGCACGCTCTGCCATGCGCTCACTCGTAGCCTCATCCAGATCATCACCAACCATCCCCAGGTTCAGCATGAAGGTTAGGAACCTATCGACGAGGACTGCTGTGGCAGCCATGGCCTGCAGGAGGAGGGAGAAGAGGGGCTCAGAGGGGCTGTGCTGGAGGCAGCTGGTGGCAGGGGAGAGGGACCTTTGGGGCAGGCAGGAGTGAGGACGAGGCAGCTGGGAGGCAGTGAGTCCTTTGCACCGCTCCCTGCCCAAGGTGCTCCTGCCAGCATCGGGGGCCTGGACGCTGGGGCAGAACTGACCCCCCTGAGACCCACGGTTCTGCCCCAGCCCTCGTCCAGCCCAGCCTCCCTCCACGTGTGCACTCACCACCAGCCCACGCCGCACTGGCCAGAGCTGCGTGCCGGCACCTCTATAACCTGCCCCATGGTCCCTTGTCCTTTGTGATGTCACAGGCACCGGAGCACACCACGGGTACCAGAGGAAACCACGGGCAAAGGAGCACACCACGGGCTCACCCCCCCCAGCCAGCCTCAGCCTTCACCTCCCCCCGGCTCAGCGACTTTCAGGTGTCCCGGGCAGCCAGCGGGGCACACATCCCTTCCCTGCTCCTGCTGGCCACACCATTTCTGACCCACGTCAGGATGCTCTTGGCCTTCTTGGCCACTGGAACCTCTGCTGCCTCCTGTTCAGCCACTGTCAACCTGCACCATCAGGTGCTTTGCCACCAGGCAGCTTTCCAGCGGTTCTTCCCAAACACTGGAGGGATTCATGACGTTGTTTTGACCGAAGTGGTGGCCCCGGTGTTCTGCTTTGTGGATCCCCTTTGTATCAACCTTGGCCCATAATCCGTCCTGTCCACATTCCTGTGGAAAACATTTCTTCCTAAGATCTCAGTTAAATCTTCCCTCCTTCAGCTTAAAACCATTCCCCGTCATCCCATCCCTGCCCTCCCTGATCAAGAGCCCCTCCCCAGGTTTCCTGTAGGCTTTCTTTCAGTATTGGAAGGCAGCTATATGATCTCCTGGAGCCTTCTGTTCTCCAGGCTGAACAACCTCAACTCTGTCAGCCTGTCAACATGCTGTCATATGGACAGAAGTCACCAAGTCCCACTGCTCCTGGGGGTTGCTGTTGGAGATGGGCTGAGATGCAGGAGCACCCAGAGCAGAGGGTGGATTTGTGGTCCCTTACCTCTGCCCTGTTTCAGACCTAGTTGTGGTGACTGCAGCTAGGGCTGGAGTTGCTCCCCTAGTATTCATCCCCTGGGATTGACTCTGAACTCCAAATGCCAGCTCTAGTTACCCACTTTGAATATGTTCAGATATATAAAAGAAAGCTGGAGAGGGAGTATTCATAAAGGCTTGTGGTGATAGGATGAGGGGGAATGGGTATAAACTGGAGAGGGGCAGATTTAGATTAGGTATTAGGAGGAATTTGTTTACCATGAGAGTAGTGAGACACTGGAATAAGTTGCCAAGGGAGGTTGTGGCTGCCCTATCCCTGGAGGGCAAGGCTGGATGGGGCCTTGGGTAACCTGAAATAGCGGGACGTCCCTGCCCATGGCAGAGGGGTTGGAACTAGATGATCTTTAAAGTCCCTTCCAACCCTAACTATTCTATGATTCTACGATTCTATATACTTAAACAGTTCTCTGAGAGACCCCCATGGCTATTTCCTTGTATTCCCTTTCTCCCGTTCTACCCTGACACCAGGGAGATCATTTGACAAAGCTGTAGTCAAAAACACCCCACAAAAATTCACTACCCAGCCCAAAACCAGCCCTGGAGTGTTTTGAGGGGCTGTAAATATATGTCTACAGAGAAGTGGTTTAAACAAAGACTGGCTGGTGCCTTGCAATGGTACTGTCAAAAAATCCCAGTCACCCTGGATCTCCTTTAAGGTTTCTAAATTTGTTTTTATTTTCTTGCTGATGGGAAATCAATGGCATATTTGCATTTTTGAGCCTGAATAGTTTTAATTCATTTTTTTTTATTGTACAAGCTCAAGAGGAACATTTACTTTGTTTTCACTGATTAGTTATACAATTATTCCTTTCAGATATCACATGAACCATGAACCATAATATCGTATTCTTTGCTAATACATTTTGGCAGAGGTATTGACATGAAAACAATGCATAAATGTAATGAATTTTTCAAATGAGCACGTTGGCAATATAAAATAATCACATGTTGTTTTCATACATCAAAAATTCATTAAACTTTTCTCAATTAGCAAACTGACTTTTCTATATAAGCTGCTGATGGAAAAAGAACCAGTCACGCAGACCAGCGGGGTTTGATAACATTGGATGGTGCGTGTTGCTGAGGAACACACAAGAGAGAGAGATTATCTCTGCCGCACACAGGCAAACTTCTTCTTCTGGATCTCTATTGGAGAACAAGTCTTACAAGGAGCGGCTCAGGAAGCTGGGGTTGTTTAACCTGGAGAAGAAGAGGCTGAGGGGAGACGTTATTGCTCCCTGCAAGTCCCTAAAAGGAGGTTGTAGAGAGGTGGGTGTTGGTCTCTTCTCCCAGATGATAGGTGATAGGACAAGAGGGAATGGCCTTAAGCTGTGTCAGGGGAAGTTTAGCTTGGACATTGTGAAAAATTTCTTCACAGAAAGCGTTATCAAGCACTGGCAGAGGCTGCTCAGAGAGGTGGTGGAGGTGTGTAAGAGGCAGACAGTTGAGGTGCTTGGGGACATGATTTAGTAGTAGACAGACACAGTTGGAGTTGATGATCGCTGAGGTCTTTTCCATGCTAATGATTCTATGATTCTATACAACCAGTTGAAGGGGCTACCACTTCAAGCTGCCCACCAGTGAGAAGTCAGAATTAGCTAATAACTAAATGAGAATAATCTTCTTCCTTGGAGGTGAAATGAAGTTCCAAGCAGTATCCAGCCTGCGGGCTTTGTCAGCTCCCATGCTGTGGCCAGCCAGGTCAGGGAGAGGATGGTGTTGAGAATGAAGCTGGAAAAAACATGATTAGTTTGCAGCTGGATGAGAGAGCAGATGTGACTGCTTACATCACTGCAGCTGTACAGGGAAGAATAAGGCCTGGTTGCAATGCAGACAAGTCTCATGTACTACAGAATCATTTTTTCCTGGATTCAGGAGCCTGTAAAAGTGTTAGATATTTTTTTTTCAAGGTGTGAGCCTGAAAGATGATCTGAGGGTTGGAGCACCATACTGGACAGGCTGAGAAATTTGGGGTTGTTCAGCCTAAAAAAAGGAAGGTTCTGAGGAGACCTTAGAGCAGCCTTTCAGTATGTAAAGGGGCTCCAGGAATGCTGAGGAGAGGCTGCTTATCAAGGACTGCAGGAATAGGACAAGGGGGAACAATTTTAAGCTGAAAGAGAGTAGATTTAGATGAGATCCTGGGGAAGAAATGTTTTCCTATGAGGGTGGGGAGGACCTGGCCTAGGTTGCCCAGAGCAGCGGTGGCTGCCCCATCCCTGGAGGTGTTGAAGGCCAGGCTGGATGGGGCTTGGAGCAACCTGATCCAGTGGGAGGTGTGCCTGCCCATGGCAGGGGGTTGGAACTGGATGGGCTTTGAGGTTCCTTCAAACCCAAACGATTCTATGACTCTATGCTCTGCTTCATCTCAGGTTTGCTAGGCTCAATCTAGCAGACCAACAGCGATTCTGTTCAGTGATGACTTGAACTGTTATAGCATGGGGAAATAAATTCATTCTCTTTCTGAAGTCATCAATGAGCTCTAGTGCTTATTCGCAGGCTGTAAAAAAATTAAAATTCTGTTTCTTCATTTTTCCATACTTTCCAGAAAGAATAATTCCTTTTGCGGACTAATTAAAATATTCTCTGCACAAACCAGTGAATGATGCTGAAATCTTAGTCCCACTGAATTTAGTGGGGAGCATGCTGCCAGTTTTGTTGGGAAGATTTGACCCTGGTTAAGTCTTTTTTTGTATGAAAAGGAGTAAATCTGTTAGGAGTGCAGTGTCTCAGCACAATTAACTCCTCCCAGTGACTTTTACATAGATTGTACTGCTATATCATGTGCCTGACCTACTTGGCTTTATTAAGCTCATCTCTGTGCAGTGGAAGATAAGCAAACCCGCTCTTAGGAAGCATTTCAGGTTACTCTTTGCAAAAGAGAAAAAGTGAAGGTGGAGATGAGGTGGTGAGGGACATGGTTTAGTGATTGATAGGAATGGTTGGGCTTGATGATCCTGTGGGTCTTTTCCAACCTAGTGATTCTGTGTGATTCTGACACTCAAAATCCATCCTGTCTATCGATACACACGTGCTGCTGTTTGTAGGGGCTGATCCTGTGCTGATAAGGGCTGATTTTCCCTCTCATGCAAGCAGAACTTCCACTGGCACCCAGTGAGGCTCAGACTGGGAGAACTGGAACAGGTTGCCAAGAGAAGTTGTGGCTGCTCCATCCCCAGAGGTGTTCAAGGCCAGGTTGGATGTGGCTTGGAGCAACCTGATCCATTGGGAGGTGTTCCTGCCCATGAGAGGAGGTTGGAAATAGGTGATCTTCAAGGTCCCCTCCAACCCAAACTATTCTATGATTCTATGATTTATTCTACGACTGGATCTGATACAATGGTGGGAAGACAAAGAGTGAGAAGTCGGATCAATGGTGGGATTTAAGAAATATGGCAGAGTAATCCCTGGTTTGGGGAGTGCAGGGTGCAAGCAGGAGTTTGCAAAGACTACAGGCTCTGTGCCCATCTTGCCTGGGATGGGCTATGTACCTGCTTCTCTGAGAACGTTGTTTTTAGGGTACAACTCCCTGGGGCCATCGTGGCTCCCACTCTTGTGGGACAACCCAGACCCTCACTCCTGCAGAGCATCTACATACTTTGATTTCCCACTGCATGAACACCAGGCTCCAGCTGAACACAGGCAACCCCATCTCCAGTATCTCTGCCTCTGGATGGACAGGATCTCCTAGTCCTTTGAAAATCCCAGCCTTTCTATGGAAAGCTTCCTCCATGAACTGTGCTAAATATGTCAGGGTGAGCGTTATGGCTGTCATCGTTAGAGGCATCCCTGAGACAGCCCCTCTGAGTTCAAAGCATTTCAGCAGCTGAGGAAAGCTCGTTTGACTCACAAAATAGCTCCTGCATGCAACGTGGCAAATGGCAAAGCTCATTACCTGGGTCACATTCTGAGGCATAGCTGGCAAATGCCTCCATGCGAGAAAATCCTGCCTGCTATGAAATGCCCTTGACTGGCTCTAAACTTGCTTTTCCTGGGCTGGGAACAACGAGGAGTACAGCTAGACCTGGCTGAGCAGTGTGAATGGAAGCAAGACCCTTGTTGTAAGCATGAACACAGAATCAGGATGCAAACATCTTGTGTTTCCCTCCCTCTTTCTTTTGTTTTTCCTTTGCCCGTGAATCAGGGTCAGTATTTTTTTTATTTCCTTCCTTCTTATTTTTTTAATTTGTTCTCTTATTTTCATTTTTTGAAAAGCAGAGAGAAGATGAAAACCAAATAAAGCCACTAGCATGGAGGAGAGAGATGTGCTTTTCATGTAATACCTGTTCTGGAGACAGGGATTTTCCAAATGTTGCTTTGATTGCCTCAGCCTTGAGGATGACGTGTGGGAAAAAAAGAGCATCACTTCATCCACTGAAAAACAGATAATGGAAGGGGTCTGTTTTACCTTTATTCAGGCTCGGATCCAACAGTGACTTACACCACTGCTTTTCTTGATTTATTTTCTCCACTCCAGGTGTTCTTGGAGCAGCAGTGGCCACTGTAACACAGTGTAACAGTATGGCTCAGGGCCTGATCCTGACTCTGTTGGACCCGTTGGATAAGCACCAGTCCACAGGCAATTGCAGGAGGATGCTCCTCTAGCCTGGAAAGCTTCGCTCATGACCTGCACTGACCCCAGCTTTTTGAAAGACCTGAGACTGCTGCTAAAAAAACGTTGGTCCATGAGTATGGAAGCTTCCTCCGAAGCAGAGAACAAGAGAAGTGACTTCTAGATAGGGAGAACATGGAGACAGAAATAAGGTTGCTAACAGCCTTGAGTGGAAACAGCTGCTTACAGGGTGTCAGCCCTGAGATAGCTGCATCTTTCAGCAGCCTGGCAGCCGCAGCTGTGACCTACAAGCTGCTTCTGATCCTGGCAGTCATGTTTGGCAAGAGGGATCAGGTTTATTTATACGAAGTTCCAAGTGGTGTCCCCAGGGCTCAGTGCTGGGTCCAGCCCTGTTCAGTGTCTTTATCAATGACTTGGATAAAGGCATCGAGTGCACCCTTAGCAAGTTTGTGAACAATAATAAGCTGGGTGGAAGTGTGGATCTGCTGGAGGGTCGGGAGGCTCCAAAGGGATCTGAACAGGCTGGACCGCTGGTCTGAGACCAATGGCAGGAGGTTTAACAAGACCAAGTGCCACATCCTGCACTTGGGGCACAACAACCCTGAGCAGCTACAGACTAGGAGAAGCCTGGCTGGAAAGCTGCCTGGAGGAGAAGGACCTGGGGCTGTTGGTTGACAGCCGACTGAACATGAGCCAGCAGTGGCCCAGGTGGCCAAGAAGGCCAATGGCATCTTGGCTTGGATCCGCAACGGCGTGGCCGGCAGGTCCAGGGAGGTTCTTCTCCCTCTGTACTCAGCACCGGTGAGACTGCACCTCGAATCCTGTGTTCAGTTCTGGGACCCTCACCAGAGAAGTCCAGAGAAGAGCAACAAAGCTGTTGAAGGGGCTGGAGAACAAGAGGAGTAGCTGAGAGAGCTGGGGGTGTTTAGCCTGGAGAAGAGGAGGCTGAGGGGAGACCTCATTGCTCCCTGAAAGGAGGAGCTGGGCTCTTCTCCCAAGTGACAGGGGACAGGACAAGAGGAAATGGCCTCAAGCTCTGCCAGGGAAGTATCAGGATGAACATTAGGAAAAAATGGATGAGGTGCTGAGGGACATGGTTTAGTGTTTGATAGGAATGGTTGGACTCCATGATCCAGTGGGTCTTTTCGAACCTGGTGATTCTATGATTCTATCCGTTCTGGTGAGTGTGGAGAACAGAGCTTTCCACTGGGTGGATGCCAGAGATCGGTGAATGATGGCCGCTAATTGAACTCATTTATTGAGCTGTTAGGGTGACAATGTCCTGCCTGCACACCCTGCTACACAAACTGCTGGATGAAGGCACTCCCCAGGCCACTTTTTGTAGACATAAGGGTGGTCACCTTTGCTCTGGCATAGCCCAAGCCTCGTCAGTATCTCCTGCGAGAGCTGCTGGCTGCTGGCAGGTCTCTCCACACCCCTGGCTTTTCCCTGCCACAGGAAAACTCCCTGTGTGCCAAGATCTGCCACTCCACTGCGAATCAGGCCAGCTCTGGAGCAGCTCCCTTTGGCGACAGAGCTGACAAGCACTACGTGGCAAATCTAAATTCCACTTTTAGCCCTGTTAAGAGATAAGGAATAGTGATTATTATAATTATGATGTGGTTACTTTATTGGTTAAATTAACATTTCATTGTTAGGGTTGCTGTGCAATATACAATATTATTTTACCTACTGAGCCTTCAAAGTCATCTTGTCACAGCAACAGCACAGCAGCATGGAAAAAGCCTTTTAACAAGTAGGTAAATACATGCCTTTGGGGAAGTCAGAGCAATAGTTATGTCAGCTTCAATACATTTGACAGTGAAAAAAAAGGCTAAAAATAAGCTGAAACAAAAATGATAGAAAATATTGAATGATTTAAATAATGTCATTGGAATTAAAAAGGTGCAAGGAATTTAACATTCTGAACCTTACTCTTTGGACCAGGTGTCAGTAGTCCAACTCTTCACACTTGCTAGGGTTACTTTAGGCTTGCAAGGGTGTGTAAAGGGATCCTGCACCCCTTCTCTAGGTAAGGATTTATTGCTAATCCCACCTAAAACAGGTGGAACGGTTCCTTCCATACGCTATCATGGTTTTACAAAAGAAAACCAGTGGACACCTTTCCTTTCCATTCTTTCTTAATGCCGAATGCAATTTAACTGGACACTGACAGGAGCACCTGTAGATTTTTGCTCAAGCAAGTTGTTGAGGTTATGCTTTTGTGAAACTTGCTGGTAGCACCCAGACACAAGAGGGGAAGAGGAAACATGGAAGGACAGTAGTAAAAAGGATGCTTTGTTCCAGTTTGGGCCATCAGAAGGAAAACAAAGCAATAATCTCCTTCTAGGCACACAAATCTTGCAGCAATAGCTTTGTTGGCCTGAGTGGTCTCATCACAATTCAATGTAGTGCAGCTTTATGGAGATCAATATGGACTTTGGCCACCTTCTCAGATCTTAGGGCTGGCTGAGCATGGCATCAAACCTCCAGCACGGGTTGGAGCTGTTATGGCTTGTTCTAGCTTTTGCTGCCTAGGAACAGCCTGAATGAATATACGTTTGCTGCAAGATGCACCTTATGGGATCCCTTTGGGACTTATTCTCCTGCTGCTTCTGGAGTGTGGGACAGGAGAGATATCGTGGTCCATGGAGCGCCCTTCTTTGAGATCTGCAGGCAAGAGATCACCCCCAAAATGCATTTGCCCTTTGTGACTGTGTTGCCGCAGCCCCTGCATTGTACCATGACCGAATGCCATGGCAGGCTGGACAAGTGTGGCTTCTCCTGATGGAGAAGAGCAGCTCTGGAGGCTCATGGCTTTTTAGAAAATGTCAGGGCCTGGGTGTGCAGGTCACCAGCAGCCTCACTGGCCAAAAGCACCTAAACCACAACTCCTGCCCCTGGGGTCTGTGCTGAGCCTGGGACTGGGGACAGCATTCTGCAGACCAAAGGATCAAGGACTGGCTGCTGCCTTCTCTCTCATCTTTCTTTCTGCTTTGCCCTCAGATGTCAAGGAGAAGAGCAGGAAACCATAGAGAAAATGAAGAAGTCTCCCCGTCACAAGTGTTCCCTTGGTTTTTGTCTGTGGACCAGCAGGCATGAGCGACAGGAGAGAGTAAAAGGATTTGGGGCTTAGCTTCCCAAATAATTGACAAGGACAGAGCTGGATTTGAGGTCATTACTGTGAAAAATATCAGCACCAGGCCTGCACTCTGCTGTGTGCCACATCACACAAGAGCCATGGAGGAAGGTGGCAATGGATATAACTCCCCTATAGCAGCAGTCCCCAAGGTTTTTAGGTCAGACTCTCCAAGATGGTGCACCCCATTTGGCCATCTGACGTCCCCAGAAACACCACCTGGACCGGCACTGCCACGAGAGAGAGGAACTTACAGCTTAATCTCTCTAATTATTCTTCCAGCTGAAACCTTTCACTTGGGCTCTAACTGGGCATGTTTCCCTTTTCTTCCCCCAGGCATTTTATTCTACAGATGCAGTGGTGCTTGATTATCTATAAAATAAGATTCAAGATGTAAGTCAGAAGGAGGATGTCTCATGATGTGCATACGATTTGCTCCTTCTCTTCGTTCCCCCCTCTCTCCTTCTCCACTGCTTATTTAAAGTATAAAAGGTAGAAATTTCAGCTTTGAACATGCAATTATTTGTTTTACAAGCTAACAAATATCCCATGCATGTGTGATCATTGTATTCAATTACACAAACACTTAAACAATATCTACACACTGGTTTGCATCTGGATAAAGCTTTGATTGGACACTTTGAATGGATTGTTTGCTGTGTACCCTGGTCTCTATGAAGGAAAGCAGTAGGACTTTTGCATAAAGCACGTGTCAAGTCAACCATACGCATAAAATTACATTATTTTCAAGAGAACTTGATTTAGAATTAGAAGAAATACCCCAAACTGTGTTTTTTTTTCCTAAAATGAAGGAGTCCTAGGGGATGAAAGCTTTCTCCTGAGTGAAATCTTCAAAACCTGTGTTTCCTTTCATTTAGCTGGGAATGGGAAATGTGATTTTTTTTTGGTTGCCCACAATAAAACGCTTGTTTCCACTGCTTTTCCCTCAGAGTGGTGCCGTCCATCCAGAGCAGTCGAGGATAAGACTAATCTTCTTCTGAAACTTCAATAAATAAAATGTAAATGTTTGTCATAATAATGCCCCCATTGTCAGCACCAACCCGGGATTTTTCAACCTCTGACTCCCGGCAATGACTGGCTGAGTAGCAACAGCCAAGTGCTGAAAGAATTTTTCAACAGCAATTTGCTTGTTCCAATTTGCTTTTCAGGGCTGCTGATCAGGATTGCTGGCCAGCCTGTAAAAGGATCTCGTCCTATTAATTTGGCCCAGCCTCTCCTCTTGTTCTCATCATATTTAGTTTCCCCAGTAGTTCCAGTGAGTAAGTTAATTGAATTAGAAGTGCCACCAGGATTTTGCCTGCAGATCTATGGTTTCATGTAGGAAAGCGGCTCCTTTTGGCTGCAGAAACAGATACGCGCACCTGTTGAGAAGGTGAAGAAATGCCTAGAGGTGACTTATTCCCCTGGTGATAGCACCCGATTCCCTTCTCAGACTGGTCAAACAATAAAACTCCCTTCATCTGGCACCAGTTGTTCTCCAAGCTTGGACAAACACAAATGAGATTGAGAGGCATGATCGATGCATTAGAGCAAGGTCTGAGAGTGCAGCAATTTGAAAAGTGATTTTGCAGGAATAGATTGACGCTGTTTCATGCTGCCTGTTCTCTCTGTGGCTTGAGGCCAAATATGTCTGTTTTAACAGTGCAAAGCCTTATTTTTCTAACTGCTTATTCTGCAATCTCATCTCACCCACAGGTATCAACAAATAAGATGATACCAACTGGAGCCTGACTTTGTTCCCACTGGCTTTCAGTTAAGCTCAGGGTTAGGTATGGACACAGTTTTTCTGCCAATAAAGAGATAAATGGAAACAAAAATCATAGCTCATGCTTGCTATTGCGTTTTTTAACGAGGTTTAGAGGTGAAAGATGAGTGATATTGTGGTCCTGAGTACAGTGGATGTGGCATTTGAAAACTGAAAGAAACCTAGATGCAGTCCTGCAAATGGCAAAGTGACTTCACAGTAATTGGTGAATACAATCTTGAGTCGACTTCAAGGCTCTGTACAGCTTGCTTATAGAATCACAGAATCATTAAGGTTGGGAAAGACCTCAAGGATCATCAAGTCCAACTGTCAGCGCAACACCACTGCGCCTACTAAACCATGCACTGAAGCCTCACATCTACATGTTTTTTTGAACATCTACAGGGATGGTGACTCCAGCACTTCCCTGGGCAGCCTGTTTCGATGCTTGTTGTAGTCATCAGCACTTTCCCCAGCAGGATGGACCTCAGCTTACCTGGATCATCCCAGAAAGCTGCCATGTCCTGGCTGAAGACACGTCTGCTCTGGGCTCAGAAGGGCTGGGACCCCCTGTGTTGCTTCAGTAGCAAAGTACTTCCCAACATTCTTCCAGTCCCTAAGTTAAGTTAACCCTAGCCAGACTCTGAGGAAACATCTACCAAGAGGAGCAATGTATGAGAGAATAAAATAAAAAAGTGAGGACTGAGCTGGCCGAATCCAAGGCAGCAAAGCGAAGGAGTTAGCAATACTCACACGATAAAAGAGATAAAGCAGTTGCACCAGTGACCTGCTGGATGACCCACACAACGCATATAAATGACATAAATGATAAATAAGAAGCCATCCTTTCCTGCAAGGCTGGGTTTTGCAGCTGAAGCGCTGGTTTAGTGCCACCACCTGGAGGCAGAAAAGGTCTTTGAAGAACATCAGCCTTGCCCATGGAAACTGCCGCCCTGCGGAATTAAAGTTCAGTTTTCCTTTATGGAGGTATCCCTGCCCTTTATTGAAATTAGGAAGTTGACCTATTGTACATTACATTTAAAACAGAGCTCTGAGCAGTGGTTTAAGAGTTTTGTCTTCCAGAAATGCTACTGAGGGCTAAAAAAGGAGAACATCCTCAGTCTAGGGATGCTGGAGATGCCTTCTGTTTCCTGAACAAACCTTTATTTCTTGAGAAATTAGGCAACAGATTACTACAATTAATTAGCTTTTAGTATAATCAGAATAAAATATCGCCCTATACTATGTATTTAAATGAAAGTTTATTATCCTTCAGTTTGGGGAAAATAGCCAACAAAACTAATAAATGCCGTTCAGGTATTTTGTCTTAAGATACTTCTCATCCTGTTTATACGCTAGATATACATAGATTTTGTATGTACATAATAAACACAGGCACACACGCAACCACTGCAAAGAAAGAACACCCCCTCCACAATCTCATTTTTTGCTTAAGATGCAAGTGATGACATTGAGACATTTTCTCTGTCTCACAAAAATACAACCCAATCTTTTTAAATAATTTAATGTAGTCATTAGATAAACCAAGTCATCAATTATCTATCTCCAGCGAGGCAGTACGGAGGCCAGCATGGGGCTTGTGGGCTTTGCTTTGATTGCTCCTGGTCACTGTGTCATATCTGTAATGCTGTAACATTAGGCAGACAACAGTTTGGGCTTATTTTCAAAGCTTCATTTCTGTCCTTCACTGCTTTATTGTGGAATTCATATAGTCAATATAGTAAATATAGAAAACAGGTTTAAATCCTGCCTTTTTATTTTTACCAAATAATAAGTACATGTGACATTATATTTACCAGAAAGACCCTAAAGCCTTACAGACTATAATGTTGCTTCAGATTTTGGCATTTATTAAAAGGGATTTCTTTCTTAAACCCACTACACTGTAATGGCTCTTAAGAAGCTGTTACTGTCTCGAGTGCAAATCCTTCTTAGTTTGTGTATTATTGACCAGATCAAGAGTGATGGGGGCCTTTGATCAGCCTTTGTGGGGGATTTTGCGGCCGTTGCAGCCAAGGAGTCCCGCATAGAAACTCTTTGGAAACGGGAGTAAACGAGGAGGGATTGCAGCCACCACAGGCTCCGGTCCCTTCACATGCAAGTACTCAGGCTGTGGAGTAGCTTCTTCAAAACTTAAAGTATTTAATATAAGGGAAGAAACCCAACAACAATGCATCTGAAGGATGGTTTAACTGTTGCCTGTAGAATGCAGAAATACTCAAATACAGCCCTGATTCTGCAAAGAAATACGTACATGGTTTAATTTTAGGAGGTTGATTTTAACAGATCCTACAGACGAAGAATTTGTTTAAGCAACTGCCTGATATCTCAGGATGGGTAACATCCTAAAAATGGAATACATTTCTTTTTCTCCCCTCTCTCACGCCTATTTACCTGTAAGCACCCCCTCCCGCCTCTAAAATCAGAGTTGAGAATGAAAATCCTGGAGGCCACTTTAACCAAGAAAGAAAAAAAAAGAAATATCTTGCAAATGTTATTGTTCCACCTTTCTACTTGCAATACAAAAATACAGCTTGATGCTCAATCCCGTAATCAGCTTCTCATGGGCTGACCCAGCTGAACCCTAGATCAGGACCATGCTCCCGTGATGCCGTCTGGGTCACTGCAGCATTTTTGCAAGTTTATGCTTCTACAAAATGGTGTCATAATTCAGCAAAAAGGCAACATATTGGCAGATGAATAAGCAAAGGGGGAAAAAATATATATATATATTGCTTCAGATGCCAGGCAGCCACAGATCAATTGCCTGGAATCTTTTATTTTAATGAATGATTTCTGTAATCTGTTGTGATGTATTTTCCTTCGTGAACAGGGTTTGGCACAAAAATATTGCACTACGCCTGGCAAAGAAGAAAAAGGGATTTTTTAGGAAAAAGCAAGATGAATCCCAAGGAGTATTATCGAGAAGTTTAAAACTGGAAAATGTGCCTTATCTGTTTATTCAAAAGCAGAGATCTTCTACACTTGTCGTGCATTAATCTGAAATAAAGTGGCTGCTTTGTAAGAGCAAGGCAAAACCTGGCTGCAAAACCAGGTCTGAGGTATAGCAAAGGGCATAGCAAAAATCTCAGTTAGTGGGAATATCTTGGTTTTGAAGATATCGTCTCAGCCATTTGTCCTGTTCAGTCAGGACCAAACTCCATTTGGTATTCAATTGACTTTCTAACTTAGGAGACAGGACTTTCCATCTTCAAATACTGCAAATAGATTGCATTCTTGGCCCTTTGCTTTGAACAGTTGGGGAGAATAAACACACACCCTGGTCACGTTCTAGTGATCTCCCTAATCTCGATTGCACTTTGTCAGGACGAGGTAACAGGTAGTTAAGTGAAATACCTTAGATCAAAGGGGTATTAATCGCCAACTGAATCCTTGCTGAATAAACTTGTCATTCAAGAAAATTATTTCCACTGAACTTAGCAGTGGATTGAAGGTATTTGCATAACTTCAGCCAGGTTAAAAGGTTCAGAATTCAGGCAGTGGCTGGCTTTTTGGCTCCTTTTCCTTTCAGCGGCCCTGTACAATGTTTTTTTAATCTGATAATACAGCTACCTATCTAAATGATGTCAGAACAGGGAAGTATTGCAAAGTTTGGCTGAGGGATGGATCAATTTCACTTTCAGTAACTCCTAAATCTGATTTGTTGGAATTTAAGATGTAATCCTTAAAAAAAAGTCCCTTTAAACCAGAGGGCTGTTTATTAACATCCTTTTTTTTATGTGACCTTTGTCTTAGAAACACCAGGTCTCGCTTGCTGCCGTACCCGGGGCTCTTTGGGATCATTTCTCACTGGTTCGTAGCGGTGGCTGCAAGCAATGCCCGCGGATCGGTGCGCCCACCACACCTGTGGATCTGTGCAAACACACAAACAGATTTTCAGGCTTCTTTTTTTTTTTTTCTTTTTTTAAGCCCATTTTGTGGAGGTCACGCTGAATTCGAATGTAAGTGAGGTGGAGATAATTAAATAATGGGACCCAACAGGCTGCCATCATTTTCTAGGATCAGCCCGTGGAAGAGATTTAACCATCGTGGTCTTGCTCAGGGTTTGTTGTGTTGTTGTGGCGAGGATTTTGAACCATAAGAATTGTCCCTGGTTTATGGTTGTTGCTTTTCACTGTGGCTTTTCATGAAGAAATCTCGAAGGGAGAAGAAGGTCTCCTCCAGGGCTGGAGGGCAATGCCTTTTTGATCTGTGCTAGAAAAAGGGAGAAGAACAGTTTAGAAAAATGTAGTTTTCTGGAGAACCCTTTCTGTCACCTCCCTCCCCAGCCTTTCTGGAGTTCACTTGCAAGCTCTTCCACCTCTCCTAGGATGTCAAGCTACATGGCGGACGTCAGGTTTCATAATCAGATTTTGACAATAAATGGAATTTAGCCACTTCTGCATCTAGCCTGCACCTGACACCATTCATTCTGTCGGTGGGTGCAGTTCATATTCACTGCAAACTCAAAGCATCTTTCAAGTAAAAAAAAATCACAATGAATGGTTATCAAAGAAAATGAACAAAATCCATTGAGATAATTTTTTAGAAAATGATTGAAGTTTTAACCCAAGAAAGGATTCTAAGAGTTTCTTATAGCTTAGAATAAGAACACGTCAATCACAATTAAGCTTCTGGAATTGGAATCCCTTTGAAATGCAGCTTTTTCTTCTTTAATTGTGGCAGCGGACTCAAAAGAAAAGAAAGGTCCAGCCTTAAAGATGAGTAAGGAATACAAAATAGCTCAGGATTAGTTGTGGAGTTCAAAGGTTGCTAATTACACTAAGGAGTTCCCAGACACAGGGAAAACATTAAACAGGTCACCTACCAAATGGGAAACAGAATTTGACTTCAAAAACAATTTTTTAAAAAGGAAGATAGCAGATCCTGAAGAGACAGGTTTCTATAAAAAATCAAAAGTGACCAGCTGATCTCACTAGGAAAAAAAATAGGTTGGGTGTATTTCTCTGCTCTGAGATTTCCCTATAGGTGGCATCAAACTTTCAAAAAACTATCCAGAGCTCAACCAGTTTTCTAGGAGGCTCCATGAGTGCGAGAAAGGGAAAAGGGGACAGGCCTTTGCCTTAACATACCTGATTATAGGTTGCATTGTGAGTTGTGAATCCCTGAAAGGGATTGAGGCCTTTCAGTACTTAAAGAATTGTAAGAAAGATGGGGGAAAACTTTTTAAGCAGAGCCTGTAGCAACAGGACAAGGGATAATGGTTTTAAACTAAAAGAGGAGAAGTTTAGACTAAATATTAGGAAGAAATGTGTTACACTGAGAGTGGTGAAATCCTGGCACAGATTGCCTAGAAAGGTGGCTGATGCCCCATCCTTGGAAACATTCGAGGTCAGGTTGGATGGGGCTCTGAGCAACCTGATCGAGTTGATGTCCCTGCCCACTGCATGCGTGTTACCCCTCCAACCCAAACCATCCTGTGATTCTATGAACTAGCTTGCCACCTTGATCTAAGCATTTTTTTTAATTTAAAGCTTAAAACTTTTCCTTACGTAATCACAAATCTTATTTATGACACAGAATACAGTCAAACAAGAGGTATGGCAGGAGCAGCCATTACTTGGGTTGTTATTATATGGCATTCTTCTCTTCTTCTTTTTGACGTAAGGAAGAATTTCTTCATCATGAGAGTGGTGAGGCATTGGCACAGGTTTCCCAGGGAAGTTGTGGCTGCCCCATCCCTGGAGGTGTTTGAGGTCAGGTGGGATGGGGCTTGGAGCCCCTGATCCAGTGGGATGTGTCCCTGGCCGTGTCAGGGGGTGTGGAACTAGATAATCTGTAAGGTCCCTTCCAACCTAAATCATTTTATGAGTCTATGATTCTACATTAAAATAAAAATGGCCACTGCAAGTATGTTTCAAATAGTCTTCTCTAAGCTGTTATCCAGGACTAAACAATTGAAAACAAACTTTGATTTTTAAGAGAAGTGACTTCTTTTGTTTTTCTTCAACAGAAATTTCTTTAGCAAACATACAAAGTACAAGTGCTGGAGAATGTTTATTTTCACTGTCTTTTACTCTCATTAGCTCTCTGTTTTGTTTAAATACAAAAATAATTCACAAGCAAATTAGTCAAATAATGTTTTGTACACTGTAGGTGCTGGTGCTTTGGTATTCCAGACGTAGTAATCAAGGGAAATAAGTCCTAGTGCTGGAAAAAAAAAAACAAAACAAAAAAAACAGGCAAGAAAAATAAGTATTACAGTGTGGCTTACAATCAAATATTCTTCATCCAAGTTAAAAGACTACTAATCCATCCTTACTAGTTTACAGAAAAGGTATAATGGCCTCTTTAAACTGTAAAACTCAATATTATCTGAAAATCATTTATGATAACGTGATATTTAAAGTCTCAGCTTGAATTAGCCTTACTAATATATCAGTCATGAGCTTCATGAGCTTCATATCATCAGGCTAAGTCAAAAGCAGGTGGATGGCTTGGATTTTGTTCGATGACTATAAATTCCATCCTCAACACGAAACATGAAAATGTTGGGGTTTTTGTGTTACAATTTAGGACTGACCATGACACTAACCCATGTCCCTCAGCACCTCATCCACCTGTCCCTTAAATCCTAGTGGAGCTTGAGGCCATTCCCTCTCGTCCTGTCCCCTGTCCCTTGGGAGAAGAACCCAGCACCCTCCTTTCTACAACCTCCCCTCAGATAGCTGTAGAGAGCAATGAGGTCTCCCCTCAGCCTCCTCTTCTCCAGGCTAAACACCCCCAGCTCTCCCAGTCGCTCCTCATAAGATTTGTTCTCCAGCCCCTTCACCAGCTTTGTTTCTCTTCTCTGGACTCGCTCCAGAGCCACAACATCCTTCTTGTGGTGAGGGGCCCAGAACTGATCACAGTACTCGAGGTGCGGTCTCACCAGTGCCGAGTCCAGAGGGAGAAGAACCTCCCTGGACCTGCTGGCCATGCCATGTCTGATCCAAGCCAAGATGCCATTGGCCTTTTTGGCCACCTGGGCACACTGCTGGCTCCTGTTCAGTCGGCTGTCAACCAAAACCCCCAGGTCCTTCTCCTCCTGGCAGCTTTCCAGCCAGGCTTCTCCTAGTTTGTAGCTGCTTAGGGTTGTTGTGCCCCAAGTGCAGGACCCGGCATTTGGCCTTGCCAAATCCCACCTCTTGCAAAAACTGAATTACCAAAATCCACTCTATTGGGTATTTCTCCACTTAAAACACTGGCAGTTACAAATACAGTGTACTGCGACACTACAGTGTGCTTCCTAAGCATAACTGGGGACAAAGAATGTTAAATACAACTATAGAGAGCACAAATTCTAATGTATCTCATTATTGATCTATTTAGTCAATATTCCCCAATTTTTATTACTGAACAATGAAAACCATTGTCACATACAACAACATTCAAAATAATTACACAACCAAATTTTTCCACCAGATTCTATAAAAGTTCTTACGACAGCCAAAAAAACAGCATTTCAAAATGTTGTTCTAATAGAATAAAGTAGGATAGAAGGTTAAAGTCTTTCCTGGTAGGAAAATTAATTAAAAATGCTCAGGTAAAGACACTTGTGGGAGACTCATTCATAAATTCTATTTCTAATCTTTTTCTAATCTTTCTTCAATCAAATTGCTGGAAATAAACCTGGTGTTAGCACTACTATTTCTTAGTCTATATATGCAAAGACTATGAAATGATTTCTCCTTAGTTCATTTTAAATAAGAAAATTTCAGGAAAAAAATGCATGTGGTGTAGCTACTCTCATAATTTAAGTCCCATAAATAGTTAGAATCATGGAATAGTTTGGGTTGGAAGGGACCTCGAAACCCATCTGGTTCCAACCCCACTGCCATGGGCAGGGACATCCCAGTAGATCGGGTTGTTCAACGTCCCATCCAGCCTGGCCTTGAACACATCCAGGGATGGGGCAGCCACAACTTCCCTGGGCAACGGGTCGACGAGGTGCTGAGGGACATGGTTTAGTGTTTGATAGGAATGGTTGGACTCGATGATCCAGTGGGTCTCTTCCAATCTGGTGATTCTATGATTCTAAATATATTCTGTAACAGCACTTGTCTCGCTGCACATGGTTAATAGGGCAAATTCCCTTGTGTTTTCCAGGCCTGATAAGGATGTTTGCTCTCTAGAACTCCAAAACGAGTCTTAGAGTGTTTATTTGCCCACATTTTCAGTATCAATTGTTTAATAATTTCATTTTTCTAAAGTATTTAAGATGTAATCATAATGTCACAGAGGCACAAGTATGCATATATTTTAGAATCTCTATGTTGCATCAGCATATAGATTTAACTTCAAATTTCATAGAGATAATGTTTGAGAGAAGTCATATTAGCCATTTAATGCTATATCTGGTTTTTTTCTTCTGAAGCAGTATTATTTTTTAAAAGAAAGAGGGGTGAATTTCTTCTCTAACTTATTCTATGAAGAGGAACTGGAGAGTTGTCATTTAATAAGTATCTTAGAAAGGGAAAAATTATTACTTCCACTAATGCACTGGTCTTCAGGATTTTTGAGTACTAGAGATTCTCTACAAGTCTCTCTTACACTCAATTAGGCAACAGAGTAGTTTTCCACATTCTTTTTTGTGGGCTCTATTAGTAGTTATCTACAGGCTCTCAAAATTCTTAACATCGATTACCGGCCAGGCAACTGGTTAAATCACTTTATGAATCACCTTGTAGCAGACCCTACTCAGGCTGCATATTTGTTTGCACTCAGAGTCACGCTGACAAGCAAACATGGGAGAAAAAATGGACAGACAGAGAAATGCCTTCATTGATTGATTCCCCCCTTGAAAGACACGTTGATAGTCTGTTTCTTAAATTGCCATGAAACTTGTAATCCCAGCAATGTGCTGCTTTGTTTTATCTATGACCTCCATACGTAGTGCGCCCCTTCTGCTCCTGAGCACTTGCATGGTTCTTATCCTGTTGCCTCTAAGTGCCTCCTACACCATCTTTTCTTAACCAAGGAGCAGATCCTCTTGCTGGAGGCAGCAATGCTTCCTCAGCCACAGCGACTGTGCTTTTTTGTTTGGTTCTTAATCTGCCATCTATGGCTTCTTTTTCTTTTCCAATAAGGAAAAAGGCAGAGAGAAGCCAGAGCCATGATATCCGTAAACAGGATACAGACATGCAGTCTCATGTCTTTTTTGAAGAGCAAAGCAACAGAGTGGATTGGCAGCTTGAAAATTCATGAGGACTCCCAGAGCACGGTTGCTGATCAGAGGTTACATGTAACCTCTTTTTATCGGCCAACGTTTCCAAAACAAAGGAAGAGGAGATATTTCAGTCTAGTTTTGTCTTACTTATGTTCCAATCTGTCTGCTCCATTTACCAAAGCTGTCCCCACTCCACAGCAATCTCCTCCTCCCACTGAATCTTCCCAGCTTTAGCTGAGTCATTAGATGACTCGTTAGCCCTTCAGAGCTCATTTTTTTCAGCATCCCCTTCTAGAAAGTCATGAAAATCTAAAATGATGAAAGTTTCCAGGATGAATGTACTTTGGCGATTCAAGAGAGAGACCATACTCGTTGCCTGAATTAAGTTATGATCGGCTCAAAAAAAAAAAAAAAAAAAGCAGAATACTTTGATGTCCCAGATGTCTTCTCTGAGGTTAAAGATCAGGGCTCACGTATCTCCAGCTGAGTGTCTAAGTCCCAAAACCAACAGTTTCCATGTGATCCGGCATTCTTTACATTGTCTGTGTGCTTTGTTGAATTTAAGGTCAGTTAGGAGGATAAACTTGGGGTTTCCACAGCCCTATTATTTCCTCTGGAACTTGAAAGATCTAAGTCTGGCAATCACTTGAAGTATCAAGTATAGTTTGCCCTTTTCAAAGGAGCTCCATCCCTTGTCTCTGCCGCTCACTGTGTGACAAGTTACTCGGAATATCCCTGTCACCAGCCTCCCATCCTCCATGGCGATTACACTCTCAGATTTTTAGGACAAGGCTTTCTCTTTCTCTGTGTTTCTAGAGAGGAGGCCTCATCTCTACTCTTGTAGGTAATACAAGGGCTATATTACTAATCCTAAAACAATCAGAGGAATGTCCAATGCAGAGATCTGTCAGCACCTGAAGATGGATACCCTACTTGCTCTTTTTTTTTTTTTTTTTTGCACTCTTCTAGGTGCTCTTTTCAGTTTTACTGAATTCAGATCGGGACTGTAGGGCACGACTCTTTATGTGGACCTCATTTTTTTCCCTTTCCTTTACCCCTAGTTATTTCTTCTCTCATTTTTCTTCAAATAGAGTCCTCTGAAATAGCAGAGAGTGTAAGGAATGGCAACAAATTTTGCTAGACCAACAAGAGCCACCCATCTAACCCAAAGTCTTACTTAATCTCTGCAATGGCATTGAATAAAATAACTGCATAAAAGTTCACTAACTGAAAAAAAGCTTTTCTGTCCAAATATTAAATGGAAAGTTAAATTTCTACCTGAAAATACCGTGGTTTTTTTGTACAGTAACGCAGTAATACAAATAGAATAAAAGCATGTATGCTTTCTCCTTTGCTGACTTTTTTCACCTGACAGAATTTTGTAAATGAGTTTTGCTTTTTCAGTGTTGGAAATGAAGAAAGAAGAAGGTGGCGGAGGCCGTTGGGGGCGCGAGGCGATGGCGCCGCCAGCCAGGGTCTGGCACAGGGAGCACCATGCCGTGCAGGTGCTGTTCAACCACTGAACACAAACACCTTCAAAGGAATAAAGAAGCCATAGAGGCCTCCGAACTACTGAAAAAGGCCCTGGTGTCAGCTCCAGCCTTGAGACTCCCAGATGTCAGTAAGCCATTTTCTTCTCCTCTAGTATTGGCACAGGATCCGGGCCCGTATCACCGAGCAGTTCCACGCTTTTCCAAGCTATCGGCTGCAACCGCAAAAGGTTGGCCTGGATGCCTGCGCACAGTTACGGCCATAATACTAGATATCTGGAAAGCCTGAAAATTCACCCTGCGCCAGAGAATGATTATGTTGGTGTCCCATTAAATATCTGTTGTACTGGAAGTGAAAGGTGGAAACTGGCTTTCCCTGCACATACCAGACTGCAATGGTAGAAAATTGTAATTACTAACATGGTCAATCTGGCCTCTTTTCTTTGCAGAAACACAGGGGAACCTGTCCAGCCTGACTGACTGGAAACTACTGAGGCGACATCCTCAAGCCATCGGGACGTGAAGGACAGTCCTATGGAAAGTGCTGAAGACGGGTTCATGGATGGGAGCAGTCGTGTCCTAAGCGGTAAAAGACATGCTGGATGTGCCACGATCGCTAGTCGAGACAGAACAGAGTTAGGACCTCTACCCACGAATACCTCTGCTCCAAAGGCCGAGAGAATTGCTCTGACCCGAGCCTTGGGATTGGCTAAAGGCAAAGCTGCAAATATCTCTACAGGTTCGAGGTGTGCGTTCGGAGTTGTACATGCACACGGAGCAGTCTGGAAGGAAAAAGAGTTATTGGACTCACAGGGTAAACCCTTCAAACACAGAGATCCTGAAAGTATTGGAAGCAGTCCAGCTGCCTGAGAAGGGAACAACCATGCAAATCAAAGCGCCCCAGAAAGTGAATTCGGACCTGGAAAGAGGAAATGAGCTGGCAGTAAAACAGGCAGCCAAAGGGGAGGTAAAACAAAGCAGAACACTGGGGCCATCCCTTTGGTCAAAACAACCCCACGAATCCCTCCAGTGTTGGGAAGAGTGGATGGAAAGCTGCCTGGTGGCAAAGCACCTGGTGGTGCATGTTGACAGTGGCTGAACAGGAGGCAGCAGAGGTTCCAGTGGCCAAGAAGGCCAAGAGCATCCTGACGTGGGTCAGAAATGGTGTGGCCAGCAGGAGCAGGGAAGGGATGTGTGCCCCGCTGGCTGCCCGGGACAGCTGAAAGTCACTGAGCCGGGGGGGGTGAAGGCTGAGGCTGTCTGGAGGGTGAGCCTGTGGTGTGCTCCGTTGCCCGTGGTTTCCTCTGGTGCCCGTGGTGTGCTCCGTTGCCCGTGGTGTGCTCCGTTGCCCGTGGTTTCCTCTGGTGCCCGTGATGTGCTCCGGTGCCCGTGGTGTGCTCCGTTGCCCGTGGTTTCCTCTGTTGCCCATGGTGTGATCCGGTGCCTGTGACATCACAAAGGACTAGGGACCACGGGGCAGGTTATAAAGGTGCCGGCACGCAGCTCTGGTCAGTGTGGCGTGGGCTGGTGGTGAGTGCACACGTGGGGGGAGGCTGGGCTGGACGAGGGCTGAGGCAGAACCGTGGGTCCCGGGGGGGTCAGTTCTGCCCCAGCATCCAGGCCTCTGATGCTGGCAGCCGCAACTTGGGCAGGGAGCGGTGCAAAGGACTCACTGCCTCCCAGCTGCCTCGTCCCTACTCCTGCCTGCCCCAAAGATCCCTCTCCCCTGCCACCAGCTGCCTCCAGCACAGCCTCTCTGAACCCCTCTTTTCCCTCCTCCTGTAGGCCATGGCTGCCACAGCATTCCTCGCCTATGTGTTCCTAACCTTCATGCTGAACCTGGGGATGGTTGGTGATGATCTGGATGAGGCCACGCGTGAGCGCATGGCACCGCAGGAGATGGCTCGGCTATGGGAGGAAATAGAGGAGAGGACCATGGAGGAGAAGGCACAGGAGCAGAGCGGCTTAGCCTGGGTTACCCTGCTCTTTGACTCCTTGCAGCCCTGGCACTTCTGCGTGATCATCGGAATCCTGTTCCTGCTCTTTGGTCTCGTCTCATGGTTCAGGAAAACGATCTGCAACAAGCAGCAGTTGAAGATGCAGAAGCATAAGAAAGAAGTAAGCAAGCTGGAAAGAATTTGTCGAGAGGATAGGGAGAGGATCAAAAAGCGTGAGGAGGCAAAGGAACTGGTACTCTCTTTAATCAGCAACATCAGACGGCGTGTGTCAAATAGTTCCTTCCCTGGGCTGGAACCGCCCATCGGGGTGGACCGTGATTTTGAAGGCTGGGGTTCTTGTGGGGATGTTCCACTCTACCGCTTCATCGTGCCACTGACGCCCCGCCATGGGCACACATTCCGCCTGGAGCGAGATACTGCAGGGAGAAACCCAGCAAGGACCTTTCGCATCCGTGTGAAGTCGAAGTGCACCTGCACAACAGAGCAGCAGGTGCAGGGGATGTGGTGCTTCCGCCATCACCCAGAGGAGGAACCTAGGGGGAATCAGGCCCGCAGCCTCCTACATACCCTCTGCACTGGCTCCTACCTGGATGTGGAGAAAACTGCTGCCTGGTTTGATAAAAATGTGAAGGCAGTCTGGAAGGTTTTGCCAGAAGCGTCCCAGTACTGGCTAGGGATTGTGCCCTCCAGGCGCTCCCGCACATACTATTTGGGAAGAGGCAGACAGATAACCCTAAAGATTGAGATTATCTTTGGTGTGCAGCACATGGATTCGGACATCTTCATGACTAGCGAGCCTTCAGAGAAATCCCCAACCCCAAGCACAACATGGACCGTGAACTTTGCTGTGGCTGAGTTCAAGTTCTTTAGGCATATGACCAGGCAGGCTCCAACCAGCTGTGTCTACCTCAAATGCCTTCGGACCTGTGCCCACCTCCTGGAAGGCACTAGCTTGTCCATCTATACCTTCAAGACAGCTGTGATGCATCTCCTGGACTTTCTAGGCCCGTCAGGTTGGGAAAATGACAATTTTATGCCACGGATGGTTGAAATCATGCGATACGTGTGCCGCTGCCTGGATGAGAAACACCTCCACCACTTCTTCTATGGCTATGACACTGCGCCCCAGGACATAATCCTGCCTCTGCAGTGGCAAACGGCTCGACCGCTCAACCTGTTCCAGCACCTCAGTCATGACTCGAAAGCTCATGCCAGGGCAAAGCGTGATCTCAGGAAGGTGCAATTTCGGTTCTCACAGCTGATCTTAGGGGACTGAAAGTGGTCTTCTTGCACAGAGCTTTGTTTGAGTGCCTGACAGCTGATGGCGGAAGATGGCTTCACACTGCTGGGAAAAAGAGGGGAGGCTCATGCCAGAAACTCCCATTTCACCTGCACGGTGACTGTCCCTGTCTCTTGGAGAGAGTCCATTCCCTCTGGGATATTTACACTGTACAAAGTTGCCAATAAATGGTGTGTTTGAACAAAGGCTGCGTCTGTGCTTGTCTGTGCATCGCTTGCCCAGGTAACACGCGCTCTGGCTGCTCGGGCTCTGCTATGACACGGAATCACTCACCATAACCTCTCAAGACCTGCAAGCCAAGGTTCCTACCACCTTAACGAGGGAGACTTCATCATGTGCAGCAAGGTTAAGCATTTTGAGATGTCTCCAATTCAAACCATGCACTTAGGCAATCCTGTTCATGTTGATGAGAAGCAGTGGCGTGACAGCAGCTGTGGGGCCTAAGAGCCACACTCGTATCTGTATGCGGGACACCTCCATTGCAAATCCAGTTATGTTACACGCACAGTGATTTCAAAGATTTTCAATACTTGTCACGTCAAAAGAACTATCTGTGTCTGAGCGCTAAGGAAGCCAAACGTGTGCCCGGTGCCCATCTACCCACGGCACATCCCAGAATACTTTTGCATGTTGTGTTTCACCCTCTCCAACCATTCTGTTGGGTCTGCATGGCCATACACCTGAAGAACTTCATTGTTCCATTGCAAGGTGAAACCAGCCATCGGCAGGTCCTAGATGAACTTCCTGGTACAGGTTTTTGATGCAAACACAGGGCTAGGTAGGTTAATAGCATGGCTCTAAATGAGCTATGTTCTCCTTTTGTGTGTCCCCATCAGATTTTCAGGATCTACCCCTGTAATGCCAATGAACTTGCCCATCTGCCCATGGGACATGGCTTTCCTGGGCTCTCCAAAGGCTGTGCTGTTACAACAGCATTCCAGCATTCTCTTTTAAAATGCCCTCTTTAACCACACTAACACACGTTCTCACATTGGGGGCAGCTCCCGCATCCTCCACGCCATGAGTTCCTTTTACCCCCTACGTCGCACCCCCCCCTTTTTGGACTACCCCTAGGGGATGCTCCCCACCCCGTTCCTCCCTGAGAGAGCCTCGGGGAAGGGGGCCCCAAGGTGGAATCCTTCCCTTTTCTGTTGCTACCTCTACAGTAGCCATCATTGGTTCAGCCCTAGCCTTGGCTTTCTCTTCACCCCTTCTGATGTACACCTTCTGAGCTTCTCTCAGTAGCTTGATAAGTCCCCTCTCGTACAAGTCTTCTAGCTTCTCTAGTTTCTTCCTGATATCCAGCCACGACCGAGTCACAAAAGTGACTTTAAGTAGTTCTTGCCCTGCCTCCAACTCTGGGTCAATCCCGGAAGATTTTGGCATGTTCTGTTTCACCCTCTCCAACCATTCTCTTGGAGTCTCCTCCTTATCCTGGCGACTGTCGAATGCCTCACTAGCATTCCCCATCTCTTGTTCCCCCAACCTTGCAGTTTGCAGGTGGGTGGTGCTCAGACACACCAGCTCCTGAGGGAAAAGCTGTGGGTGTTTTCCACCTGGACTTCAGGAAAGCCTCAACCACTTCTTCATTGGCAATGAACACGTGCCCTGGGACATTATCTTGCCTCCGGGGTTCCGAACGGCTGAACCGCTCAATCTCTTTGAGCACCTCAGACACAATTCAGGTGCCTGTGCCAGGGCAAGGCAGGAGCTCAGGAAGGTGCAGTATCGATTGTCAAGACTGCTGATCTATAAACGCGGAAAGAGGACTTGAGCTTTGTGTGCGAGTCCCACAGCTGATGGCAGAAGATGGCTTCATGCCACCGGGAAAAAGAGGGGAGAATGTGGGACACTGTACTGTCAAAGGACAATTTTTTTTTGTCTTTCACACGGTGTTTCTCTATACACTGCTCATTGTAATGCCTTGTGTTCGGTGTGGTCTCTGTTGAGCAGAGGTGTCGTCTGGATTCTCCTCAGGGTCGGGGGAGCCACGGCCTGTCTGTCTGCCTGCCTGCCTCCCTCCCTCCGTCCCGCTTCACGGAATCAATCTCTATAACTCCGTTAAGGGTTATAAAGTAGGTATGTGTTTATTCGCCGGTGGGTGCGAGGGGGTAATCCTGCTAACTCACACACCGTGTGGTCTAAGAAGCAGGTAGTTATAGTGTAAAGACACGCCTATTCATAAACGCCTATTACATATTCATGACCTTTCCCCATTTCTTATTATAATTAGATTCGAGAAGCTTCTCCCATACTCACGCAGGCACAATGTCGTGGTCTGGGGCTGAGGGCTGAAGTAGCCTTCACCTTCCTCATGAATCGTCCCTGAACCCGATCTGTGTGCAGGTGCAGATTACAGAGACGGATGCAGTCAGCTTTCTGCTGCTGTCCACATTCCAGCTTTCCCTTATCCGTGAATGTCTGTGAATGAGCTCCTCTCTTATCAACATCCAGGCCTTTACTAGCAGACAGCGCGCATTTCAGCCAGCTAAGTCTTCTAAGTTTTACTAACTTTTCCCCTTATATAATATGCCCGCACATAAATTCAGTGTCCCTGCGCAGGGCCACATGAAACCTGTCCCTCTTAATTGAGTGGGGAACCCAAACCCTACCCGTTGATGCAGCATTTGGGGGGGGGGTCAGTCCTGCAGAAGGGTTAATACCTGCAGTACTAAATTATTAACTGCCTCCGGGCACACACTGGGCTCTGAGCTGAAGCTGGATAAAAGCACTCTTGCAGGCTTTTAAAGTATTGTGGGGGCTACCACGATAGCCTCAATCATTATGGATGCACTGGGGGAGGTAGTTGAGGTCCCATCCCAGGAAACATTCAAGGTGAGGTTGCATGGGGCTCGGAGCAACTTGACTGACTTGAAGAAGTCCCTGGTCCTGCAGCGGGTTGGACTAGATGACCTGCAAAGGTCCCTTCCAACCCAAAGCATACTATGATTCTATGATTCTACCCCCGACACCATTGCTCTCCTCTCTGGAAGCCACTCATCGCAGCCCCTAACCACGACTGGTCCCCCCATCTTACACACACTCTGCTCCCAGCACAACTAGGGTTTGTCTTGACCACTAAGATGAGGTCTAGATGTTCTGGGGAAGTCTTGGTCCTCCTTTCATCCAAGGACAGGACATGGTTCTCTGTAGGTTTGGAGTGAAGTATGAGGAGTTTGGAGCAGGTATTGTCTTTTGCTACATGTCTGGGTAGGGGGTTTCTGCCCCAAGGATATTTTTTTTCTAGACACGGGGCACCGGGCATCAGTTATGTTCCTTAAAGCTGTAAACTCTGGTAATGAGTCCCTGTTTCTGGAGGGTGGGATTCTTCTCACCAGTCTTTAAGAAGTGGCCCAACGCCATCTGAGCCGGTTTCTCAGATTCTTTATTATAAACAGGCATTTCTAAGGCAAGACCCGTCTGAACTGCTTCAGTCAGAGGCTGCAGGATAATCATGGCATGCAGGTTTAAAAAGCGTGTTTCAGCCCATGTAAAGGGAGTCAAGGGCATCCAGTACAGCCCTAAGCATCAGCGCTTGGTGATGTTCTGTATGCTCAGGAAATCTCAGCTCCACTGTCTGGATGTGATACGTGTTTGTATGACACTATGAAGAAAGGTATCACCTGGGGGCTTATTTTAGGGAAAACCAAACGGATCCGGAAACCCACTCCTGCCATTTGAGACCTATTTTCCGCATGGGACTTGTTCATATCCATACATCATGCACGTAGCTGGGTGTAATTGCTCTGAGCATGGCTTTGCCCCAGCATCCAGGCCCCAGACGCTGGCAGGAGCACCTTGGGCAGGGAGCGGTGCAAAGGACTCACTGCCTCCCAGCTGCCTCGTCCCCACTCCTGCCTGCCCCAAAGGTCCCTCTCCCCTGCCACCAGCTGCCTCCAGCACAGCCCCTCTGAACCCCTCTTCTCCCTCCTCCTGCAGGCCATGGCTGCCAAAGCATTCCTCGTCTGTGTCTTCCTAGCCTTCATCCACAACCTCCTGCTGACTGCTGATGATCTGGATGAGTCTACACGTGAGCGCGTGGCACAGGAGACGGAGGAGAAGGCAGAGGAGCAGAGTGGCTGTGTTTTCTTAATTCTGCCTTACATTCTCAGGAAGAACATCACCATTACAGGTCTGAAAGCATCCTTACAAGAAATAGCAATATGTGCACCTTCACGGCAACATTGCTTGTTTCTCAGCCTGGATGTTTTTGCCTGATGACCACACAAAAGGTGTGGCTGTATGCGATGGTAAGGCTGGTGGGAGAAGGGCAAGAAGAGGATCAATAACAAAGAGTTGAAAATGCCCTTTAGAGTTTGCTGCTTCTTTGGCTGCTGAGAAATAGCACAGACTCTGTGATTTTGCTAGTGTACGAGACAGATCAAAGGTGCTTAATAAATGCACAGAATCATATAGTCACCACGTTGGAAAAGACCCATCGGATCATCGAGTCCAACCATTCCTGTTTGATGGTAAATTTGCCTTCTTACAGCAATTGGCCAAGTTTACGCTTATAAGGTCAATTGGCCAAGTTTACGCTTATATGGTCAATTTGCCCTTATGTGGTCAATTTACCGTTTTATGGTCACTTTTCACTTATATGATCAATTTGCCCTCTTATGGTAATTGGCTAAGTTTGCCCTAATATGATATATTTGCCCTTTTGTGGTAAATTTGCCCATTTTATGGAAATTGGCCATGCTTGCCCTTCTTCGGTCAGTTTGCTGTTTTATGGTCAATTTGCTATTTTATGGTAATTTTTCCCTTTTAGACAATTGCTCAAGATTACCCTTAAATGGTCAATTTACACTTTTATGGAAATTCACCAAGTTTGTCCTTATATGGTCAATTTGCCCTTTTAAGGTCAATTTACCCTTTTATGACAATTGGCCACGTTTTCCATTTTATGGTCAGTTTTCTGTTTTATGTTCAATTTGCCCTTTTGGGTCAATTGTCCCCATTTGCCCTTATACGGTCAATATGCCCTTTTATAGCAATTGCACAACTTTGCCCTTCAATGCTCAATTTGCCCTTACATGTTGAATTTGCAGTTACCTCACTCAAGATGGTGGTGGTACCTCCCAGTCTCCCTCCCAGTGTCCTCACTCAAGATGGCGGCAGGCCCATCCATCTCCCTCCCAGTGTCCTCTCTCAAGATGGCGGTGGGCCCGCCCAGTCTCCCTCACCGTGCCCTCAGTTAGTTTGATGGTGACACCGACACGCCGTGCCCTCACTCAAGATGGCGGCAAAACCGACACGACATGCCCTAACTCAAGGTTGTTGTGGGCCCCGTGCCCTCAGTCAAGATGCAAGCGACACTGACATGTCGTGCCCTCACCCAAGATGGCGGCAGGACATACGGTATCCATCCCATACCCTTACTCAAGGTGGTGGGGGGCCTCGTGCCGTCACTCAAGATGGCAGCTATACGCACATGTCGTTACCTCACTGAAAATGACAGCGGCGAGCCCAGAGCCCTCACTCAAGGGGGAAGCGACACCGACATGCTGTGTCCTCACTCAAGATGGCGGCATGACCTTCACTTTCACTCCCCGTGCCCTCACTCAAGATGGTGGCATAGCCGACACCCCGTGGCCTCACTCAAGGTGGCGGCAATCTCGACACGCCATACCCTCACTCAAGATGGTGGCGACACTGACACACCGTTCCCTCACTCATGATAGTGGTGGACCCGCCCTTTCTCCCTCACTGTGCCCTCGCTCAAGATGGTGGTGACACCGACATGCCGTACCCTCAATCAAGATGGCAGCGAACCCCATGCCCCCACTCAAGATGGTGGCGACACTGACAAGCTGTGCCCTCACTTAATAGAGTGGCGCGCCCCGAGCCATAATACAAGATGGTGGCGGGAACCATGCCCCCAACTCAAGATAGTGGCAACACCGACAAGCTCTGCCTTCACTCAAGATGGCGGTAGGACCTGTGCCCCCACTCAAGATGGCGGCAACAAGGACATGCTATGCCCTCACTGAAGACGGCAGCATGACCTCCCAATTTCCTCTCATATCCCTCACTCAAGATGGTGGCAAAACCGACATGCAGTGCCCTTACTCAAGATGGAGGAAGGCCCTGTGCCCTCAAACAAGTTGGCGGAGACACCGACACACCATGCCCTCACTCAGGTGGTGGCAACACCAACATGCTGTTACCTCACTCAAGATGACAGCAGCTTTGCCCGTCTCCCTCGCTGGTGCCCTCACTCAAGGTGGCGGCGACATCTTCACGCCCTGCCCTCATTCAGGATGCCAGCGAGTTCACCCATTTTCATCACCCGTGCCCTCACTCAAGATGGAGGCAGCATCACCTGACTCCCTTGTCATGACCTCACTTAAGAGGGCGGCGACACAAACACGCCCTGCCCTCATTCAAGATGGCGGCGGCTTCGTCCGTCTCCCTCGCCCATGCCCTCACGCAAGTTGGCGGCGACATCTTCACACCCATACCCAGGAGTTAGAGGAGCAGAATGAGGCTCCCATGGTCCAAGAGGAGGTAGTCAGAGCCTTGTTGCCCAGCGAGACAACCACAAGTCTATGGGGCCAGATGGGATCCACCCAGGAGTATTAAAGGAGCTGGCGGATGTGCTTACCAAACCCGTTTCCACCATCTCCCAGCAGCCCTGGCTGTCTGGGGCAGTTCCACTGGACTGGAGGCTGGGGGATGTTCTGCCCATCTACGAGAAGGGTCGCAGAGAGGATCCAGGGAACTACAGGCCTCAGTGCCAGGGAATGTCATGGAACAGGTGACCTTGAGTGCAATCATGAAGCACGTGCAAGAGAAACGGGGGATCAGGCCCAGTCAACATGGGTTCACGAAAGGCAGGTCTTGCCAAACTAACCTGATCGCCTTCTATGACAAAGTGACTCGGCTGCTGGACGAGGGAAAGGCTGTGGATGGATCTCCTTGGACTTCAGTAAAGCCTTTGACACAGTTTCTCACAGCATTCCGCTACGGAAACTGTCACCTCTGGCCTGGACGGGCGCACACTCTCCTGGGTGGAAAACTGGTAGGATGGAGGCCCAGAGAGTGTTGGGAAATGGTGTTAAATCCAGCTGGAGGCCAGTGACAAGTGGGGTTCCCCAGGGCTCAGTGCCGGGTCCAGTCCTGTTCAATGTCTTTATCAATGACTTGGATGAAGGCATCGAGTGCACCCTTAGCAAGTTTGCGGACGATACTAAGCTGAGTGGAAGTTTGGATCTGCTGGAGGGTAGGGAGTCTCCAAAGGGATCTGAACAGGCTGGACCGCTGGTCTGAGACCAACGGCATGAGGTTTAACATTTCTACCTGAAAATACCGTGGTTTTTTGTACAGTAACGCAGTACAAAAATAGAATAAAATAGAATAAGCATGTATGCTTTCTCCTTTGCTGACTTTTTTCACCTGACAGAATTTTGTAAATGAGTTTTGCTTTTTCAGTGTTGGAAATGAAGAAAGAAGAAGGTGGCGGAGGCCGTTGGGGGCGCGAGGCGATGGCGCCGCCAGCCAGGGTCTGGCACAGGGAGCACCATGCCGTGCAGGTGCTGTTCAACCACTGAACACAAACACCTTCAAAGGAATAAAGAAGCCATAGAGGCCTCCGAACTACTGAAAAAGGCCCTGGTGTCAGCTCCAGCCTTGAGACTCCCAGATGTCAGTAAGCCATTTTCTTCTCCTCTAGTATTGGCACAGGATCCGGGCCCGTATCACCGAGCAGTTCCACGCTTTTCCAAGCTATTGGCTGCAACCGCAAAAGGTTGGCCTGGATGCCTGCGCACAGTTATGGCCATAATACTAGATATCTGGAAAGCCTGAAAATTCACCCTGCGCCAGAGAATGATTATGTTGGTGTCCCATTAAATATCTGTTGTACTGGAAGTGAAAGGTGGAAACTGGCTTTCCCTGCACATACCAGACTGCAATGGTAGAAAATTGTAATTACTAACATGGTCAATCCGGCCTCTTTTCTTTGCAGAAACACAGGGGAACCCATCCAGCCTGACTGACTGGAAACTACTGAGGCAACATCCTCAAGCCATCGGGACGTGAAGGACAGTCCTATGGGAAGTGCTGAAGACGGGTTCATGGATGGGAATAGTCGTGTCCTAAGCGGTAAAAGACATGCTGGATGTGCCACGATCGCTAGTCGAGACAGAACAGAGTTAGGACCTCTACCCACAAATACCTCTGCTCCAAAGGCCGAGAGAATTGCTCTGACCCGAGCCTTGGGATTGACTAAAGGCAAAGCTGCAAATATCTCTACAGGTTCGAGGTGTGCGTTCGGAGTTGTACATGCACACGGAGTAGTCTGGAAGGAAAAAGTGTTATTGAACTCACAGGGTAAACCTTTCAAACACAGAGATCCTGAGAGTATTGGAAGCAGTCCAGCTGCCTGAGAAGGGAACAACCATGCAAATCAAAGTGCCCCAGAAAGTGAATTCGGACCTGGAAAAAGGAAATGAGCTGGCAGTAAAACAGGCAGCCAAAGGGGAGGTAAAACAAAGCAGAACACCGGGGCCATCCCTTTGGTCAAAACAACCCCACGAATCCCTCCAGTGTTGGGAAGAGTGGATGGAAAGCTGCCTGGTGGCAAAGCACCTGGTGGTGCAGGTTGACAGTGGCTGAACAGGAGGCAGCAGAGGTTCCAGTGGCCAAGAAGGCCAAGAGCATCCTGACGTGGGTCAGAAATGGTGTGGCCAGCAGGAGCAGGGAAGGGATGTGTGCCCCGCTGGCTGCCCGGGACAGCTGAAAGTCACTGAGCCACGGGGGGGTCAAGGCTGAGGCTGTCTGGAGGGTGAGCCTGTGGTGTGCTCCGTTGCCCGTGGTTTCCTCTGGTGCCCGTGGTGTGCTCCGTTGCCCGTGGTTTCCTCTGTTGCCCGTGGTGTGCTCTGGTGCCCGTGGTGTGCTCCGGTGCCTGTGACATCACAAAGGACTAGGGACCACGGGGCAGGTTATAAAGGTGCCGGCACGCAGCTCTGGTCAGTGTGGCGTGGGCTGGTGGTGAGTGCACACGTGGGGGGAGGCTGGGCTGGACGAGGGCTGAGGCAGAACCGTGGGTCCCGGGGGGGTCAGTTCTGCCCCAGCATCCAGGCCTCTGATGCTGGCAGGAGCACCTTGGGCAGGGAGCGGTGCAAAGGACTCACTGCCTCCCAGCTGCCTCGTCCCCACTCCTGCCTGCCCCAAAGGTCCCTCTCCCCTGCCACCAGCTGCCTCCAGCACAGCCCCTCTGAACCCCTCTTTTCCCTCCTCCTGTAGGCCATGGCTGCCAAAGCATTCCTCGTCTGTGTGTTCCTAACCTTCATCCTGAACCTGAGGATGGTTGGTGATGATCTGGATGAGGCCACGCGTGAGCGCATGGCACCGCAGGAGATGGCTCGGCTATGGGAGGAAATAGAGGAGAGGACCATGGAGGAGAAGGCACAGGAGCAGAGCGGCTTAGCCTGGGTTACCCTGGTCTTTGACTCCTTGCAGCCCTGGCACTTCTGCGTGATCACCGGAATCCTGTTCCTGCTCTTTGGTCTCGTCTCATGGTTCAGGAAAACGATGTGCTACAAGCAGCAGTTGAAGATGCAGAAGCATAAGAAAGAAGTAAGCAAGCTGGAAAGAATTTGTCGAGAGGATCGGGAGAGGATCAAAAAGCGTGAGGAGGCAAAGGAACTGGTACTCTCTTTAATCAGCAACATCAGACGGCGTGTGTCAAATAGTTCCTTCCCTGGGCTGGAACCGCCCATCGGGGTGGACCGTGATTTTGAAGGTTGGGGTTCTTGTGCGGGTATTCCACTCTACCGCTTCATTGTGCCACTGACGCTCTGCCATGGGCACATATTCCACCTGGAGCGAGATACTGCAGGGAGAAACCCAGCAAGGACCTTTCGCATCCGTGTGAAGTCGAAGTGCACCTGCACAACAGAGCAACAGGTGCAGGGGATTTGGTGCTTCCGCCATCACCCAGAGGAGGAGCCTAGGGGGAATCAGGCCCGCAGCCTCCTACAAACCCTCTGCACTGGCTCCTACCTGGATGTGGAGAAAACTGCTGCCTGGTTTGATGAAAATGTGAAGGCAGTCTGGAAGGAATTGCCACAAGCGTCCCAGTACTGGCTAGGGATTGTGCCCTCCAGGCGCTCCCGCACATACTATTTGGGAAAAGGCAGACAGGTAATCCTAAAGATTGAGATTATCTTTGGTGTGCAGCACATGGATTCGGACATCTTCGTGACTAGCGAGCCTTCAGAGAAATCCCCAACCCCAAGCAAAACATGGACCGTAAGCTTCGCTGTGGCTGAGTTCAAGTTCTTTAGGCATATGACCAGGCAGGCTCCAACCAGCCGTGTCTACCTCAAATGCCTTCGGACCTGTGCCCACCTCCTGGAAGGCACTAGCTTGTCCATCTATACCTTCAAGACAGCTGTGATGCATCTCCTGAACCTTCTAGGCCCGTCAGGTTGGGAAAATGACAATTTTGTGCCACGGATGATTGAAATCATGCGATACGTGCGCAGCTGCCTGGATAAGAAACAACTCCGCCACTTCTTCTATGGCTATGACACTGCGCCCCAGGACATAATCCTGCCTCCGCAGTGGCGAACAGCTCGACCGCTCAACCTGTTCCAGCACCTCAGTCATGACTCGAAAGCCCATGCCAGGGCACTGCGTGATCTCAGGGAGGTGCAATTTCAGTTCTCACAGCTGATCTTAGGGGACTGAAAGTGGTCTTCTTGCACAGAGCTTTGTTTGAGTGCCTGACAGCTGATGGCTGAAGATGGCTTCACACTGCTGGGAAAAAGAGGGGAGAATGTGGGACACAGACAGGGACAGCAACTCTCTGCCAAGAGGACTGCAAACTGCCACCAGTGGGGGCAGCACCTTCGAAGGCTGGAGTCCCTGTGGAGATCATAGAACTATAGAATCACAGAATGACCCTTGACTGGGGTTTGCACGTGAGCAATAAAGAGCAGTTCTTCTATGATTTCAGGGTGGGTTGGCATGTACTGGCCCTACGTGGCAGGACACGGATCTGTATCAATAATCCTGAAACTTGTGGAGCGGTGCGGCAACAAACCATGACCAACGTTGTCATCGCGGGGACGCCTGCTAAGCTTTGTGCCTCACTGAACTGCAGTGCAGGGACATGAAGGCTGCCTCGTTATTATCCCTCATGATTGCTGAATTGTCTTGTTCTTTGTAAGCAGGTTACTAGCTTTTACTAATAGCCTGTTTATCGCAGTTTGTGTGCTTGTAGCTATTTTCCCATATCCCACAAGATCCCATACCTAACTGTCACACTTGGGGAGTTGCTGCCACACCTCTCCATCCAGAGCAAATGCTGCTCAGGGTGGTGACTCCCAATGCAGCTGAAGAGCCCCTTGTGAGGAGGCTCGTACCAGAAACTCCCATTTCACCTGCACGGTGACTGTCCCTGTCTCTTGGAGAGAGTCCATTCCCTCTGGGATATTTACACTGTACAAAGTTGCCAATAAATGGTGTGTTTGAACAAAGGCTGCGTCTGTGCGTGTCTCTGCATCGCTTGCCCAGGTAACACGCGCTCTGGCTGCTCGGGCTCTGCTATGACACGGAATCACTCACCATAACCTCTCAAGACCTGCAAGCCAAGGTTCCTACCACCTTAACGAGGGAGACTTCATCACGTGCAGCAAGGTTAAGCATTTTGAGATGTCTCCAATTCAAACCATGCACTTAGGCAATCCTGTTCATGTTGATGAGAAGCAGTGGCGTGACAGCAGCTGTGGGGCCTAAGAGCCACACTCGTATCTGTATGCGGGACACCTCCATTGCAAATCCAGTTATGTTACACGCACAGTGATTTCAAAGATTTTCAATACTTGTCACGTCAAAAGAACTGTCTGTGTCTGAGCGCTAAGGAAGCCAAACGTGTGCCCGGTGCCCATCTACCCACGGCACATCCCAGAATACTTTTGCATGTTGTGTTTCACCCTCTCCAACCATTCTGTTGGGTCGGCATGGCCATACACTTGAAGAACTTCATTGTTCCACTGCAAGGTGAAACCAGCCATCGGCAGGTCCTAGATGAACTTCCTGGTACAGGTTTTTGATGCAAACACAGGGCTAGGTAGGTTAATAGCATGGCTCTAAATGAGCTATGTTCTCCTTTTGTGTGTCCCCATCAGATTTTCAGGATCTACCCCTGTAATGCCAATGAACTTGCCCATCTGCCCATGGGACATGGCTTTCCTGGGCTCTCCAAAGGCTGTGCTGTTACAACAGCATTCCAGCATTCTCTTTTAAAATGCCCTCTTTGGCCACACTAACACACGTTCTCACATTGGGGGCAGCTCCCGCATCCTCCACGCCATGAGTTCATTTTACCCCCTATGTCGCATCCCCTCCTTATTGGACTACCCCTAGGGAATGCTCCCCGCCCCGTTCCTCCCTGAGAGAGCCTCGGGGAAGGGGGCCCCAAGGTGGAATCCTTCCCTTTTCTGTTGCTACCTCTACAGTAGCCATCATTGGTTCAGCCCTAGCCTTGGCTTTCTCTTCATACCTTCTGATGTACACCTTTTGAGCTTCTCTCAGTAGCTTGATAAGTCCCCTCTCGTGCCAGTCTTCTAGCTTCTCTAGTTTCTTCCTGATATCCAGCCACGACCAAGTAACAAAAGTGACTTTAAGTAGTTCTTGCCCTGCCTCCAACTCTGGGTCAATCCGGGAAGATTTTGGCATGTTCTGTTTCACCCTCTCCAACCATTCTCTTGGAGTCTCCTCCTTATCCTGGCGACTGTCGAATGCCTCACTAGCATTCCCCATCTCTTGTTCCCCCAACCTTGCAGTTTGCAGGTGGGTGGTGCTCAGACACACCAGCTCCTGAAGGAAAATCCTGTGGATGATTTCCACCTGGACTTCAGGAACGCCTCAACCACTTCTTCATTGGCAATGAACACATGCCCTGGGACATTATCTTGCCTCCGGGGTTCCGAACGGCTGAACCGCTCAATCTCTTTGAGCACCTCAGACACAATTCAGGTGCCTGTGCCAGGGCAAGGCAGGAGCTCAGGAAGGTGCAGTATCAATTGTCAAGACTGCTGATCTATAAACACTGAAAGAGGACTTGAGCTTTGTGTGCGAGTCCCACAGCTGATGGCAGAAGATGGCTTCATGCCACCGGGAAAAAGAGGGGAGAATGTGGGACACTGTACTGTCAAAGGACAATTTTTTTTTGTCTTTCACACGGTGTTTCTCTATACACTGCTCATTGTAATGCCTTGTGTTCGGTGTGGTCTCTGTTGAGCAGAGGTGTCGTCTGGATTCTCCTCAGGGTCGGGGGAGCCACGGCCTGTCTGCCTGCCTGCCTGCCTCCCTCCCTCCGTCCCACTTCACGGAATCAATCTCTATAACTCCGTTAAGGGTTATAAAGTAGGTATGTGTTTATTCGCCGGTGGGTGCGAGGGGGTAATCCTGCTAACTCACACACCGTGTGGTCTAAGAAGCAGGTAGTTATAGTGTAAAGACACGCCTATTCATAAACGCCTATTACATATTCATGACCTTTCCCCATTTCTTATTATAATTAGATTCGAGAAGCTTCTCCCATACTCACGCAGGCAAAATGTCGTGGTCTGGGGCTCAGGGTTGAAGTAGCCTTCACCTTCCTCATGAATCGTCCCTGAACCCGATCTGTGTGCAGGTGCAGACTACAGAGACGGATGCAGTCAGCTTTCTGCTGCTGTCCACATTCCAGCTTTCCCTTATCCGTTAATGTCTGTGAATGAGCTCCTCTCTTATCAACATCCGGGCCTTTACTAGCAGACAGCGCGCATTTCAGCCAGCTAAGTCTTCTAAGTTTTACTAACTTTTCCCCTATATAATATGCCCGCACATAAATTCAGGGTGCCCTGCGCAGGGCCACATGAAACCTGTCCCTCTTAATTGAGTTGGGACCCCAAACCCTACCCGTTGATGCAGCATTTGGGGGGGTCAGTCCTGCAGAAGGGTTAATACCTGCAGTACTAAATTATTAACTGCCTCCGGGCACACACTGGGCTCTGAGCTGAAGCTGGATAAAAGCACTCTTGCAGGCTTTTAAAGTATTGTGGGGGCTACCACTATAGCCTCAATCGTTATGGATGCACTGGGGGAGGTAGTTGAGGTCCCATCCCAGGAAACATTCAAGGTGAGGTTGCATGGGGCTCGGAGCAACCTGACTGACTTGAAGAAGTCCCTGGTCCTGCAGCGGGTTGGACTAGATGACCTGCAAAGGTCCCTTCCAACCCAAAGCATACTATGATTCTATGATTCTACCCCCGACACCATTGCTCTCCTCTCTGGAAGCCACTCATCGCAGCCCCTGACCACGACTGGTCCCCCCATCTTACACACACTCTGCTCCCAGCACAACTAGGGTTTGCCTTGACCACTAAGATGAGGTCTAGATGTTCTGGGGAAGTCTTGGTCCTCCTTTCATCCAAGGACAGGACATGGTTCTCTGTAGGTTTGGAGTGAAGTATGAGGAGTTTGGAGCAAGTGTTGTCTTTTGCTACATGTCTGGGTAGGGGGTTTCTGCCCCAAGGATATTTTTTTTCTAGACACGGGGCACTGGGCATCAGTTATGATCCTTAAAGCTGTAAACTCTGGAAATGAGTCCCTGTTTCTGGAGGGTGGGATTCTTCTCACCAGTCTTTAAGAAGTGGCCCAACGCCATCTGAGCCGGTTTCTCAGATTCTTTATTATAAACAGGCATTTCTAAGGCAAGACCCGTCTGAACTGCTTCAGTCAGAGGCTGCAGGATAATCATGGCATGCAGGTTTAAAAAGCGTGTTTCAGCCCATGTAAAGGGAGTCAAGGGCATCCAGTACAGCCCTAAGCACCAGCACTTGGTGATGTTCTGTATGCTCAGGAAATCTCAGCTCCGCTGTCTGGATGTGATACGTGTTTGTATGACACTATGAAGTAAGGTATCACCTGGGGGCTTATTTTAGGGAAAGCCAGACGGATCTGGAAACCCACTCCTGCGATTTGAGACCTGTTTTTCGCTCGGGATTTGTTCATATCCATACATCATGCACGTAGCTGGGTGTAATTGCTCTGAGCGTTGCTTTGCCCCAGCATCCAGGCCCCAGACGCTGGCAGGAGCACCTTGGGCAGGGAGTGGTGCAAAGGACTCACTGCCTCCCAGCTGCCTCGTCCCCACTCCTGCCTGCCCCAAAGGTCCCTCTCCCCTGCCACCAGCTGCCTCCAGCACAGCCCCTCTGAACCCCTCTTCTCCCTCCTCCTGCAGGCCATGGCTGCCAAAGCATTCCTCGTCTGTGTATTCCTACACAACCTCTTGCTGCTGAGCTGGACCTACACATTAGCGTGTGGCACAGGAGACGGAGGAGAAGGCAGAGGAGCAGAGCGGCTTTGCCTGCTCTTTGATGCCTTGCAGCTCTGGCACTCCTGGGTGATTGCTGGAGCCCTGGTCCTGCTATCATGTCTCTGCTTGTGGATGACTCACCTGCTGCAGAAGATAGAGGAGAGGACCATGGAGGATAAGGCACAGGAACAGAGCAGCTTTGCCTAGCCATGACTGAAGATCTTCCCCTCTGCCACATCGTAGGTCCCTCTATACATTCTGCCCGCTAGACGCTCCTGCAGATACCAGGAGAGACAGACAGATAATCCTACATGGATGGCAGGAGATGGCTTCACGCCGCCGGGAAAAAGAGGGGAGAATGTGGGACACTGTACTGTCAACGGACAATTTGTTTTTTCTTTCACACGGTGTTTCTCTATACACTGCCCATTGTAATGCCTTTTGTTTAGTGTAGTCTGTGTTGAGCAGAGGTCAATCCCAGAATATTTTTGCATGTTGTGTTTCACCCTCTCCAACCATTCCCTTGGAGTCTCCTCCTTATCCTGGTGACTGTTGAATGCCTTACTAACATTCTGTCTCCTAGGTACGGCTTCCCTTAGTCCCCTAATCATAAGTGTTCTATAATCACTTAACTGGTTTCTCCCTTCTGGGATGTTATGATCCCACCTCAGGCTGATATCGGGGAGAGCTTACCACTTTCAGAGGGAGGGGCAGGCAGCTGAGGAAGAGTACAGGGATCCAGTCTGGTCATGCAGAGAGAAAATGTCAAAAGGCAAAAGCCAGGCTACAACCCTGCCTGGCCACTGCAGTAAAAGATAACGAAAAATACTATTATAAACCCACCAACAGCAAAAATTGAGCCAAGGAGAATCTCCATTCTTTATTGGATGCAAGGAAGGGGGGAATATTGCCACGACAGATGAGGTAAAGGCTGAGGTGCTTGACGTCTTCTTTGCCTCAGTCTTTAACCATCAGAGCAGTTATTCCAGGGTATTCAGCCCTGTGAATGAGAAGTTAGGGACAGGGAGCATGATAACCACGCATCCCCCCGTAATCCAGGAGGAAGCAGTTAATGACCTGCTATGTCACTTGGACTCTAATCAGTCTACGGGGCTAGATGGGATCCACCCAAGAACACAACAGGAGCTGCCAGAGGAGCCTGCTGAGTTAGTGAGAGGGCACTGCTCTACTGGTCTATCTCCCTCTCTCATTCCCTGATAGTCCTCAGCCTCTTTACCTCCTCCCTTAGCTCCTCCACCACACAAAGGAGTTCCCCCACACGAGCACAGCTTCCACAAGTGGAGCCAGGACTAGAGGCACAAGCTGCTGTGGGAGGGGGGCACTGCCTGCAGCCCAGGGTCTGGGGAGCTGCAGGCAGCCACTGAATCCTAGAATCACCAGGTTGGAAGAGACCCACCGGATCATCGAGTCCAACCATTCCTATCAAACACTAAACCATGTCCCTCAGCGCCTCGTCCACTCGTCCCTTAAACTCAACCACCTCCCTGGGCAGCCTCTGCCAGGGACCAATGACCCTTTTCCGTGGAAAATTTCTTCCTGATGTTCAGCCTAAACCTCTCCCCGCAGAGCCTGAGGCCATTCCATCTTGTCCTGTCACTTGGGAGAAGAGGCCAGCTTGTCCTCTCCACAACCTCCTTTCAGGTAGTTGCAGAGAGCAATGAGGTCTCCTCTCAGCCTCCTCTTCTCCAGGCTGAACACCCCCAGCTCTCTCAGCTGTTCCTCATCAGGCCTGTTCTCCAGCCCCTTCACCAGCTTCGTTGCTCTTATCTGGACTCGCACCAGAGCCTCAACATCCTTCTTGTGGTGAGAGGCCCAGAACTGTGCCAGCTGCAGAGGGAGAATAACCTCCCTGGACCTGCTGGCCACGCCGTTGCGGATCCAAGCCAAGATGCCATTGTCCTTCTTGGCCACCTGGGCCACTGCTGGCTCATGTTCAGTCACTGTCAACCAACATCCCCAGGTCCTTCTCCTACAGGCAGGTTTCCAGCCAGGCTTCTCCTAGTCTGTAGCTGCTCAGGGTTGTTGTGCCCCAAGTGCAGGACCCGGCATTTGGCCTTGTTAAACCTCCTGCCATTGGTCTCAGACCAGCGGTCCAGCCTGTTCAGATCCCTTTGGAGCCTCCCTACCCTCCAGCAGATCCAAACTTCCACCCAGCTTGGTGTCATCTGCAAACTTGCTAAGGGTGCACTCGATGCCTTCATCCAAGTCATTGATAAAGACATTAAACCGGACTGGACCCGGCACTGAGCCCTGGGGAACCCCACTTGTCACTGGCCTCCAGCTGGATTTAACTCCATTTCCCAACACTCTCTGGGCCTCCATCCTACCAGTTTTCCACCCAGGAGAGTGTGCGCCCGTCCAGGCCAGAGGTGACAGTTTCCGTAGCGGAATGCTGTGAGAAACTGTGTCAAAGGCTTTACTGAAGTCCAAGGAGATCCATCCACAGCCTTTCCCTCGTCCAGCAGCCGAGTCACTTTGTCATAGAAGGCGATCAGGTTAGTTTGGCAAGACCTGCCTTTCGTGAACCCATGTTGACTGGGCCTGATCCCCCGTTTCTCTTGCACGTGCTTCATGATCGCACTCAAGATCACCTGTTCCATGACTTTCCCTGGCACTGAGGCCTGTAGTTCCCTGGATCCTCCCTGTGACCCTTCTTGTAGATGGGCACAACATCCCCCAGCCTCCAGTCCAGTGGAACTGCCCCAGTCAGCCAGGGCTGCTGGGAGATGGTGGAAACGGGTTTGGTAAGCACATCCGCCAGCTCCTTTAATACTCCTGGGTGGATCCCATCTGGCCCCATAGACTTGTGGGTGTCTCGCTGGGCGACAAGGCTCTGACTACCTCCTCTTGGACCATGGGAGCCTCATTCTGCTCCTCTAACTCCTGGGTATGGGTGTGAAGATGTCGCCGCCAACTTGCGTGAGGGCATGGGTGAGGGAGACGGACGAAGCCGCCGCCATCTTGAATGAGGGCAGGGCGTGTTTGTGTCGCCGCCCTCTTAAGTGAGGTCATGACAAGGGAGTCAGGTGATGCTGCCTCCATCTTGAGTGAGGGCACGGGTGATGAAAATGGGTGAACTCGCTGCCATCCTGAATGAGGGCAGGGCGTGAAGATGTCGCCGCCACCTTGAGTGAGGGCACCAGCGAGGGAGATGGGCAAAGCCACTGTCATCTTGAGTGAGGTAACAGCATGCCGCTGTTGCCTCCACCTGAGTGAGGGCATGGTGTGTCGGTGTCTCCGCCAACTTTTGTGAGGGCACAGGGCCTTCCTCCATCTTGAGTAAGGGCACTGCATGTCGGTTTTGCCACCATCTTGAGTGAGGGATGTGAGAGGAAAACGGGAGGTCATGCTTCCATCTTCAGTGAGGGCATAGCATGTCCTTGTTGCCGCCATCTTGAGTGGGGGCACAGGTCCCACCGCCATCTTGAGTGAGGGCAGAGCTTGTCAGTGTCGGTGCCATCTTTAGTGGGGGCAAGGGATCCACCAGCATCTTGAGTGAAGGAAGAGCTTGTCAGTGTTGCCACTCTCTTGAGTTGGGGGCATGGTTCCCGCCACCATCTTGTATTATGGCTCGGGGCGCGCCGCTCTCTTAAGTGAGGGCACAGCTTGTCAGTGTCGCCACCATCTGGAGTGGGGGCATGGGGTTCGCTGCCATCTTGATTGAGGGTATGGCATATCGGTGTCGCCACCATCTTGAGTGAGGGCACAGTGAGGGAGAAAGGGCGGGTCCACCACCATCCTGAGTGAGGGAACAGTATGTCGGTGTCGCCACCATCTTGAGTGAGGGTATGGCGTGTCGAGATTGCCGCCATCTTGAGTGAGGACACAGCATGTCGGTGTCGCTTCCCCCTTGAGTGAGGGCTCTGGGCTCGCCGCTGTCATCTTCAGTGAGGTAACGACATGTGCGTATCGCCGCCATCTTGAGTGAGGGCACGAGGCCCGCCGCCACCTTGAGTAAGGGTATGGGATGGATACCGTAGGTCCTGCCACCATCTTGGGTGACGGCACGACATGTCAGTGTCGCTTGCATCTTGACTGAGGGCACGGGGCCCACAACAACCTTGAGTTAGGGCATGTCGTGTCGGTTTTGCCACCATCTTGAGTGAGGGCATGGCGTGTCGGTGTCACCACCAAACTAACTGAGGGCACGGTGAGGGAGACTGGGCGGGCCCGCTGCCATCTTGAGATAGGACATTGGGAGGGAGATGGATGGGCCTGCCGCCATCTTGAGTGAGGACACTGGGAGGGAGACTGGGAGGTACCACCGCCATCTTGAGTGAGGTAACTGCAAATTCACCAGCCATCTTGAGTGAGGACACTGGGAGGGAGACTGGGAGGTACCACCGCCATCTTGAGTGAGGTAACTGCAAATTCACCATGTAAGGGCAATTTGAGCATCGAAGGGCAAAGTTGGCCAATTGCTATAAAAGGGCATATTGACCGTATAAGGGCAAATGGGGACAATTGACCCAAAAGGGCAAATTGACCATAAAACGGAAAACTGACCATAAAATGGAAAACGTGGCCAATTGTCATATAAAGGCAAATTGACCTTAAAAGGGCAAATTGACCATATAAGGGCAAACATGGCCAATTTCCATAAAATGGGCAAATTTACCACAAAAGGGCAAATTTATCATATTAGGGCAAACTTAGCCAATTACCATAAGAGGGCAAATTGATCATATAAGAGAAATGTGACCATAAAAAGTTAAATTGACCACATAAGGGCAAATTGACCATATAAGCGTAAACTTGGCCAATTGCTGTAAAAGGGCAAATTTACCATCAAACAGGAATGGTTGGAATCGATGATCCAATGGGTCTTTTCCAACGTGGTGACTGTATGATTCTGTGCATTACATAATCATATTCTCATGCACCGTTTAGATGGAACTGAGCATTGATTAAGCACCTTTGATCTGTCTCGTACACTAGCAAAATCACAGAGACTGTGCTATTTCTCAGCAGCCAAAGAAGCAGCAAACTCTAAAGGGCATTTTCAACTCTTTGTTATTGATCCCCTTCTTGCCTTTTCCCACCAGCCTTACCATACCATACACCCACTCCTTTTGTGTGGTCATCAGGCAAAAACATCCAGGCTGAGAAACAAGCAATGTTGCCGTGAAGGCGCACATATTGTTATTTCTTGTAAGGATGCTTTCAGACCTGTAATGGTGATGTTTTTCCTGAAAATGTAAGGCAGAATTAAGAAAACACAGCCGCTCTGCTCCTCTGCCTTCTCCTCCATCTCCTGTGCCACGCGCTCACGTGTAGACTCATCCAGATCATCAGCAGTCAGCAGGAGGTTGTGGATGAAGGCTAGGAAGACACAGACGAGGAATGCTTTGGCAGCCATGGCCTGCAGGAGGAGGGAGAAGAGGGGTTCAGAGGGGCTGTGCTGGAGGCAGCTGGTGGCAGGGGAGAGGGACCTTTGGGGCAGGCAGGAGTGGGGACGAGGCAGCTGGGAGGCAGTGAGTCCTTTGCACCGCTCCCTGCCCAAGGTGCTCCTGCCAGCGTCTGGGGCCTGGATGCTGGGGCAAAGCCACACTCAGAGCAATTACACCCAGCTACGTGCATGATGTATGGATATGAACAAGTCCCATGCGGAAAACAGGTCTCAAATGGCAGGAGTGGGTTTCCAGATGCGTTTGGTTTTCCCTAAAATAAGCCCCCAGGTGATACCTTACTTCATAGTGTCATACAAACACGTATCACATCCAGACAGCGGAGCTGAGATTCCCTGAGCATACAGAACATCACCAAGTGCTGATGCTTAGGGCTGTACTGGATGCCCTTGACTCCCTTTACATGGGCTGAAACACGCTTTTTAAACCTGCATGCCATGATTATCCTGCAGCCTCTGACTGAAGCAGTTCAGACGGGTCTTGCCTTAGAAATGCCTGTTTATAATAAAGAATCTGAGAAACCGGCTCAGATGGCGTTGGGCCACTTCTTAAAGACTGGTGAGAAGAATCCCACCCTCCAGAAACAGGGACTCATTTCCAGAGTTTACAGCTTTAAGGATCATAACTGATGCCCAGTGCCCCGTGTCTAGAAAAAAAATATCCTTGGGGCAGAAACCCCCTACCCAGACATGTAGCAAAAGACAATACCTGCTCCAAACTCCTCATACTTCACTCCAAACCTACAGAGAACCATGTCCTGTCCTTGGATGAAAGGAGGACCAAGACTTCCCCAGAACATCTAGACCTCATCTTAGTGGTCAAGGCAAACCCTAGTTGTGCTGGGAGCAGAGTGTGTGTAAGATGGGGGGACCAGTCGTGGTTAGGGGCTGCAATGAGTGGCTTCCAGAGAGGAGAGCAATGGTGTTGGGGGTAGAATCATAGAATCATAGTATGCTTTGGGTTGGAAGGGACCTTTACAGGTCATCTAGTCCAACCCGCTGCAGGACCAGGGACTTCTTCAAGTCAGTCAGGTTGCTCCGAGCCCCATGCAACCTCACCTTGAATGTTTCCTGGGATGGGACCTCAACTACCTCCCCAGACAACCCATGCCAGTGCCTCACCACCCTCAATTTAAAAACTTCCTTCCATATATCTAGTCTAGATCTTCTCCTCCCCCTTATTTTAAAACCATTACTCCATGTCCTGTCGCAAGAGGCCTTGCAGAAAAGTCTGTCCCCATCTTTCCTATAGGACCCCTTTAAGTACTGGAAGGATCCCGCGTGAGTTTGAAGGTAAAGCCATGAGCCTTCTCTTGAAGATGAGGAGAGGTTTTAACATCATCGTAGTAAAATGCTAAGGCATTCCCAAAACTGTGGTCTAGGCACACTCTTGTGGTTAGCGAGAGCTAGTGCACACTTGGACAAGTCCATTTCTGCACACAGCAGCCCAAAGGAGCCCAGGTGTCCTTGTGGCTTGTCCTTCCTGCTCAGCGCACTGAACTCACCCCATGGAGAGGGCACCGACTGATCAATTTCAAACAGTGCATCCATAACGATTGAGGCTATCGAGGTAGCCCCCACAATACTTTAAAAGCCTGCAAGAGTGCTTTTATCCAGCTTCAGCTCAGAGCCCAGTGTGTGCCCGGAGGCAGTTAATAATTTAGTACTGCAGGTATTAACCCTTCTGCAGGACTGACCCCCCCCAAATGCTGCATCAACGGGTAGGGTTTGGGTTCCCCACTCAATTAAGAGGGACAGGTTTCATGTGGCCCTGCGCAGGGCACCCTGAATTTATGTGCGGGCATATTATATAGGGGAAAAGTTAGTAAAACTTAGAAGACTTAGCTGGCTGAAATGCGCGCTGTCTGCTAGTAAAGGCCTGGATGTTGATAAGAGAGGAGCTCATTCACAGACATTCACGGATAAGGGAAAGCTGGAATGTGGACAGCAGCAGAAAGCTGACTGCATCCGTCTCTGTAGTCCGCACCTGCACACAGATCGGGTTCAGGGACGATTCATGAGGAAGGTGAAGGCTACTTCAGCCCTCAGCCCCAGACCACGACATTGTGCCTGCGTGTGTAAGGGAGAAGCTTCTTGAATCTAATTATAATAAGAAATGGGGAAAGGTCATGAATATGTAATAGGCGTTTATGAATAGGCGTGTCTTTACACTATAACTACCTGCTTCTTAGACCACACGGTGTGCAAGTTAGCAGGATTACCCCCTCGCACCCACTGGCGAATAAACACATACCTACTTTATAACCCTTAACGGAGTTATAGAGATTGATTCCATGAAACGGGATGGAGGGAGGGAGGCAGGCAGGCAGGCAGACAGGCCATGGCTCCCCCGACCCTGAGGGGAATCCAGATGACACCTCTGCTCAACAGAGACCACACCGAACACAAGGCATTACAATGAGCAGTGTATAGAGAAACACCGTGTGAAAGATAAAAAAAAATTGTCCTTTGACAGTACAGTGTCCCACATTCTCCCCTCTTTTTCCCGGTGGCATGAAGCCATCTACTGCCATCAGCTGTGGGACTCGCACACAAAGCTCAAGTCCTCTTTCCGCGTTTATAGATCAGCAGTCTTGACAATCGATACTGCACCTTCCTGAGCTCCTGCCTTGCCCTGGCACAGGCACCTGAATTGTGTCTGAGGTGCTCGAAGAGATTGAGCGGTTCAGCCTTTCGGAACCCCAGAGGCAAGATAATGTCCCAGGGCACGTGCTCATTGCCAATGAAGAAGTGGTTGAGGCGTTCCTGAAGTCCAGGTGGAAAACATCCACAGCTTTTCCCTCAGGAGCTGGTGTGTCTGAGCACCACCCACCTGCAAACTGCAAGGTTGGGGGAACAAGAGATGGGGAATGCTAGTGAGGCATTCGACAGTCGCCAGGATAAGGAGGAGACTCCAAGAGAATGTTTGGAGAGGGTGAAACAGAACATGCCAAAATCTTCCCGGATTGACCCAGAGTTGGAGGCAGGGCAAGAACTACTTAAAGTCGCTTTTGTGACTCGGTTGTAGCTGGATATCAGGAAGAAACTAGAGAAGCTAGAAGACTGGCACGAGAGGGGACTTATCAAGCTACTGAGAGAAACTCAGAAGGTGTACATCAGAAGGGATGAAGAGAAAGCCAAGGCTAGGGCTGAACCAATGATGGCTACTGTAGAGGTAGCAACAGAAAAGGGAAGGATTCCACCTTGGGGCCCCCTTCCCCGAGGCTCTCTCAGGGAGGAACGGGGCGGGGAGCATCCCCTAGGGGTAGTCCAAAAAGTGGGGGGTGCGACGTAGGGGGTAAAAGGAGCTCATGGCGTGGAGGATGCGGGAGCTGCCCCCAATGTGAGAACGTGTGTTAGTGTGGCCAAAGAGGGCATTTTAAAAGAGAATGCTGGAATGCTGTTGTAACAGCACAGCCCTTGGAGAGCCCAGGAAAGCCATGTCCCATGGGCAGATGGGCAAGTTCATTGGCATTACAGGGGTAGATCCTGAAAATCTGATGGGGACACACAAAAGGAGAACATAGCTCATTTAGACCCGTGCTATTAACCTACCTAGCCCTGTGTTTGCATCAAAAACCTGTACCAGGAAGTTCATCTAGGACCTGCCGATGGCTGGTTTCACCTTGCAGTGGAACAATGAAGTTCTTCAAGTGTATGGCCATGCCGACCCAACAGAATGGTTGGAGAGGGTGAAACACAACATGCAAAAGTATTCTGGGATGTGCCGTGGGCAGATGGGCACCGGGCACACGTTTGGCTTCCTTAGCGCTCAGACACAGACAGTTCTTTTGACGTGACAAGTATTGAAAATCTTTGAAATCACTGCGCGTGTAACATAACTGGATTTGCACGGGAGGTGTCCCGCATACAGATACGAGTGTGGCTCTTAGGCCCCACAGCTGCTGTCACGCCACTGCTTCTCATCAACATGAACAGGACTGCCTAAGTGCATGGTTTGAATTGGAGACATCTCAAAATGCTTAACCTTGCTGCACGTGATGAAGTCTCCCTCGTTAAGGTGGTAGGAACCTTGGCTTGCAGGTCTCGAGAGGGTATGGTGAGTGATTCCGTGTCATAGCGGAGCCGGAGCAGCCAGAGCGCGTGTTACCTGGGCAAGCGATGCAGAGACACGCACAGACGCAGCCTTTGTTCAAACACACCATTTATTGGCAACTTTGTACAGTGTAAATATCCCAGAGGGAATGGACTCTCTCCAAGAGACAGTCACCGTGCAGGTGAAATGGGAGTTTCTGGTACGAGCCTCCTCACAAGGGGCTCTTCAGCTGCATCGGGAGTGACCACTCCGAGCAGCATTTGCTCTGGATGGAGAGGTGTGGCAGCAACTCCCCAAGTGTGACAGTTAGGTATGGGATCTTGTGGGATACAGGAAAATAGCTACAAGCACACAAACTGCGATAAACAGGCTAGTAGCAAAAGCTAGTAACCTGCTTACAAAGAACAAGACAATTCAGCAATCATGAGGGATAATAACGAGGCAGCCTTCATGTCCCTGCACTGCAGTTCGGTGAGGCACAAAGCTTAGCAGGCGTCCCCGCGATGACAACGTTGGTCATGGTTTGTTGCCGCACCGCTCCACAAGTTTCAGGATTATTGATACAGATCCGTGTCCTGCCACGTAGGGCCAGTACATGCCAACCCACCCTGAAATCATAGAAGAACTGCTCTTTATTGCTCACGTGCAAACCCCAGTCAAGGGTCATTCTGTGATTCTATAGTTCTATGATCTCCACAGGGACTCCAGCCTTCGAAGGTGCTGCCCCCACTGGTGGCAGTTTGCAGTCCTCTTGGCAAAGAGTTGCTGTCCCTGTCTGTGTCCCACATTCTCCCCTCTTTTTCCCAGCAGTGTGAAGCCATCTTCCGCCATCAGCTGTCAGGCACTCAAACAAAGCTCTGTGCAAGAAGACCACTTTCAGTCCCCTAAGATCAGCTGTGAGAACTGAAATTGCACCTCCCTGAGATCACGCAGTGCCCTGGCATGGGCTTTCGAGTCATGACTGAGGTGCTGGAACAGGTTGAGCGGTCGAGCTGTTCGCCACTGCGGAGGCAGGATTATGTCCTGGGGCGCAGTGTCATAGCCATAGAAGAAGTGGCGGAGTTGTTTCTTATCCAGGCAGCTGCGCACGTATCGCATGATTTCAATCATCCGTGGCACAAAATTGTCATTTTCCCAACCTGACAGGCCTAGAAGGTTCAGGAGATGCATCACAGCTGTCTTGAAGGTATAGATGGACAAGCTAGTGCCTTCCAGGAGGTGGGCACAGGTCCGAAGGCATTTGAGGTAGACACGGCTGGTTGGAGCCTGCCTGGTCATATGCCTAAAGAACTTGAACTCAGCCACAGCGAAGCTTACGGTCCATGTTTTGCTTGGGGTTGGGGATTTCTCTGAAGGCTCGCTAGTCACGAAGATGTCCGAATCCATGTGCTGTACACCAAAGATAATCTCAATCTTTAGGATTACCTGTCTGCCTCTTCCCAAATAGTATGTGCGGGAGCGCCTGGAGGGCACAATCCCTAGCCAGTACTGGGACGCTTGTGGCAATTCCTTCCAGACTGCCTTCACATTTTCATCAAACCAGGCAGCAGTTTTCTCCACATCCAGGTAGGAGCCAGTGCAGAGGGTCTGTAGGAAGCTGCGGGCCTCCTCTGGGTGATGGCGGAAGCACCACATCCCCTGCACCTGCTGCTCTGTTGTGCAAGTGCACTTCAACTTCACATATATGCGAAAGGTCCTTGCTGGGTTTCTCCCTGCAACATCTGGCTCCAGGCGGAATATGTGCCCATGGCGGGGCGTCAGTGGCACGATGAAGCGGTAGAGTGGAATACCCGCACAAGAACCCCAACCTTCAAAATCACGGTCCACCCCGATGGGCGGTTCCAGCCCAGGGAAGGAACTATTTGACACACGCCGTCTGATGTTGCTGATTAAAGAGAGTACCAGTTCCTTTGCCTCCTCGAGCTTTTTGATCCTCTCCCGATCCTCTTGACAAATTCTTTCCAGCTTGCTTAGTTCTTCCGTATGCTTCTGCATCTTCAACTGCCGCTTGTTGCAGATTGTTTTCCTGAACCATGAGACGAGACCAAAGAGCAGGAACAGGATTCCGGTGATCACGCAGAAGTGCCAGGGCTGCAAGATGTCAAAGATCAGGGTACCCCTGGAACAGCTTCTCTGCTCCTGTGCCTTCTTATCCCGGGTCCTCTCCTCTATCTCCTGCAGTAGGCGAGTTATCCACCAGCAGAGACCAAAGACCAGAACCAGAACTCCTCCAATTATCCAGAAGTACCACTCCAGCAAGTCGTTAAAGAACAGGGCACCCCAGGAAAAGCTGCTTTGGTTCTGTGCCTTCTTATGAAGGATCCTCTTGTCTGTCTCCTGCAGCAGGCGAGTCATCCACCACAAGAGAGCAAAGAAGAGGACCAGGACTCCGTCAATCACACGGAAGTGCCAGGGCTGCGAGGTGTCACAGGGCAGGGTAACCCTGGCTAAGCCGCTCTGCTCCTGTGCCTTCTCTATCTCCTGCCATAGCCGAGCCGTCTCCTGCTCCAGGAACATGGCACGCTCTGCCATGCGCTCACGCGTAGCCTCATCCAGCTCATCACCAACCATCCCCAGGTTCAGCATGAAGGTTAGGAACGTATCGACGAGGACTGCTGTGGCAGCCATGGCCTGCAGGAGGAGGGAGAAGAGGGGCTCAGAGGGGCTGTGCTGGAGGCAGCTGGTGGCAGGGGAGAGGGACCTTTGGGGCAGGCAGGAGTGGGGACGAGGCAGCTGGGAGGCAGTGAGTCCTTTGCACCGCTCCCTGCCCAAGGTGCTCCTGCCAGCATCAGGGGCCTGGACGCTGGGGCAGAACTGACCCCCCTGAGACCCACGGTTCTGCCCCAGCCCTCGTCCAGCCCAGCCTCCCTCCACGTGTGCACTCACCACCAGCCCACGCCACACTGGCCAGAGCTGCGTGCCGGCACCTCTATAACCTGCCCCATGGTCCCTTGTCCTTTGTGATGTCACAGGCACCGGAGCACACCACGGGTACCAGAGGAAACCACGGGCAAAGGAGCACACCACGGGCTCACCCCCCCCAGCCAGCCTCAGCCTTCACCTCCCCCCGGCTCAGCGACTTTCAGGTGTCCCGGGCAGCCAGCGGGGCACACATCCCTTCCCTGCTCCTGCTGGCCACACCATTTCTGACCCACGTCAGGATGCTCTTGGCCTTCTTGGCCACTGGAACCTCTGCTGCCTCCTGTTCAGCCACTGTCAACCTGCACCATCACGTGCTTTGCCTATCCTATCCCTGCCCTCCCTGATCAAGAGCCCCTCCCCAGGTTTCCTGTAGGCTTTCTTTCAGTATTGGAAGGCAGCTATATGATCTCCTGGAGCCTTCTGTTCTCCAGGCTGAACAACCTCAACTCTGTCAGCCTGTCAACATGCTGTCATATGGACAGAAGTCACCAAGTCCCACTGCTCCTGGGGGTTGCTGTTGGAGATGGGCTGAGATGCAGGAGCACCCAGAGCAGAGGGCGGATTTGTGGTCCCTTACCTCTGCCCTGTTTCAGACCTAGTTGTGGTGACTGCAGCTAGGGCTGGAGTTGCTCCCCTAGTATTCATCCCCTGGGATTGACTCTGAACTCCAAATGCCAGCTCTAGTTACCCACTTTGAATATGTTCAGATATATAAAAGAAAGCTGGAGAGGGAGTATTCATAAAGGCTTGTGGTGATAGGATGAGGGGGAATGGGTATAAACTGGAGAGGGGCAGATTTAGATTAGGTATTAGGAGGAATTTGTTTACCATGAGAGTAGTGAGACACTGGAATAAGTTGCCAAGGGAGGTTGTGGCTGCCCTATCCCTGGAGGGCAAGGCTGGATGGGGCCTTGGGTAACCTGAAATAGCGGGACGTCCCTGCCCATGGCAGAGGGGTTGGAACTAGATGATCTTTAAAGTCCCTTCCAACCCTAACTATTCTATGATTCTACGATTCTATATACTTAAACAGTTCTCTGAGAGACCCCCATGGCTATTTCCTTGTATTCCCTTTCTCCCGTTCTACCCTGACACCAGGGAGATCATTTGACAAAGCTGTAGTCAAAAACACCCCACAAAAATTCACTACCCAGCCCAAAACCAGCCCTGGAGTGTTTTGAGGGGCTGTAAATATATGTCTACAGAGAAGTGGTTTAAACAAAGACTGGCTGGTGCCTTGCAATGGTACTGTCAAAAAATCCCAGTCACCCTGGATCTCCTTTAAGGTTTCTAAATTTGTTTTTATTTTCTTGCTGATGGGAAATCAATGGCATATTTGCATTTTTGAGCCTGAATAGTTTTAATTCATTTTTTTTTATTGTACAAGCTCAAGAGGAACATTTACTTTGTTTTCACTGATTAGTTATACAATTATTCCTTTCAGATATCACATGAACCATGAACCATAATATCGTATTCTTTGCTAATACATTTTGGCAGAGGTATTGACATGAAAACAATGCATAAATGTAATGAATTTTTCAAATGAGCACGTTGGCAATATAAAATAATCACATGTTGTTTTCATACATCAAAAATTCATTAAACTTTTCTCAATTAGCAAACTGACTTTTCTATATAAGCTGCTGATGGAAAAAGAACCAGTCACGCAGACCAGCGGGGTTTGATAACATTGGATGGTGCGTGTTGCTGAGGAACACACAAGAGAGAGAGATTATCTCTGCCGCACACAGGCAAACTTCTTCTTCTGGATCTCTATTGGAGAACAAGTCTTACAAGGAGCGGCTCAGGAAGCTGGGGTTGTTTAACCTGGAGAAGAAGAGGCTGAGGGGAGACGTTATTGCTCCCTGCAAGTCCCTAAAAGGAGGTTGTAGAGAGGTGGGTGTTGGTCTCTTCTCCCAGATGATAGGTGATAGGACAAGAGGGAATGGCCTTAAGCTGTGTCAGGGGAAGTTTAGCTTGGACATTGTGAAAAATTTCTTCACAGAAAGCGTTATCAAGCACTGGCAGAGGCTGCTCAGAGAGGTGGTGGAGGTGTGTAAGAGGCAGACAGTTGAGGTGCTTGGGGACATGATTTAGTAGTAGACAGACACAGTTGGAGTTGATGATCGCTGAGGTCTTTTCCATGCTAATGATTCTATGATTCTATACAACCAGTTGAAGGGGCTACCACTTCAAGCTGCCCACCAGTGAGAAGTCAGAATTAGCTAATAACTAAATGAGAATAATCTTCTTCCTTGGAGGTGAAATGAAGTTCCAAGCAGTATCCAGCCTGCGGGCTTTGTCAGCTCCCATGCTGTGGCCAGCCAGGTCAGGGAGAGGATGGTGTTGAGAATGAAGCTGGAAAAAACATGATTAGTTTGCAGCTGGATGAGAGAGCAGATGTGACTGCTTACATCACTGCAGCTGTACAGGGAAGAATAAGGCCTGGTTGCAATGCAGACAAGTCTCATGTACTACAGAATCATTTTTTCCTGGATTCAGGAGCCTGTAAAAGTGTTAGATATTTTTTTTTCAAGGTGTGAGCCTGAAAGATGATCTGAGGGTTGGAGCACCATACTGGACAGGCTGAGAAATTTGGGGTTGTTCAGCCTAAAAAAAGGAAGGTTCTGAGGAGACCTTAGAGCAGCCTTTCAGTATGTAAAGGGGCTCCAGGAATGCTGAGGAGAGGCTGCTTATCAAGGACTGCAGGAATAGGACAAGGGGGAACAATTTTAAGCTGAAAGAGAGTAGATTTAGATGAGATCCTGGGGAAGAAATGTTTTCCTATGAGGGTGGGGAGGACCTGGCCTAGGTTGCCCAGAGCAGCGGTGGCTGCCCCATCCCTGGAGGTGTTGAAGGCCAGGCTGGATGGGGCTTGGAGCAACCTGATCCAGTGGGAGGTGTGCCTGCCCATGGCAGGGGGTTGGAACTGGATGGGCTTTGAGGTTCCTTCAAACCCAAACGATTCTATGACTCTATGCTCTGCTTCATCTCAGGTTTGCTAGGCTCAATCTAGCAGACCAACAGCGATTCTGTTCAGTGATGACTTGAACTGTTATAGCATGGGGAAATAAATTCATTCTCTTTCTGAAGTCATCAATGAGCTCTAGTGCTTATTCGCAGGCTGTAAAAAAAATTAAAATTCTGTTTCTTCATTTTTCCATACTTTCCAGAAAGAATAATTCCTTTTGCGGACTAATTAAAATATTCTCTGCACAAACCAGTGAATGATGCTGAAATCTTAGTCCCACTGAATTTAGTGGGGAGCATGCTGCCAGTTTTGTTGGGAAGATTTGACCCTGGTTAAGTCTTTTTTTGTATGAAAAGGAGTAAATCTGTTAGGAGTGCAGTGTCTCAGCACAATTAACTCCTCCCAGTGACTTTTACATAGATTGTACTGCTATATCATGTGCCTGACCTACTTGGCTTTATTAAGCTCATCTCTGTGCAGTGGAAGATAAGCAAACCCGCTCTTAGGAAGCATTTCAGGTTACTCTTTGCAAAAGAGAAAAAGTGAAGGTGGAGATGAGGTGGTGAGGGACATGGTTTAGTGATTGATAGGAATGGTTGGGCTTGATGATCCTATGGGTCTTTTCCAACCTAGTGATTCTGTGTGATTCTGACACTCAAAATCCATCCTGTCTATCGATACACACGTGCTGCTGTTTGTAGGGGCTGATCCTGTGCTGATAAGGGCTGATTTTCCCTCTCATGCAAGCAGAACTTCCACTGGCACCCAGTGAGGCTCAGACTGGGAGAACTGGAACAGGTTGCCAAGAGAAGTTGTGCCTGCTCCATCCCCAGAGGTGTTCAAGGCCAGGTTGGATGTGGCTTGGAGCAACCTGATCCAGTGGGAGGTGTTCCTGCCCATGAGAGGAGGTTGGAAATAGGTGATCTTCAAGGTCCCCTCCAACCCAAACTCTTCTATGATTCTATGATTTATTCTACGACTGGATCTGATACAATGGTGGGAAGACAAAGAGTGAGAAGTCGGATCAATGGTGGGATTTAAGAAATATGGCAGAGTAATCCCTGGTTTGGGGAGTGCAGGGTGCAAGCAGGAGTTTGCAAAGACTACAGGCTCTGTGCCCATCTTGCCTGGGATGGGCTATGTACCTGCTTCTCTGAGAACGTTGTTTTTAGGGTACAACTCCCTGGGGCCATCGTGGCTCCCACTCTTGTGGGACAACCCAGACCCTCACTCCTGCAGAGCATCTACATACTTTGATTTCCCACTGCATGAACACCAGGCTCCAGCTGAACACAGGCAACCCCATCTCCAGTATCTCTGCCTCTGGATGGACAGGATCTCCTAGTCCTTTGAAAATCCCAGCCTTTCTATGGAAAGCTTCCTCCATGAACTGTGCTAAATATGTCAGGGTGAGCGTTATGGCTGTCATCGTTAGAGGCATCCCTGAGACAGCCCCTCTGAGTTCAAAGCATTTCAGCAGCTGAGGAAAGCTCGTTTGACTCACAAAATAGCTCCTGCATGCAACATGGCAAATGGCAAAGCTCATTACCTGGGTCACATTCTGAGGCATAGCTGGCAAATGCCTCCATGCGAGAAAATCCTGCCTGCTATGAAATGCCCTTGACTGGCTCTAAACTTGCTTTTCCTGGGCTGGGAACAACGAGGAGTACAGCTAGACCTGGCTGAGCAGTGTGAATGGAAGCAAGACCCTTGTTGTAAGCATGAACACAGAATCAGGATGCAAACATCTTGTGTTTCCCTCCCTCTTTCTTTTGTTTTTCCTTTGCCCGTGAATCAGGGTCAGTATTTTTTTTATTTCCTTCCTTCTTATTTTTTTAATTTGTTCTCTTATTTTCATTTTTTGAAAAGCAGAGAGAAGATGAAAACCAAATAAAGCCACTAGCATGGAGGAGAGAGATGTGCTTTTCATGTAATACCTGTTCTGGAGACAGGGATTTTCCAAATGTTGCTTTGATTGCCTCAGCCTTGAGGATGACGTGTGGGAAAAAAAGAGCATCACTTCATCCACTGAAAAACAGATAATGGAAGGGGTCTGTTTTACCTTTATTCAGGCTCGGATCCAACAGTGACTTACACCACTGCTTTTCTTGATTTATTTTCTCCACTCCAGGTGTTCTTGGAGCAGCAGTGGCCACTGTAACACAGTGTAACACTATGGCTCAGGGCCTGATCCTGACTCTGTTGGACCCGTTGGATAAGCACCAGTCCACAGGCAATTGCAGGAGGATGCTCCTCTAGCCTGGAAAGCTTCGCTCATGACCTGCACTGACCCCAGCTTTTTGAAAGACCTGAGACTGCTGCTAAAAAAACGTTGGTCCATGAGTATGGAAGCTTCCTCCGAAGCGGAGAACAAGAGAAGTGACTTCTAGATAGGGAGAACATGGAGACAGAAATAAGGTTGCTAACAGCCTTGAGTGGAAACAGCTGCTTACAGGGTGTCAGCCCTGAGATAGCTGCATCTTTCAGCAGCCTGGCAGCCGCAGCTGTGACCTACAAGCTGCTTCTGATCCTGGCAGTCATGTTTGGCAAGAGGGATCAGGTTTATTTATATGAAGTTCCAAGTGGTGTCCCCAGGGCTCAGTGCTGGGTCCAGCCCTGTTCAGTGTCTTTATCAATGACTTGGATAAAGGCATCGAGTGCACCCTTAGCAAGTTTGTGAACGATAATAAGCTGGGTGGAAGTGTGGATATGCTGGAGGGTCGGGAGGCTCCAAAGGGATCTGAACAGGCTGGTCCACTGGTCTGAGACCAATGGCAGGAGGTTTAACAAGACCAAGTGCCACATCCTGCACTTGGGGCACAACAACCCTGAGCAGCTACAGACTAGGAGAAGCCTGGCTGGAAAGCTGCCTGGAGGAGAAGGACCTGGGGCTGTTGGTTGACAGCCGACTGAACATGAGCCAGCAGTGGCCCAGGTGGCCAAGAAGGCCAATGGCATCTTGGCTTGGATCCGCAACGGCGTGGCCGGCAGGTCCAGGGAGGTTCTTCTCCCTCTGTACTCAGCACCGGTGAGACTGCACCTCGAATCCTGTGTTCAGTTCTGGGACCCTCACCAGAGAAGTCCAGAGAAGAGCAACAAAGCTGTTGAAGGGGCTGGAGAACAAGAGGAGCAGCTGAGAGAGCTGGGGGTGTTTAGCCTGGAGAAGAGGAGGCTGAGGGGAGACCTCATTGCTCCCTGAAAGGAGGAGCTGGGCTCTTCTCCCAAGTGACAGGGGACAGGACAAGAGGAAATGGCCTCAAGCTCTGCCAGGGAAGTATCAGGATGAACATTAGGAAAAAATGGATGAGGTGCTGAGGGACATGGTTTAGTGTTTGATAGGAATGGTTGGACTCCATGATCCAGTGGGTCTTTTCGAACCTGGTGATTCTATGATTCTATCCGTTCTGGTGAGTGTGGAGAACAGAGCTTTCCACTGGGTGGATGCCAGAGATCGGTGAATGATGGCCGCTAATTGAACTCATTTATTGAGCTGTTAGGGTGACAATGTCCTGCCTGCACACCCTGCTACACAAACTGCTGGATGAAGGCACTCCCCAGGCCACTTTTTGTAGACATAAGGGTGGTCACCTTTGCTCTGGCATAGCCCAAGCCTCGTCAGTATCTCCTGCGAGAGCTGCTGGCTGCCGGCAGGTCTCTCCACACCCCTGGCTTTTCCCTGCCACAGGAAAACTCCCTGTGTGCCAAGATCTGCCACTCCACTGCGAATCAGGCCAGCTCTGGAGCAGCTCCCTTTGGCGACAGAGCTGACGAGCACTACGTGGCAAATCTAAATTCCACTTCTAGCCCTGTTAAGAGATAAGGAATAGTGATTATTATAATTATGATGTGGTTACTTTATTGGTTAAATTAACATTTCATTGTTAGGGTTGCTGTGCAATATACAATATTATTTTACCTACTGAGCCTTCAAAGTCATCTTGTCACAGCAACAGCACAGCAGCATGGAAAAAGCCTTTTAACAAGTAGGTAAATACATGCCTTTGGGGAAGTCAGAGCAATAGTTATGTCAGCTTCAATACATTTGACAGTGAAAAAAAAGGCTAAAAATAAGCTGAAACAAAAATGATAGAAAATATTGAATGATTTAAATAATGTCATTGGAATTAAAAAGGTGCAAGGAATTTAACATTCTGAACCTTACTCTTTGGACCAGGTGTCAGTAGTCCAACTCTTCACACTTGCTAGGGTTACTTTAGGCTTGCAAGGGTGTGTAAAGGGATCCTGCACCCCTTCTCTAGGTAAGGATTTATTGCTAATCCCACCTAAAACAGGTGGAACGGTTCCTTCCATACGCTATCATGGTTTTACAAAAGAAAACCAGTGGACACCTTTCCTTTCCATTCTTTCTTAATGCCGAATGCAATTTAACTGGACACTGACAGGAGCACCTGTAGATTTTTGCTCAAGCAAGTTGTTGAGGTTATGCTTTTGTGAAACTTGCTGGTAGCACCCAGACACAAGAGGGGAAGAGGAAACATGGAAGGACAGTAGTAAAAAGGATGCTTTGTTCCAGTTTGGGCCATCAGAAGGAAAACAAAGCAATAATCTCCTTCTAGGCACACAAATCTTGCAGCAATAGCTTTGTTGGCCTGAGTGGTCTCATCACAATTCAATGTAGTGCAGCTTTATGGAGATCAATATGGACTTTGGCCACCTTCTCAGATCTTAGGGCTGGCTGAGCATGGCATCAAACCTCCAGCACGGGTTGGAGCTGTTATGGCTTGTTCTAGCTTTTGCTGCCTAGGAACAGCCTGAATGAATATACGTTTGCTGCAAGATGCACCTTATGGGATCCCTTTGGGACTTATTCTCCTGCTGCTTCTGGAGTGTGGGACAGGAGAGATATCGTGGTCCATGGAGCGCCCTTCTTTGAGATCTGCAGGCAAGAGATCACCCCCAAAATGCATTTGCCCTTTGTGACTGTGTTGCCGCAGCCCCTGCATTGTACCATGACCGAATGCCATGGCAGGCTGGACAAGTGTGGCTTCTCCTGATGGAGAAGAGCAGCTCTGGAGGCTCATGGCTTTTTAGAAAATGTCAGGGCCTGGGTGTGCAGGTCACCAGCAGCCTCACTGGCCAAAAGCACCTAAACCACAACTCCTGCCCCTGGGGTCTGTGCTGAGCCTGGGACTGGGGACAGCATTCTGCAGACCAAAGGATCAAGGACTGGCTGCTGCCTTCTCTCTCATCTTTCTTTCTGCTTTGCCCTCAGATGTCAAGGAGAAGAGCAGGAAACCATAGAGAAAATGAAGAAGTCTCCCCGTCACAAGTGTTCCCTTGGTTTTTGTCTGTGGACCAGCAGGCATGAGCGACAGGAGAGAGTAAAAGGATTTGGGGCTTAGCTTCCCAAATAATTGACAAGGACAGAGCTGGATTTGAGGTCATTACTGTGAAAAATATCAGCACCAGGCCTGCACTCTGCTGTGTGCCACATCACACAAGAGCCATGGAGGAAGGTGGCAATGGATATAACTCCCCTATAGCAGCAGTCCCCAAGGTTTTTAGGTCAGACTCTCCAAGATGGTGCACCCCATTTGGCCATCTGACGTCCCCAGAAACACCACCTGGACCGGCACTGCCACGAGAGAGAGGAACTTACAGCTTAATCTCTCTAATTATTCTTCCAGCTGAAACCTTTCACTTGGGCTCTAACTGGGCATGTTTCCCTTTTCTTCCCCCAGGCATTTTATTCTACAGATGCAGTGGTGCTTGATTATCTATAAAATAAGATTCAAGATGTAAGTCAGAAGGAGGATGTCTCATGATGTGCATACGATTTGCTCCTTCTCTTCGTTCCCCCCTCTCTCCTTCTCCACTGCTTATTTAAAGTATAAAAGGTAGAAATTTCAGCTTTGAACATGCAATTATTTGTTTTACAAGCTAACAAATATCCCATGCATGTGTGATCATTGTATTCAATTACACAAACACTTAAACAATATCTACACACTGGTTTGCATCTGGATAAAGCTTTGATTGGACACTTTGAATGGATTGTTTGCTGTGTACCCTGGTCTCTATGAAGGAAAGCAGTAGGACTTTTGCATAAAGCACGTGTCAAGTCAACCATACGCATAAAATTACATTATTTTCAAGAGAACTTGATTTAGAATTAGAAGAAATACCCCAAACTGTGTTTTTTTTTCCTAAAATGAAGGAGTCCTAGGGGATGAAAGCTTTCTCCTGAGTGAAATCTTCAAAACCTGTGTTTCCTTTCATTTAGCTGGGAATGGGAAATGTGATTTTTTTTTGGTTGCCCACAATAAAACGCTTGTTTCCACTGCTTTTCCCTCAGAGTGGTGCCGTCCATCCAGAGCAGTCGAGGATAAGACTAATCTTCTTCTGAAACTTCAATAAATAAAATGTAAATGTTTGTCATAATAATGCCCCCATTGTCAGCACCAACCCGGGATTTTTCAACCTCTGACTCCCGGCAATGACTGGCTGAGTAGCAACAGCCAAGTGCTGAAAGAATTTTTCAACAGCAATTTGCTTGTTCCAATTTGCTTTTCAGGGCTGCTGATCAGGATTGCTGGCCAGCCTGTAAAAGGATCTCGTCCTATTAATTTGGCCCAGCCTCTCCTCTTGTTCTCATCATATTTAGTTTCCCCAGTAGTTCCAGTGAGTAAGTTAATTGAATTAGAAGTGCCACCAGGATTTTGCCTGCAGATCTATGGTTTCATGTAGGAAAGCGGCTCCTTTTGGCTGCAGAAACAGATACGCGCACCTGTTGAGAAGGTGAAGAAATGCCTAGAGGTGACTTATTCCCCTGGTGATAGCACCCGATTCCCTTCTCAGACTGGTCAAACAATAAAACTCCCTTCATCTGGCACCAGTTGTTCTCCAAGCTTGGACAAACACAAATGAGATTGAGAGGCATGATCGATGCATTAGAGCAAGGTCTGAGAGTGCAGCAATTTGAAAAGTGATTTTGCAGGAATAGATTGACGCTGTTTCATGCTGCCTGTTCTCTCTGTGGCTTGAGGCCAAATATGTCTGTTTTAACAGTGCAAAGCCTTATTTTTCTAACTGCTTATTCTGCAATCTCATCTCACCCACAGGTATCAACAAATAAGATGATACCAACTGGAGCCTGACTTTGTTCCCACTGGCTTTCAGTTAAGCTCAGGGTTAGGTATGGACACAGTTTTTCTGCCAATAAAGAGATAAATGGAAACAAAAATCATAGCTCATGCTTGCTATTGCGTTTTTTAACGAGGTTTAGAGGTGAAAGATGAGTGATATTGTGGTCCTGAGTACAGTGGATGTGGCATTTGAAAACTGAAAGAAACCTAGATGCAGTCCTGCAAATGGCAAAGTGACTTCACAGTAATTGGTGAATACAATCTTGAGTCGACTTCAAGGCTCTGTACAGCTTGCTTATAGAATCACAGAATCATTAAGGTTGGGAAAGACCTCAAGGATCATCAAGTCCAACTGTCAGCGCAACACCACTGCGCCTACTAAACCATGCACTGAAGCCTCACATCTACATGTTTTTTTGAACATCTACAGGGATGGTGACTCCAGCACTTCCCTGGGCAGCCTGTTTCGATGCTTGTTGTAGTCATCAGCACTTTCCCCAGCAGGATGGACCTCAGCTTACCTGGATCATCCCAGAAAGCTGCCATGTCCTGGCTGAAGACACGTCTGCTCTGGGCTCAGAAGGGCTGGGACCCCCTGTGTTGCTTCAGTAGCAAAGTACTTCCCAACATTCTTCCAGTCCCTAAGTTAAGTTAACCCTAGCCAGACTCTGAGGAAACATCTACCAAGAGGAGCAATGTATGAGAGAATAAAATAAAAAAGTGAGGACTGAGCTGGCCGAATCCAAGGCAGCAAAGCGAAGGAGTTAGCAATACTCACACGATAAAAGAGATAAAGCAGTTGCACCAGTGACCTGCTGGATGACCCACACAACGCATATAAATGACATAAATGATAAATAAGAAGCCATCCTTTCCTGCAAGGCTGGGTTTTGCAGCTGAAGCGCTGGTTTAGTGCCACCACCTGGAGGCAGAAAAGGTCTTTGAAGAACATCAGCCTTGCCCATGGAAACTGCCGCCCTGCGGAATTAAAGTTCAGTTTTCCTTTATGGAGGTATCCCTGCCCTTTATTGAAATTAGGAAGTTGACCTATTGTACATTACATTTAAAACAGAGCTCTGAGCAGTGGTTTAAGAGTTTTGTCTTCCAGAAATGCTACTGAGGGCTAAAAAAGGAGAACATCCTCAGTCTAGGGATGCTGGAGATGCCTTCTGTTTCCTGAACAAACCTTTATTTCTTGAGAAATTAGGCAACAGATTACTACAATTAATTAGCTTTTAGTATAATCAGAATAAAATATCGCCCTATACTATGTATTTAAATGAAAGTTTATTATCCTTCAGTTTGGGGAAAATAGCCAACAAAACTAATAAATGCCGTTCAGGTATTTTGTCTTAAGATACTTCTCATCCTGTTTATACGCTAGATATACATAGATTTTGTATGTACATAATAAACACAGGCACACACGCAACCACTGCAAAGAAAGAACACCCCCTCCACAATCTCATTTTTTGCTTAAGATGCAAGTGATGACATTGAGACATTTTCTCTGTCTCACAAAAATACAACCCAATCTTTTTAAATAATTTAATGTAGTCATTAGATAAACCAAGTCATCAATTATCTATCTCCAGCGAGGCAGTACGGAGGCCAGCATGGGGCTTGTGGGCTTTGCTTTGATTGCTCCTGGTCACTGTGTCATATCTGTAATGCTGTAACATTAGGCAGACAACAGTTTGGGCTTATTTTCAAAGCTTCATTTCTGTCCTTCACTGCTTTATTGTGGAATTCATATAGTCAATATAGTAAATATAGAAAACAGGTTTAAATCCTGCCTTTTTATTTTTACCAAATAATAAGTACATGTGACATTATATTTACCAGAAAGACCCTAAAGCCTTACAGACTATAATGTTGCTTCAGATTTTGGCATTTATTAAAAGGGATTTCTTTCTTAAACCCACTACACTGTAATGGCTCTTAAGAAGCTGTTACTGTCTCGAGTGCAAATCCTTCTTAGTTTGTGTATTATTGACCAGATCAAGAGTGATGGGGGCCTTTGATCAGCCTTTGTGGGGGATTTTGCGGCCGTTGCAGCCAAGGAGTCCCGCATAGAAACTCTTTGGAAACGGGAGTAAACGAGGAGGGATTGCAGCCACCACAGGCTCCGGTCCCTTCACATGCAAGTACTCAGGCTGTGGAGTAGCTTCTTCAAAACTTAAAGTATTTAATATAAGGGAAGAAACCCAACAACAATGCATCTGAAGGATGGTTTAACTGTTGCCTGTAGAATGCAGAAATACTCAAATACAGCCCTGATTCTGCAAAGAAATACGTACATGGTTTAATTTTAGGAGGTTGATTTTAACAGATCCTACAGACGAAGAATTTGTTTAAGCAACTGCCTGATATCTCAGGATGGGTAACATCCTAAAAATGGAATACATTTCTTTTTCTCCCCTCTCTCACGCCTATTTACCTGTAAGCACCCCCTCCCGCCTCTAAAATCAGAGTTGAGAATGAAAATCCTGGAGGCCACTTTAACCAAGAAAGAAAAAAAAAGAAATATCTTGCAAATGTTATTGTTCCACCTTTCTACTTGCAATACAAAAATACAGCTTGATGCTCAATCCCGTAATCAGCTTCTCATGGGCTGACCCAGCTGAACCCTAGATCAGGACCATGCTCCCGTGATGCCGTCTGGGTCACTGCAGCATTTTTGCAAGTTTATGCTTCTACAAAATGGTGTCATAATTCAGCAAAAAGGCAACATATTGGCAGATGAATAAGCAAAGGGGGAAAAAATATATATATATATTGCTTCAGATGCCAGGCAGCCACAGATCAATTGCCTGGAATCTTTTATTTTAATGAATGATTTCTGTAATCTGTTGTGATGTATTTTCCTTCGTGAACAGGGTTTGGCACAAAAATATTGCACTACGCCTGGCAAAGAAGAAAAAGGGATTTTTTAGGAAAAAGCAAGATGAATCCCAAGGAGTATTATCGAGAAGTTTAAAACTGGAAAATGTGCCTTATCTGTTTATTCAAAAGCAGAGATCTTCTACACTTGTCGTGCATTAATCTGAAATAAAGTGGCTGCTTTGTAAGAGCAAGGCAAAACCTGGCTGCAAAACCAGGTCTGAGGTATAGCAAAGGGCATAGCAAAAATCTCAGTTAGTGGGAATATCTTGGTTTTGAAGATATCGTCTCAGCCATTTGTCCTGTTCAGTCAGGACCAAACTCCATTTGGTATTCAATTGACTTTCTAACTTAGGAGACAGGACTTTCCATCTTCAAATACTGCAAATAGATTGCATTCTTGGCCCTTTGCTTTGAACAGTTGGGGAGAATAAACACACACCCTGGTCACGTTCTAGTGATCTCCCTAATCTCGATTGCACTTTGTCAGGACGAGGTAACAGGTAGTTAAGTGAAATACCTTAGATCAAAGGGGTATTAATCGCCAACTGAATCCTTGCTGAATAAACTTGTCATTCAAGAAAATTATTTCCACTGAACTTAGCAGTGGATTGAAGGTATTTGCATAACTTCAGCCAGGTTAAAAGGTTCAGAATTCAGGCAGTGGCTGGCTTTTTGGCTCCTTTTCCTTTCAGCGGCCCTGTACAATGTTTTTTTAATCTGATAATACAGCTACCTATCTAAATGATGTCAGAACAGGGAAGTATTGCAAAGTTTGGCTGAGGGATGGATCAATTTCACTTTCAGTAACTCCTAAATCTGATTTGTTGGAATTTAAGATGTAATCCTTAAAAAAAAGTCCCTTTAAACCAGAGGGCTGTTTATTAACATCCTTTTTTTTATGTGACCTTTGTCTTAGAAACACCAGGTCTCGCTTGCTGCCGTACCCGGGGCTCTTTGGGATCATTTCTCACTGGTTCGTAGCGGTGGCTGCAAGCAATGCCCGCGGATCGGTGCGCCCACCACACCTGTGGATCTGTGCAAACACACAAACAGATTTTCAGGCTTCTTTTTTTTTTTTTCTTTTTTTAAGCCCATTTTGTGGAGGTCACGCTGAATTCGAATGTAAGTGAGGTGGAGATAATTAAATAATGGGACCCAACAGGCTGCCATCATTTTCTAGGATCAGCCCGTGGAAGAGATTTAACCATCGTGGTCTTGCTCAGGGTTTGTTGTGTTGTTGTGGCGAGGATTTTGAACCATAAGAATTGTCCCTGGTTTATGGTTGTTGCTTTTCACTGTGGCTTTTCATGAAGAAATCTCGAAGGGAGAAGAAGGTCTCCTCCAGGGCTGGAGGGCAATGCCTTTTTGATCTGTGCTAGAAAAAGGGAGAAGAACAGTTTAGAAAAATGTAGTTTTCTGGAGAACCCTTTCTGTCACCTCCCTCCCCAGCCTTTCTGGAGTTCACTTGCAAGCTCTTCCACCTCTCCTAGGATGTCAAGCTACATGGCGGACGTCAGGTTTCATAATCAGATTTTGACAATAAATGGAATTTAGCCACTTCTGCATCTAGCCTGCACCTGACACCATTCATTCTGTCGGTGGGTGCAGTTCATATTCACTGCAAACTCAAAGCATCTTTCAAGTAAAAAAAAATCACAATGAATGGTTATCAAAGAAAATGAACAAAATCCATTGAGATAATTTTTTAGAAAATGATTGAAGTTTTAACCCAAGAAAGGATTCTAAGAGTTTCTTATAGCTTAGAATAAGAACACGTCAATCACAATTAAGCTTCTGGAATTGGAATCCCTTTGAAATGCAGCTTTTTCTTCTTTAATTGTGGCAGCGGACTCAAAAGAAAAGAAAGGTCCAGCCTTAAAGATGAGTAAGGAATACAAAATAGCTCAGGATTAGTTGTGGAGTTCAAAGGTTGCTAATTACACTAAGGAGTTCCCAGACACAGGGAAAACATTAAACAGGTCACCTACCAAATGGGAAACAGAATTTGACTTCAAAAACAATTTTTTAAAAAGGAAGATAGCAGATCCTGAAGAGACAGGTTTCTATAAAAAATCAAAAGTGACCAGCTGATCTCACTAGGAAAAAAAATAGGTTGGGTGTATTTCTCTGCTCTGAGATTTCCCTATAGGTGGCATCAAACTTTCAAAAAACTATCCAGAGCTCAACCAGTTTTCTAGGAGGCTCCATGAGTGCGAGAAAGGGAAAAGGGGACAGGCCTTTGCCTTAACATACCTGATTATAGGTTGCATTGTGAGTTGTGAATCCCTGAAAGGGATTGAGGCCTTTCAGTACTTAAAGAATTGTAAGAAAGATGGGGGAAAACTTTTTAAGCAGAGCCTGTAGCAACAGGACAAGGGATAATGGTTTTAAACTAAAAGAGGAGAAGTTTAGACTAAATATTAGGAAGAAATGTGTTACACTGAGAGTGGTGAAATCCTGGCACAGATTGCCTAGAAAGGTGGCTGATGCCCCATCCTTGGAAACATTCGAGGTCAGGTTGGATGGGGCTCTGAGCAACCTGATCGAGTTGATGTCCCTGCCCACTGCATGCGTGTTACCCCTCCAACCCAAACCATCCTGTGATTCTATGAACTAGCTTGCCACCTTGATCTAAGCATTTTTTTTAATTTAAAGCTTAAAACTTTTCCTTACGTAATCACAAATCTTATTTATGACACAGAATACAGTCAAACAAGAGGTATGGCAGGAGCAGCCATTACTTGGGTTGTTATTATATGGCATTCTTCTCTTCTTCTTTTTGACGTAAGGAAGAATTTCTTCATCATGAGAGTGGTGAGGCATTGGCACAGGTTTCCCAGGGAAGTTGTGGCTGCCCCATCCCTGGAGGTGTTTGAGGTCAGGTGGGATGGGGCTTGGAGCCCCTGATCCAGTGGGATGTGTCCCTGGCCGTGTCAGGGGGTGTGGAACTAGATAATCTGTAAGGTCCCTTCCAACCTAAATCATTTTATGAGTCTATGATTCTACATTAAAATAAAAATGGCCACTGCAAGTATGTTTCAAATAGTCTTCTCTAAGCTGTTATCCAGGACTAAACAATTGAAAACAAACTTTGATTTTTAAGAGAAGTGACTTCTTTTGTTTTTCTTCAACAGAAATTTCTTTAGCAAACATACAAAGTACAAGTGCTGGAGAATGTTTATTTTCACTGTCTTTTACTCTCATTAGCTCTCTGTTTTGTTTAAATACAAAAATAATTCACAAGCAAATTAGTCAAATAATGTTTTGTACACTGTAGGTGCTGGTGCTTTGGTATTCCAGACGTAGTAATCAAGGGAAATAAGTCCTAGTGCTGGAAAAAAAAAAACAAAACAAAAAAAACAGGCAAGAAAAATAAGTATTACAGTGTGGCTTACAATCAAATATTCTTCATCCAAGTTAAAAGACTACTAATCCATCCTTACTAGTTTACAGAAAAGGTATAATGGCCTCTTTAAACTGTAAAACTCAATATTATCTGAAAATCATTTATGATAACGTGATATTTAAAGTCTCAGCTTGAATTAGCCTTACTAATATATCAGTCATGAGCTTCATGAGCTTCATATCATCAGGCTAAGTCAAAAGCAGGTGGATGGCTTGGATTTTGTTCGATGACTATAAATTCCATCCTCAACACGAAACATGAAAATGTTGGGGTTTTTGTGTTACAATTTAGGACTGACCATGACACTAACCCATGTCCCTCAGCACCTCATCCACCTGTCCCTTAAATCCTAGTGGAGCTTGAGGCCATTCCCTCTCGTCCTGTCCCCTGTCCCTTGGGAGAAGAACCCAGCACCCTCCTTTCTACAACCTCCCCTCAGATAGCTGTAGAGAGCAATGAGGTCTCCCCTCAGCCTCCTCTTCTCCAGGCTAAACACCCCCAGCTCTCCCAGTCGCTCCTCATAAGATTTGTTCTCCAGCCCCTTCACCAGCTTTGTTTCTCTTCTCTGGACTCGCTCCAGAGCCACAACATCCTTCTTGTGGTGAGGGGCCCAGAACTGATCACAGTACTCGAGGTGCGGTCTCACCAGTGCCGAGTCCAGAGGGAGAAGAACCTCCCTGGACCTGCTGGCCATGCCATGTCTGATCCAAGCCAAGATGCCATTGGCCTTTTTGGCCACCTGGGCACACTGCTGGCTCCTGTTCAGTCGGCTGTCAACCAAAACCCCCAGGTCCTTCTCCTCCTGGCAGCTTTCCAGCCAGGCTTCTCCTAGTTTGTAGCTGCTTAGGGTTGTTGTGCCCCAAGTGCAGGACCCGGCATTTGGCCTTGCCAAATCCCACCTCTTGCAAAAACTGAATTACCAAAATCCACTCTATTGGGTATTTCTCCACTTAAAACACTGGCAGTTACAAATACAGTGTACTGCGACACTACAGTGTGCTTCCTAAGCATAACTGGGGACAAAGAATGTTAAATACAACTATAGAGAGCACAAATTCTAATGTATCTCATTATTGATCTATTTAGTCAATATTCCCCAATTTTTATTACTGAACAATGAAAACCATTGTCACATACAACAACATTCAAAATAATTACACAACCAAATTTTTCCACCAGATTCTATAAAAGTTCTTACGACAGCCAAAAAAACAGCATTTCAAAATGTTGTTCTAATAGAATAAAGTAGGATAGAAGGTTAAAGTCTTTCCTGGTAGGAAAATTAATTAAAAATGCTCAGGTAAAGACACTTGTGGGAGACTCATTCATAAATTCTATTTCTAATCTTTTTCTAATCTTTCTTCAATCAAATTGCTGGAAATAAACCTGGTGTTAGCACTACTATTTCTTAGTCTATATATGCAAAGACTATGAAATGATTTCTCCTTAGTTCATTTTAAATAAGAAAATTTCAGGAAAAAAATGCATGTGGTGTAGCTACTCTCATAATTTAAGTCCCATAAATAGTTAGAATCATGGAATAGTTTGGGTTGGAAGGGACCTCGAAACCCATCTGGTTCCAACCCCACTGCCATGGGCAGGGACATCCCAGTAGATCGGGTTGTTCAACGTCCCATCCAGCCTGGCCTTGAACACATCCAGGGATGGGGCAGCCACAACTTCCCTGGGCAACGGGTCGACGAGGTGCTGAGGGACATGGTTTAGTGTTTGATAGGAATGGTTGGACTCGATGATCCAGTGGGTCTCTTCCAATCTGGTGATTCTATGATTCTAAATATATTCTGTAACAGCACTTGTCTCGCTGCACATGGTTAATAGGGCAAATTCCCTTGTGTTTTCCAGGCCTGATAAGGATGTTTGCTCTCTAGAACTCCAAAACGAGTCTTAGAGTGTTTATTTGCCCACATTTTCAGTATCAATTGTTTAATAATTTCATTTTTCTAAAGTATTTAAGATGTAATCATAATGTCACAGAGGCACAAGTATGCATATATTTTAGAATCTCTATGTTGCATCAGCATATAGATTTAACTTCAAATTTCATAGAGATAATGTTTGAGAGAAGTCATATTAGCCATTTAATGCTATATCTGGTTTTTTTCTTCTGAAGCAGTATTATTTTTTAAAAGAAAGAGGGGTGAATTTCTTCTCTAACTTATTCTATGAAGAGGAACTGGAGAGTTGTCATTTAATAAGTATCTTAGAAAGGGAAAAATTATTACTTCCACTAATGCACTGGTCTTCAGGATTTTTGAGTACTAGAGATTCTCTACAAGTCTCTCTTACACTCAATTAGGCAACAGAGTAGTTTTCCACATTCTTTTTTGTGGGCTCTATTAGTAGTTATCTACAGGCTCTCAAAATTCTTAACATCGATTACCGGCCAGGCAACTGGTTAAATCACTTTATGAATCACCTTGTAGCAGACCCTACTCAGGCTGCATATTTGTTTGCACTCAGAGTCACGCTGACAAGCAAACATGGGAGAAAAAATGGACAGACAGAGAAATGCCTTCATTGATTGATTCCCCCCTTGAAAGACACGTTGATAGTCTGTTTCTTAAATTGCCATGAAACTTGTAATCCCAGCAATGTGCTGCTTTGTTTTATCTATGACCTCCATACGTAGTGCGCCCCTTCTGCTCCTGAGCACTTGCATGGTTCTTATCCTGTTGCCTCTAAGTGCCTCCTACACCATCTTTTCTTAACCAAGGAGCAGATCCTCTTGCTGGAGGCAGCAATGCTTCCTCAGCCACAGCGACTGTGCTTTTTTGTTTGGTTCTTAATCTGCCATCTATGGCTTCTTTTTCTTTTCCAATAAGGAAAAAGGCAGAGAGAAGCCAGAGCCATGATATCCGTAAACAGGATACAGACATGCAGTCTCATGTCTTTTTTGAAGAGCAAAGCAACAGAGTGGATTGGCAGCTTGAAAATTCATGAGGACTCCCAGAGCACGGTTGCTGATCAGAGGTTACATGTAACCTCTTTTTATCGGCCAACGTTTCCAAAACAAAGGAAGAGGAGATATTTCAGTCTAGTTTTGTCTTACTTATGTTCCAATCTGTCTGCTCCATTTACCAAAGCTGTCCCCACTCCACAGCAATCTCCTCCTCCCACTGAATCTTCCCGGCTTTAGCTGAGTCATTAGATGACTCGTTAGCCCTTCAGAGCTCATTTTTTTCAGCATCCCCTTCTAGAAAGTCATGAAAATCTAAAATGATGAAAGTTTCCAGGATGAATGTACTTTGGCGATTCAAGAGAGAGACCATACTCGTTGCCTGAATTAAGTTATGATCGGCTCAAAAAAAAAAAAAAAAAAAGCAGAATACTTTGATGTCCCAGATGTCTTCTCTGAGGTTAAAGATCAGGGCTCACGTATCTCCAGCTGAGTGTCTAAGTCCCAAAACCAACAGTTTCCATGTGATCCGGCATTCTTTACATTGTCTGTGTGCTTTGTTGAATTTAAGGTCAGTTAGGAGGATAAACTTGGGGTTTCCACAGCCCTATTATTTCCTCTGGAACTTGAAAGATCTAAGTCTGGCAATCACTTGAAGTATCAAGTATAGTTTGCCCTTTTCAAAGGAGCTCCATCCCTTGTCTCTGCCGCTCACTGTGTGACAAGTTACTCGGAATATCCCTGTCACCAGCCTCCCATCCTCCATGGCGATTACACTCTCAGATTTTTAGGACAAGGCTTTCTCTTTCTCTGTGTTTCTAGAGAGGAGGCCTCATCTCTACTCTTGTAGGTAATACAAGGGCTATATTACTAATCCTAAAACAATCAGAGGAATGTCCAATGCAGAGATCTGTCAGCACCTGAAGATGGATACCCTACTTGCTCTTTTTTTTTTTTTTTTTTGCACTCTTCTAGGTGCTCTTTTCAGTTTTACTGAATTCAGATCGGGACTGTAGGGCACGACTCTTTATGTGGACCTCATTTTTTTCCCTTTCCTTTACCCCTAGTTATTTCTTCTCTCATTTTTCTTCAAATAGAGTCCTCTGAAATAGCAGAGAGTGTAAGGAATGGCAACAAATTTTGCTAGACCAACAAGAGCCACCCATCTAACCCAAAGTCTTACTTAATCTCTGCAATGGCATTGAATAAAATAACTGCATAAAAGTTCACTAACTGAAAAAAAGCTTTTCTGTCCAAATATTAAATGGAAAGTTAAATTTCTACCTGAAAATACCGTGGTTTTTTTGTACAGTAACGCAGTAATACAAATAGAATAAAAGCATGTATGCTTTCTCCTTTGCTGACTTTTTTCACCTGACAGAATTTTGTAAATGAGTTTTGCTTTTTCAGTGTTGGAAATGAAGAAAGAAGAAGGTGGCGGAGGCCGTTGGGGGCGCGAGGCGATGGCGCCGCCAGCCAGGGTCTGGCACAGGGAGCACCATGCCGTGCAGGTGCTGTTCAACCACTGAACACAAACACCTTCAAAGGAATAAAGAAGCCATAGAGGCCTCCGAACTACTGAAAAAGGCCCTGGTGTCAGCTCCAGCCTTGAGACTCCCAGATGTCAGTAAGCCATTTTCTTCTCCTCTAGTATTGGCACAGGATCCGGGCCCGTATCACCGAGCAGTTCCACGCTTTTCCAAGCTATCGGCTGCAACCGCAAAAGGTTGGCCTGGATGCCTGCGCACAGTTACGGCCATAATACTAGATATCTGGAAAGCCTGAAAATTCACCCTGCGCCAGAGAATGATTATGTTGGTGTCCCATTAAATATCTGTTGTACTGGAAGTGAAAGGTGGAAACTGGCTTTCCCTGCACATACCAGACTGCAATGGTAGAAAATTGTAATTACTAACATGGTCAATCTGGCCTCTTTTCTTTGCAGAAACACAGGGGAACCTGTCCAGCCTGACTGACTGGAAACTACTGAGGCGACATCCTCAAGCCATCGGGACGTGAAGGACAGTCCTATGGAAAGTGCTGAAGACGGGTTCATGGATGGGAGCAGTCGTGTCCTAAGCGGTAAAAGACATGCTGGATGTGCCACGATCGCTAGTCGAGACAGAACAGAGTTAGGACCTCTACCCACGAATACCTCTGCTCCAAAGGCCGAGAGAATTGCTCTGACCCGAGCCTTGGGATTGGCTAAAGGCAAAGCTGCAAATATCTCTACAGGTTCGAGGTGTGCGTTCGGAGTTGTACATGCACACGGAGCAGTCTGGAAGGAAAAAGAGTTATTGGACTCACAGGGTAAACCCTTCAAACACAGAGATCCTGAAAGTATTGGAAGCAGTCCAGCTGCCTGAGAAGGGAACAACCATGCAAATCAAAGCGCCCCAGAAAGTGAATTCGGACCTGGAAAGAGGAAATGAGCTGGCAGTAAAACAGGCAGCCAAAGGGGAGGTAAAACAAAGCAGAACACTGGGGCCATCCCTTTGGTCAAAACAACCCCACGAATCCCTCCAGTGTTGGGAAGAGTGGATGGAAAGCTGCCTGGTGGCAAAGCACCTGGTGGTGCATGTTGACAGTGGCTGAACAGGAGGCAGCAGAGGTTCCAGTGGCCAAGAAGGCCAAGAGCATCCTGACGTGGGTCAGAAATGGTGTGGCCAGCAGGAGCAGGGAAGGGATGTGTGCCCCGCTGGCTGCCCGGGACAGCTGAAAGTCACTGAGCCGGGGGGGGTGAAGGCTGAGGCTGTCTGGAGGGTGAGCCTGTGGTGTGCTCCGTTGCCCGTGGTTTCCTCTGGTGCCCGTGGGGTGCTCCGTTGCCCGTGGTGTGCTCCGTTGCCCGTGGTTTCCTCTGGTGCCCGTGATGTGCTCCGGTGCCCGTGGTGTGCTCCGTTGCCCGTGGTTTCCTCTGTTGCCCATGGTGTGATCCGGTGCCTGTGACATCACAAAGGACTAGGGACCACGGGGCAGGTTATAAAGGTGCCGGCACGCAGCTCTGGTCAGTGTGGCGTGGGCTGGTGGTGAGTGCACACGTGGGGGGAGGCTGGGCTGGACGAGGGCTGAGGCAGAACCGTGGGTCCCGGGGGGGTCAGTTCTGCCCCAGCATCCAGGCCTCTGATGCTGGCAGCCGCAACTTGGGCAGGGAGCGGTGCAAAGGACTCACTGCCTCCCAGCTGCCTCGTCCCTACTCCTGCCTGCCCCAAAGATCCCTCTCCCCTGCCACCAGCTGCCTCCAGCACAGCCTCTCTGAACCCCTCTTTTCCCTCCTCCTGTAGGCCATGGCTGCCACAGCATTCCTCGCCTATGTGTTCCTAACCTTCATGCTGAACCTGGGGATGGTTGGTGATGATCTGGATGAGGCCACGCGTGAGCGCATGGCACCGCAGGAGATGGCTCGGCTATGGGAGGAAATAGAGGAGAGGACCATGGAGGAGAAGGCACAGGAGCAGAGCGGCTTAGCCTGGGTTACCCTGCTCTTTGACTCCTTGCAGCCCTGGCACTTCTGCGTGATCATCGGAATCCTGTTCCTGCTCTTTGGTCTCGTCTCATGGTTCAGGAAAACGATCTGCAACAAGCAGCAGTTGAAGATGCAGAAGCATAAGAAAGAAGTAAGCAAGCTGGAAAGAATTTGTCGAGAGGATAGGGAGAGGATCAAAAAGCGTGAGGAGGCAAAGGAACTGGTACTCTCTTTAATCAGCAACATCAGACGGCGTGTGTCAAATAGTTCCTTCCCTGGGCTGGAACCGCCCATCGGGGTGGACCGTGATTTTGAAGGCTGGGGTTCTTGTGGGGATGTTCCACTCTACCGCTTCATCGTGCCACTGACGCCCCGCCATGGGCACACATTCCGCCTGGAGCGAGATACTGCAGGGAGAAACCCAGCAAGGACCTTTCGCATCCGTGTGAAGTCGAAGTGCACCTGCACAACAGAGCAGCAGGTGCAGGGGATGTGGTGCTTCCGCCATCACCCAGAGGAGGAACCTAGGGGGAATCAGGCCCGCAGCCTCCTACATACCCTCTGCACTGGCTCCTACCTGGATGTGGAGAAAACTGCTGCCTGGTTTGATAAAAATGTGAAGGCAGTCTGGAAGGTTTTGCCAGAAGCGTCCCAGTACTGGCTAGGGATTGTGCCCTCCAGGCGCTCCCGCACATACTATTTGGGAAGAGGCAGACAGATAACCCTAAAGATTGAGATTATCTTTGGTGTGCAGCACATGGATTCGGACATCTTCATGACTAGCGAGCCTTCAGAGAAATCCCCAACCCCAAGCACAACATGGACCGTGAACTTTGCTGTGGCTGAGTTCAAGTTCTTTAGGCATATGACCAGGCAGGCTCCAACCAGCTGTGTCTACCTCAAATGCCTTCGGACCTGTGCCCACCTCCTGGAAGGCACTAGCTTGTCCATCTATACCTTCAAGACAGCTGTGATGCATCTCCTGGACTTTCTAGGCCCGTCAGGTTGGGAAAATGACAATTTTATGCCACGGATGGTTGAAATCATGCGATACGTGTGCCGCTGCCTGGATGAGAAACACCTCCACCACTTCTTCTATGGCTATGACACTGCGCCCCAGGACATAATCCTGCCTCTGCAGTGGCAAACGGCTCGACCGCTCAACCTGTTCCAGCACCTCAGTCATGACTCGAAAGCTCATGCCAGGGCAAAGCGTGATCTCAGGAAGGTGCAATTTCGGTTCTCACAGCTGATCTTAGGGGACTGAAAGTGGTCTTCTTGCACAGAGCTTTGTTTGAGTGCCTGACAGCTGATGGCGGAAGATGGCTTCACACTGCTGGGAAAAAGAGGGGAGGCTCATGCCAGAAACTCCCATTTCACCTGCACGGTGACTGTCCCTGTCTCTTGGAGAGAGTCCATTCCCTCTGGGATATTTACACTGTACAAAGTTGCCAATAAATGGTGTGTTTGAACAAAGGCTGCGTCTGTGCTTGTCTGTGCATCGCTTGCCCAGGTAACACGCGCTCTGGCTGCTCGGGCTCTGCTATGACACGGAATCACTCACCATAACCTCTCAAGACCTGCAAGCCAAGGTTCCTACCACCTTAACGAGGGAGACTTCATCATGTGCAGCAAGGTTAAGCATTTTGAGATGTCTCCAATTCAAACCATGCACTTAGGCAATCCTGTTCATGTTGATGAGAAGCAGTGGCGTGACAGCAGCTGTGGGGCCTAAGAGCCACACTCGTATCTGTATGCGGGACACCTCCATTGCAAATCCAGTTATGTTACACGCACAGTGATTTCAAAGATTTTCAATACTTGTCACGTCAAAAGAACTATCTGTGTCTGAGCGCTAAGGAAGCCAAACGTGTGCCCGGTGCCCATCTACCCACGGCACATCCCAGAATACTTTTGCATGTTGTGTTTCACCCTCTCCAACCATTCTGTTGGGTCTGCATGGCCATACACCTGAAGAACTTCATTGTTCCATTGCAAGGTGAAACCAGCCATCGGCAGGTCCTAGATGAACTTCCTGGTACAGGTTTTTGATGCAAACACAGGGCTAGGTAGGTTAATAGCATGGCTCTAAATGAGCTATGTTCTCCTTTTGTGTGTCCCCATCAGATTTTCAGGATCTACCCCTGTAATGCCAATGAACTTGCCCATCTGCCCATGGGACATGGCTTTCCTGGGCTCTCCAAAGGCTGTGCTGTTACAACAGCATTCCAGCATTCTCTTTTAAAATGCCCTCTTTAACCACACTAACACACGTTCTCACATTGGGGGCAGCTCCCGCATCCTCCACGCCATGAGTTCCTTTTACCCCCTACGTCGCACCCCCCCCTTTTTGGACTACCCCTAGGGGATGCTCCCCACCCCGTTCCTCCCTGAGAGAGCCTCGGGGAAGGGGGCCCCAAGGTGGAATCCTTCCCTTTTCTGTTGCTACCTCTACAGTAGCCATCATTGGTTCAGCCCTAGCCTTGGCTTTCTCTTCACCCCTTCTGATGTACACCTTCTGAGCTTCTCTCAGTAGCTTGATAAGTCCCCTCTCGTACAAGTCTTCTAGCTTCTCTAGTTTCTTCCTGATATCCAGCCACGACCGAGTCACAAAAGTGACTTTAAGTAGTTCTTGCCCTGCCTCCAACTCTGGGTCAATCCCGGAAGATTTTGGCATGTTCTGTTTCACCCTCTCCAACCATTCTCTTGGAGTCTCCTCCTTATCCTGGCGACTGTCGAATGCCTCACTAGCATTCCCCATCTCTTGTTCCCCCAACCTTGCAGTTTGCAGGTGGGTGGTGCTCAGACACACCAGCTCCTGAGGGAAAAGCTGTGGGTGTTTTCCACCTGGACTTCAGGAAAGCCTCAACCACTTCTTCATTGGCAATGAACACGTGCCCTGGGACATTATCTTGCCTCCGGGGTTCCGAACGGCTGAACCGCTCAATCTCTTTGAGCACCTCAGACACAATTCAGGTGCCTGTGCCAGGGCAAGGCAGGAGCTCAGGAAGGTGCAGTATCGATTGTCAAGACTGCTGATCTATAAACGCGGAAAGAGGACTTGAGCTTTGTGTGCGAGTCCCACAGCTGATGGCAGAAGATGGCTTCATGCCACCGGGAAAAAGAGGGGAGAATGTGGGACACTGTACTGTCAAAGGACAATTTTTTTTTGTCTTTCACACGGTGTTTCTCTATACACTGCTCATTGTAATGCCTTGTGTTCGGTGTGGTCTCTGTTGAGCAGAGGTGTCGTCTGGATTCTCCTCAGGGTCGGGGGAGCCACGGCCTGTCTGTCTGCCTGCCTGCCTCCCTCCCTCCGTCCCGCTTCACGGAATCAATCTCTATAACTCCGTTAAGGGTTATAAAGTAGGTATGTGTTTATTCGCCGGTGGGTGCGAGGGGGTAATCCTGCTAACTCACACACCGTGTGGTCTAAGAAGCAGGTAGTTATAGTGTAAAGACACGCCTATTCATAAACGCCTATTACATATTCATGACCTTTCCCCATTTCTTATTATAATTAGATTCGAGAAGCTTCTCCCATACTCACGCAGGCACAATGTCGTGGTCTGGGGCTGAGGGCTGAAGTAGCCTTCACCTTCCTCATGAATCGTCCCTGAACCCGATCTGTGTGCAGGTGCAGACTACAGAGACGGATGCAGTCAGCTTTCTGCTGCTGTCCACATTCCAGCTTTCCCTTATCCGTGAATGTCTGTGAATGAGCTCCTCTCTTATCAACATCCAGGCCTTTACTAGCAGACAGCGCGCATTTCAGCCAGCTAAGTCTTCTAAGTTTTACTAACTTTTCCCCTTATATAATATGCCCGCACATAAATTCAGTGTCCCTGCGCAGGGCCACATGAAACCTGTCCCTCTTAATTGAGTGGGGAACCCAAACCCTACCCGTTGATGCAGCATTTGGGGGGGGGGTCAGTCCTGCAGAAGGGTTAATACCTGCAGTACTAAATTATTAACTGCCTCCGGGCACACACTGGGCTCTGAGCTGAAGCTGGATAAAAGCACTCTTGCAGGCTTTTAAAGTATTGTGGGGGCTACCACGATAGCCTCAATCATTATGGATGCACTGGGGGAGGTAGTTGAGGTCCCATCCCAGGAAACATTCAAGGTGAGGTTGCATGGGGCTCGGAGCAACTTGACTGACTTGAAGAAGTCCCTGGTCCTGCAGCGGGTTGGACTAGATGACCTGCAAAGGTCCCTTCCAACCCAAAGCATACTATGATTCTATGATTCTACCCCCGACACCATTGCTCTCCTCTCTGGAAGCCACTCATCGCAGCCCCTAACCACGACTGGTCCCCCCATCTTACACACACTCTGCTCCCAGCACAACTAGGGTTTGTCTTGACCACTAAGATGAGGTCTAGATGTTCTGGGGAAGTCTTGGTCCTCCTTTCATCCAAGGACAGGACATGGTTCTCTGTAGGTTTGGAGTGAAGTATGAGGAGTTTGGAGCAGGTATTGTCTTTTGCTACATGTCTGGGTAGGGGGTTTCTGCCCCAAGGATATTTTTTTTCTAGACACGGGGCACCGGGCATCAGTTATGTTCCTTAAAGCTGTAAACTCTGGTAATGAGTCCCTGTTTCTGGAGGGTGGGATTCTTCTCACCAGTCTTTAAGAAGTGGCCCAACGCCATCTGAGCCGGTTTCTCAGATTCTTTATTATAAACAGGCATTTCTAAGGCAAGACCCGTCTGAACTGCTTCAGTCAGAGGCTGCAGGATAATCATGGCATGCAGGTTTAAAAAGCGTGTTTCAGCCCATGTAAAGGGAGTCAAGGGCATCCAGTACAGCCCTAAGCATCAGCGCTTGGTGATGTTCTGTATGCTCAGGAAATCTCAGCTCCACTGTCTGGATGTGATACGTGTTTGTATGACACTATGAAGAAAGGTATCACCTGGGGGCTTATTTTAGGGAAAACCAAACGGATCCGGAAACCCACTCCTGCCATTTGAGACCTATTTTCCGCATGGGACTTGTTCATATCCATACATCATGCACGTAGCTGGGTGTAATTGCTCTGAGCATGGCTTTGCCCCAGCATCCAGGCCCCAGACGCTGGCAGGAGCACCTTGGGCAGGGAGCGGTGCAAAGGACTCACTGCCTCCCAGCTGCCTCGTCCCCACTCCTGCCTGCCCCAAAGGTCCCTCTCCCCTGCCACCAGCTGCCTCCAGCACAGCCCCTCTGAACCCCTCTTCTCCCTCCTCCTGCAGGCCATGGCTGCCAAAGCATTCCTCGTCTGTGTCTTCCTAGCCTTCATCCACAACCTCCTGCTGACTGCTGATGATCTGGATGAGTCTACACGTGAGCGCGTGGCACAGGAGACGGAGGAGAAGGCAGAGGAGCAGAGTGGCTGTGTTTTCTTAATTCTGCCTTACATTCTCAGGAAGAACATCACCATTACAGGTCTGAAAGCATCCTTACAAGAAATAGCAATATGTGCACCTTCACGGCAACATTGCTTGTTTCTCAGCCTGGATGTTTTTGCCTGATGACCACACAAAAGGTGTGGCTGTATGCGATGGTAAGGCTGGTGGGAGAAGGGCAAGAAGAGGATCAATAACAAAGAGTTGAAAATGCCCTTTAGAGTTTGCTGCTTCTTTGGCTGCTGAGAAATAGCACAGACTCTGTGATTTTGCTAGTGTACGAGACAGATCAAAGGTGCTTAATAAATGCACAGAATCATATAGTCACCACGTTGGAAAAGACCCATCGGATCATCGAGTCCAACCATTCCTGTTTGATGGTAAATTTGCCTTCTTACAGCAATTGGCCAAGTTTACGCTTATAAGGTCAATTGGCCAAGTTTACGCTTATATGGTCAATTTGCCCTTATGTGGTCAATTTACCGTTTTATGGTCACTTTTCACTTATATGATCAATTTGCCCTCTTATGGTAATTGGCTAAGTTTGCCCTAATATGATATATTTGCCCTTTTGTGGTAAATTTGCCCATTTTATGGAAATTGGCCATGCTTGCCCTTCTTCGGTCAGTTTGCTGTTTTATGGTCAATTTGCTATTTTATGGTAATTTTTCCCTTTTAGACAATTGCTCAAGATTACCCTTAAATGGTCAATTTACACTTTTATGGAAATTCACCAAGTTTGTCCTTATATGGTCAATTTGCCCTTTTAAGGTCAATTTACCCTTTTATGACAATTGGCCACGTTTTCCATTTTATGGTCAGTTTTCTGTTTTATGTTCAATTTGCCCTTTTGGGTCAATTGTCCCCATTTGCCCTTATACGGTCAATATGCCCTTTTATAGCAATTGCACAACTTTGCCCTTCAATGCTCAATTTGCCCTTACATGTTGAATTTGCAGTTACCTCACTCAAGATGGTGGTGGTACCTCCCAGTCTCCCTCCCAGTGTCCTCACTCAAGATGGCGGCAGGCCCATCCATCTCCCTCCCAGTGTCCTCTCTCAAGATGGCGGTGGGCCCGCCCAGTCTCCCTCACCGTGCCCTCAGTTAGTTTGATGGTGACACCGACACGCCGTGCCCTCACTCAAGATGGCGGCAAAACCGACACGACATGCCCTAACTCAAGGTTGTTGTGGGCCCCGTGCCCTCAGTCAAGATGCAAGCGACACTGACATGTCGTGCCCTCACCCAAGATGGCGGCAGGACATACGGTATCCATCCCATACCCTTACTCAAGGTGGTGGGGGGCCTCGTGCCGTCACTCAAGATGGCAGCTATACGCACATGTCGTTACCTCACTGAAAATGACAGCGGCGAGCCCAGAGCCCTCACTCAAGGGGGAAGCGACACCGACATGCTGTGTCCTCACTCAAGATGGCGGCATGACCTTCACTTTCACTCCCCGTGCCCTCACTCAAGATGGTGGCATAGCCGACACCCCGTGGCCTCACTCAAGGTGGCGGCAATCTCGACACGCCATACCCTCACTCAAGATGGTGGCGACACTGACACACCGTTCCCTCACTCATGATAGTGGTGGACCCGCCCTTTCTCCCTCACTGTGCCCTCGCTCAAGATGGTGGTGACACCGACATGCCGTACCCTCAATCAAGATGGCAGCGAACCCCATGCCCCCACTCAAGATGGTGGCGACACTGACAAGCTGTGCCCTCACTTAATAGAGTGGCGCGCCCCGAGCCATAATACAAGATGGTGGCGGGAACCATGCCCCCAACTCAAGATAGTGGCAACACCGACAAGCTCTGCCTTCACTCAAGATGGCGGTAGGACCTGTGCCCCCACTCAAGATGGCGGCAACAAGGACATGCTATGCCCTCACTGAAGACGGCAGCATGACCTCCCAATTTCCTCTCATATCCCTCACTCAAGATGGTGGCAAAACCGACATGCAGTGCCCTTACTCAAGATGGAGGAAGGCCCTGTGCCCTCAAACAAGTTGGCGGAGACACCGACACACCATGCCCTCACTCAGGTGGTGGCAACACCAACATGCTGTTACCTCACTCAAGATGACAGCAGCTTTGCCCGTCTCCCTCGCTGGTGCCCTCACTCAAGGTGGCGGCGACATCTTCACGCCCTGCCCTCATTCAGGATGCCAGCGAGTTCACCCATTTTCATCACCCGTGCCCTCACTCAAGATGGAGGCAGCATCACCTGACTCCCTTGTCATGACCTCACTTAAGAGGGCGGCGACACAAACACGCCCTGCCCTCATTCAAGATGGCGGCGGCTTCGTCCGTCTCCCTCGCCCATGCCCTCACGCAAGTTGGCGGCGACATCTTCACACCCATACCCAGGAGTTAGAGGAGCAGAATGAGGCTCCCATGGTCCAAGAGGAGGTAGTCAGAGCCTTGTTGCCCAGCGAGACAACCACAAGTCTATGGGGCCAGATGGGATCCACCCAGGAGTATTAAAGGAGCTGGCGGATGTGCTTACCAAACCCGTTTCAACCATCTCCCAGCAGCCCTGGCTGTCTGGGGCAGTTCCACTGGACTGGAGGCTGGGGGATGTTCTGCCCATCTACGAGAAGGGTCGCAGAGAGGATCCAGGGAACTACAGGCCTCAGTGCCAGGGAATGTCATGGAACAGGTGACCTTGAGTGCAATCATGAAGCACGTGCAAGAGAAACGGGGGATCAGGCCCAGTCAACATGGGTTCACGAAAGGCAGGTCTTGCCAAACTAACCTGATCGCCTTCTATGACAAAGTGACTCGGCTGCTGGACGAGGGAAAGGCTGTGGATGGATCTCCTTGGACTTCAGTAAAGCCTTTGACACAGTTTCTCACAGCATTCCGCTACGGAAACTGTCACCTCTGGCCTGGACGGGCGCACACTCTCCTGGGTGGAAAACTGGTAGGATGGAGGCCCAGAGAGTGTTGGGAAATGGTGTTAAATCCAGCTGGAGGCCAGTGACAAGTGGGGTTCCCCAGGGCTCAGTGCCGGGTCCAGTCCTGTTCAATGTCTTTATCAATGACTTGGATGAAGGCATCGAGTGCACCCTTAGCAAGTTTGCGGACGATACTAAGCTGAGTGGAAGTTTGGATCTGCTGGAGGGTAGGGAGTCTCCAAAGGGATCTGAACAGGCTGGACCGCTGGTCTGAGACCAACGGCATGAGGTTTAACATTTCTACCTGAAAATACCGTGGTTTTTTGTACAGTAACGCAGTACAAAAATAGAATAAAATAGAATAAGCATGTATGCTTTCTCCTTTGCTGACTTTTTTCACCTGACAGAATTTTGTAAATGAGTTTTGCTTTTTCAGTGTTGGAAATGAAGAAAGAAGAAGGTGGCAGAGGCCGTTGGGGGCGCGAGGCGATGGCGCCGCCAGCCAGGGTCTGGCACAGGGAGCACCATGCCGTGCAGGTGCTGTTCAACCACTGAACACAAACACCTTCAAAGGAATAAAGAAGCCATAGAGGCCTCCGAACTACTGAAAAAGGCCCTGGTGTCAGCTCCAGCCTTGAGACTCCCAGATGTCAGTAAGCCATTTTCTTCTCCTCTAGTATTGGCACAGGATCCGGGCCCGTATCACCGAGCAGTTCCACGCTTTTCCAAGCTATTGGCTGCAACCGCAAAAGGTTGGCCTGGATGCCTGCGCACAGTTACGGCCATAATACGACATATCCGGAAAGCCTGAAAATTCACCCTGTGCCAGAGAATGATTATGCTGGTGTCCCATTAAATATCTGTTGTATTGGAGGTTAAAGGTGGAAACTGGCTTTCCCTGCACATACCAGACTGCAATGGTAGAAAATTGTAATTACTAACATGGTCAATTCGGCCTCTTTTCTTTGCAGAAACACAGGGGAACCCATCCAGCCTGACTGACTGGAAACTACTGAGGCGACATCCTCGAGCCATCGGGACGTGAAGGACAGTCCTATGGGAAGTGCTGAAGACGGGTTCATGGATGGGAGCAGTCGTGTCCTAAGCGGTAAAAGACATGCTGTATGTGCCACGATCGCTAGTCGAGACAGAACAGAGTTAGGACCTCTACCCACGAATCCCTCTGCTCCAAAGGCAGAGAGAATTGCTCTGACCAGAGCCTTGGGATTGGCTAAAGGCAAAGCTGCAAATATCTCTACAGGTTCGAGGTGTGCGTTCGGAGTTGTACATGCACACGGAGCAGTCTGGAAGGAAAAAGAGTTATTGGACTCACAGGGTAAACCCTTCAAACACAGAGATCCTGAAAGTATTGGAAGCAGTCCAGCTGCCTGAGAAGGGAACAACCATGCAAATCAAAGCGCCCCAGAAAGTGAATTCGGACCTGGAAAGAGGAAATGAGCTGGCAGTAAAACAGGCAGCCAAAGGGGAGGTAAAACAAAGCAGAACACTGGGGCCATCCCTTTGGTCAAAACAACCCCACGAATCCCTCCAGTGTTGGGAAGAGTGGATGGAAAGCTGCCTGGTGGCAAAGCACCTGGTGGTGCAGGTTGACAGTGGCTGAACAGGAGGCAGCAGAGGTTCCATTGGCCAAGAAGGCCAAGAGCATCCTGACGTGGGTCAGAAATGGTGTGGCCAGCAGGAGCAGGGAAGGGATGTGTGCCCCGCTGGCTGCCCGGGACAGCTGAAAGTCACTGAGCCGGGGGGGGTGAAGGCTGAGGCTGTCTGGAGGGTGAGCCTGTGGTGTGCTCCGTTGCCCATGGTTTCCTCTGGTGCCCGTGGTGTGCTCCGGTGCCTGTGACATCACAAAGGACTAGGGACCACGGGGCAGGTTATAAAGGTGCCGGCACGCAGCTCTGGTCAGTGTGGCGTGGGCTGGTGGTGAGTGCACACGTGGGGGGAGGCTGGGCTGGACGAGGGCTGAGGCAGAACCGTGGGTCCCGGGGGGGTCAGTTCTGCCCCAGCATCCAGGCCTCTGATGCTGGCAGGAGCACCTTGGGCAGGGAGCGGTGCAAAGGACTCACTGCCTCCCAGCTGCCTCATCTCCACTTCCGCCTGCCCCTAAGGTCCCTCTCCCCTGCCACCAGCTGCCTCCAGCACAGCCCCTCTGAACCCCTCTTTTCCCTTCTCCTGTAGGCCATGGCTGCCACAGCATTCCTCGCCTATGTGTTCCTAACCTTCATGCTGAACCTGGGGATGGTTGGTGATGATCTGGATGAGGCCACGCGTGAGCGCATGGCACCGCAGGAGATGGCTCGGCTATGGGAGGAAATAGAGGAGAGGACCATGGAGGAGAAGGCACAGGAGCAGAGCGGCTTAGCCTGGGTTACCCTGCTCTTTGACTCCTTGCAGCCCTGGCACTTCTGCGTGATCATCGGAATCCTGTTCCTGCTCTTTGGTCTCGTCTCATGGTTCAGGAAAACGATCTGCAACAAGCAGCAGTTGAAGATGCAGAAGCATAAGAAAGAAGTAAGCAAGCTGGAAAGAATTTGTCGAGAGGATAGGGAGAGGATCAAAAAGCGTGAGGAGGCAAAGGAACTGGTACTCTCTTTAATCAGCAACATCAGACGGCGTGTGTCAAATCGTTCCTTCCCTGGGCTGGAACCGCCCATCGGGGTGGACCGTGATTTTGAAGGTTGGGGTTCTTGTGGGGATGTTCCACTCTACCGCTTCATCGTGCCACTGACGCCCCGCCATGGGCACACATTCCGCCTGGAGCGAGATACTGCAGGGAGAAACCCAGCAAGGACCTTTCGCATCCGTGTGAAGTCGAAGTGCACCTGCACAACAGAGCAGCAGGTGCAGGGGATGTGGTGCTTCCGCCATCACCCAGAGGAGGAACGTAGGGGGAATCAGGCCCGCAGCCTCCTACATACCCTCTGCACTGGCTCCTACCTGGATGTGGAGAAAACTGCTGCCTGGTTTGATAAAAATGTGAAGGCAGTCTGGAAGGTTTTGCCAGAAGCGTCCCAGTACTGGCTAGGGATTGTGCCCTCCAGGCGCTCCCGCACATACTATTTGGGAAGAGGCAGACAGATAATCCTAAAGATTGAGATTATCTTTGGTGTGCAGCACATGGATTCGGACATCTTCATGACTAGCGAGCCTTCAGAGAAATCCCCAACCCCAAGCACAACATGGACCGTGAACTTTGCTGTGGCTGAGTTCAAGTTCTTTAGGCATATGACCAGGCAGGCTCCAACCAGCTGTGTCTACCTCAAATGCCTTCGGACCTGTGCCCACCTCCTGGAAGGCACTAGCTTGTCCATCTATACCTTCAAGACAGCTGTGATGCATCTCCTGGACTTTCTAGGCCCGTCAGGTTGGGAAAATGACAATTTTATGCCACGGATGGTTGAAATCATGCGATACGTGTGCCGCTGCCTGGATGAGAAACACCTCCACCATTTCTTCTATGGCTATGACACTGCGCCCCAGGACATAATCCTGCCTCTGCAGTGGCAAACGGCTCGACCGCTCAACCTGTTCCAGCACCTCAGTCATGACTCGAAAGCTCATGCCAGGGCAAAGCGTGATCTCAGGAAGGTGCAATTTCGGTTCTCACAGCTGATCTTAGGGGACTGAAAGTGGTCTTTGTGCACAAAGCTTTGTTTGAGTGCCTGACAGCTGATGGCGGAAGATGGCTTCACACTGCTGGGAAAAAGAGGGGAGGCTCGTGCCAGAAACTCCCATTTCACCTGCACAGTGACTGTCCCTGTCTCTTGGAGAGAGTCCATTCCCTCTGGGATATTTACACTGTACAAAGTTGCCAATAAATGGTGTGTTTGAACAAAGGCTGCGTCTGTGCGTGTCTGTGCATCGCTTGCCCAGGTAACACGCGCTCTGGCTGCTCGGGCTCCACTATGACACGGAATCACTCACCGTACCCTCTCGAGACCTGCAAGCCAAGGTTCCTACCACCTTAACGAGGGAGATTTCATCACGTGCAGCAAGGTTAAGCATTTTGAGATGTCTCCAATTCAAACCATGCACTTAGGCAATCCTGTTCATGTTGATGAGAAGCAGTGGCGTGACAGCAGCTGTGGGGCCTAAGAGCCACACTCGTATCTGTATGCGGGACACCTCCATTGCAAATCCAGTTATGTTACACGCACAGTGATTTCAAAGATTTTCAATACTTGTCACGTCAAAAGAACTGTCTGTGTCTGAGCGCTAAGGAAGCCAAACGTGTGCCCGGTGCCCATCTACCCACGGCACATCCCAGAATACTTTTGCATGTTGTGTTTCACCCTCTCCAACCATTCTGTTGGGTCTGCATGGCCATAGACCTGAAGAACTTCATTGTTCCATTGCAAGGTGAAACCAGCCATCGGCAGGTCCTAGATGAACTTCCTGGTACAGGTTTTTGATGCAAACACAGGGCTAGGTAGGTTAATAGCATGGCTCTAAATGAGCTATGTTCTCCTTTTGTGTGTCCCCATCAGATTTTCAGGATCTACCCCTGTAATGCCAATGAACTTGCCCATCTGCCCATGGGACATGGCTTTCCTGGGCTCTCCAAGGGCTGTGCTGTTACAACAGCATTCCAGCATTCTCTTTTAAAATGCCCTCTTTGGCCACACTAACACACGTTCTCACATTGGGGGCAGCTCCCGCATCCTCCATGCCATGAGTTCCTTTTACCCCCTACGTCGCACCCCCCACTTTTTGGACTACCCCTTGGGGATGCTCCCCGCCCCGTTCCTCCCTGAGAGAGCCTCGGGGAAGGGGGCCCCAAGGTGGAATCCTTCCCTTTTCTGTTGCTACCTCTACAGTAGCCATCATTGGTTCAGCCCTAGCCTTGGCTTTCTCTTCACCCCTTCTGATGTACACCTTTTGAGCTTCTCTCAGTAGCTTGATAAGTCCCCTCTCGTGCCAGTCTTCTAGCTTCTCTAGTTTCTTCCTGATATCTAGCCACGACCGAGTCACAAATGTGACTTTAAGTAGTTCTTGCCCTGCCTCCAACTCTGGGTCAATCCGGGAAGATTTTGGCATGTTCTGTTTCACCCTCTCCAATCATTCTCTTGGAGTCTCCTCCTTATCCTGGCGACTGTCGAATGCCTCACTAGCATTCCCCATCTCTTGTTCCCCCAACCTTGCAGTTTGCAGGTGGGTGGTGCTCAGACACACCAGCTCCTGAGGGAAAAGCTGTGGATGTTTTCCACCTGGACTTCAGGAAAGTCTCAACCACTTCTTCATTGGCAATGAACACATGCCCTGGGACATTATCTTGCCTCCGGGGTTCCGAACGGCTGAACCGCTCAATCTCTTTGAGCACCTCAGACACAATTCAGGTGCCTGTGCCAGGGCAAGGCAGGAGCTCAGGAAGGTGCAGTATCGATTGTCAAGACTGCTGATCTATAAACGCGGAAAGAGGACTTGAGCTTTGTGTGCGAGTCCCACAGCTGATGGCAGAAGATGGCTTCATGCCACTGGGAAAAAAGAGGGGAGAATGTGGGACACTGTACTGTCAAAGGACAATTTTTTTTTGTCTTTCACACGGTGTTTCTCTATACACTGCTCATTGTAATGCCTTGTGTTCGGTGTGGTCTCTGTTGAGCAGAGGTGTCATCTGGATTCCCCTCAGGGTCGGGGGAGCCACGGCCTGTCTGCCTGCCTGCCTGCCTCCCTCCCTCCATCCCGTTTCACGGAATCAATCTCTATAACTCCGTTAAGGGTTATAAAGTAGGTATGTGTTTATTCGCCGGTGGGTGCGAGGGGGTAATCCTGCTAACTCACACACCGTGTGGTCTAAGAAGCAGGTAGTTATAGTGTAAAGACACGCCTATTCATAAATGCCTATTACATATTCATGACCTTTCCCCATTTCTTATTATAATTAGATTCAAGAAGCTTCTCCCATACTCACGCAGGTACAATGTTGTGGTCTGGGGCTCAAGGCTGAAGTAGCCTTCACCTTCCTCATGAATCGTCCCTGAACCCGATCTGTGTGCAGGTGCAGATTACAGAGACAGATGCAGTCAGCTTTCTGCTGCTGTCCACATTCCAGCTTTCCCTTATCCGTGAATGTCTGTGAATGAGCTCCTCTCTTATCAACATCCAGGCCTTTACTAGCAGACAGCGCGCATTTCAGCCAGCTAAGTCTTCTAAGTTTTACTAACTTTTCCCCTATATAATATGCCCGCACATAAATTCAGTGTCCCTGCGCAGGGCCACATGAAACCTGTCCCTCTTAATTGAGTGGGGAACCCAAACCCTACCCGTTGATGCAGCATTTGGGGGGGGGTCAGTCCTGCAGAAGGGTTAATACCTGCAGTACTAAATTATTAACTGCCTCCGGGCACACACTGGGCTCTGAGCTGAAGCTGGATAAAAGCACTCTTGCAGGCTTTTAAAGTATTGTGGGGGCTACCACGATAGCCTCAATCATTATGGATGCACTGGTTGAAATGGATCAGTCTGTGCCCTCTCCATGGGGTGAGTTCAGTGCGCTGAGCAGGCAGGACAAGCCACAAGGACACCTGGGCTCCTTTGGGCTGCTGTGTGCAGAAATGGACTTGTCCAAGTGTGCACTAGCTCTCGCTAACCACAAGAGTGTGCCTAGACCACAGTTTTGGGAATGCCTTAGCATTTTACTATGATGATGTTAAAACCTCTCCTCATCTTCAAGAGAAGGCTCATGGCTTTACCTTCCTACTCACACGGGATCCTTCCAGTACTTAAAGGGGTCCTATAGGAAAGATGGGGACAGACTTTTCTGCAAGGCCTCTTGCGACAGGACATGGAGTAATGGTTTTAAAATAAGGGGGAGGAGAAGATCTAGACTAGATATATGGAAGGAATTTTTTTCATTGAGGGTGGTGAGGCACTGGCATGGGTTGTCTGGGGAGGTAGTTGAGGTCCCATCCCAGGAAACATTCAAAGGGAGGTTGCATGGGGCTCGGAGCAACTTGACTGACTTGAAGAAGTCCCTGGTTTTGCAGCGGGTTGGACTAGATGACCTGTAAAGGTCCCTTCCAACCCAAAGCATACTATGATTCTATGATTCTACCCCCGACACCATTGCTCTCCTCTCTGGAAGCCACTCATCGCAGCCCCTAACCACGACTGGTCCCCCCATCTTACACACACTCTGCTCCCAGCACAACTAGGGTTTGTCTTGACCACTAAGATGAGGTCTAGATGTTCTGGGGAAGTCTTGGTCCTCCTTTCATCCAAGGACAGGACATGATTCTCTGTAGGTTTGGAGTGAAGTATGAGGAGTTTGGAGCAGGTATTGTCTTTTGCTACATGTTTGGGTAGGGGGTTTCTGCCCCAAGGATATTTTTTTTCTAGACACGGAGCACTGGGCATCAGTTATGATCCTTAAAGCTGTAAACTCTGGAAATGAGTCCCTGTTTCTGGAGGGTGGGATTCTTCTCACCAGTCTTTAAGAAATGGCCCAACGCCATCTGAGCCGGTTTCTCAGATTCTTTATTATAAACAGGCATTTCTAAGGCAAGACCCGTCTGAACTGCTTCAGTCAGAGGCTGCAGGATAATCATGGCATGCAGGTTTAAAAAGCGTGTTTCAGCCCATGTAAAGGGAGTCAAGGGCATCCAGTACAGCCCTAAGCATCAGCGCTTGGTGATGTTCTGTATGCTCAGGAAATCTCAGCTCCACTGTCTGGATGTGATACGTGTTTGTATGACACTATGAAGTAAGGTATCACCTGGGGGCTTATTTTAGGGAAAACCAAACGGATCTGGAAACCCACTCCTGCCATTTGAGACCTGTTTTCCGCATGGGACTTGTTCATATCCATACATCATGCACGTAGCTGGGTGTAATTGCTCTGAGCATGGCTTTGCCCCAGCATCCAGGCCCCAGACGCTGGCAAGCATTCCTCTTCTGTGTATTCCTACACAACCTCCTGCTGCTGAGCTGGACCTACACGTGAGCGTGTGGCACAGGAGACGGAGGAGAAGGCAGAGGAGCAGAGCGGCTTTGCCTGCTCTTTGATGCCTTGCAGCTCTGGCACTCCTGGGTGATTGCTGGAGCCCTGGTCCTGCTATCATGTCTCTGCTTGTGGATGACTCACCTGCTGCAGAAGATAGAGGAGAGGACCATGGAGGATAAGGCACAGGAACAGAGCTGCTTTGCCTAGCCATGACTGAAGATCTTCCCCTCTGCCACATCGTAGGTCCCTCTATACATTCTGCCCGCTAGACGCTCCTGCAGATACCAGGAGAGACAGACAGATAATCCTACATGGATGGCAGGAGATGGCTTCACGCCACCGGGAAAAAGAGGGGAGAATGTGGGACACTGTACTGTCAACGGACAATTTGTTTTTTCTTTCACACTGTGTTTCTCTATACACTGCCCATTGTAATGCCTTTTGTTTAGTGTAGTCTGTGTTGAGCAGAGGTCAATCCCAGAATATTTTTGCATGTTGTGTTTCACCCTCTCCAACCATTCCCTTGGAGTCTCCTCCTTATCCTGGTGACCGTTGAATGCCTTACTAACATTCTGTCTCCTAGGTACGGCTTCCCTTAGTCCCCTAATCATAAGTGTTCTATAATCACTTAACTGGTTTCTCTCTTCTGGGATGTTATGATCCCACCTCAGGCTGATATCGGGGAGAGCTTACCACTTTCAGAGGGAGGGGCAGGCAGCTGAGGAAGAGTACAGGGATCCAGTCTGGTCATGCAGAGAGAAAATGTCAAAAGGCAAAAGCCAGGCTACAACCCTGCCTGGCCACTGCAGTAAAAGATAATGAAAAATACTATTATAAACCCACCAACAGCAAAAATTGAGCCAAGGAGAATCTCCATTCTTTATTGGATGCAAGGAAGGGGGGAATATTGCCACGACAGATGAGGTAAAGGCTGAGGTGCTTGACGTCTTCTTTGCCTCAGTCTTTAACCATCAGAGCAGTTATTCCAGGGTATTCAGCCCCGTGAATGAGAAGTCAGGGACAGGGAGCATGATAACCACGCATCCCCCCGTAATCCAGGAGGAAGCAGTTAATGACCTGCTATGTCACTTGGACTCTAATCAGTCTACGGGGCTAGATGGGATCCACCCAAGAACACAACAGGAGCTGCCAGAGGAGCCTGCTGAGTTAGTGAGAGGGCACTGCTCTACTGGTCTATCTCCCTCTCTCATTCCCTGATAGTCCTCAGCCTCTTTACCTCCTCCCTTAGCTCCTCCACCACACAAAGGAGTTCCCCCACACGAGCACAGCTTCCACAAGTGGAGCCAGGACTAGAGGCACAAGCTGCTGTGGGAGGGGGGCACTGCCTGCAGCCCAGGGTCTGGGGAGCTGCAGGCAGCCACTGAATCCTAGAATCACCAGGTTGGAAGAGACCCACCGGATCATCGAGTCCAACAATTCCCATCAAACACTAAACCATGTCCCTCAGCGCCTCGTCCACTCGTCCCTTAAACTCAACCACCTCCCTGGGCAGCCTCTGCCAGGGACCAATGACCCTTTTCCGTGGAAAATTTCTTCCTGATGTTCAGCCTAAACCTCTCCCCGCAGAGCTTGAGGCCATTCCATCTTGTCCTGTCACTTGGGAGAAGAGCCCAGCAGCCTCCTCTCCACAACCTCCTTTCAGGTAGTTGCAGAGAGCAATGAGGTCTCCTCTCAGCCTCCTCTTCTCCAGGCTGAACACCCCCAGCTCTCTCAGTTGTTCCTCATCAGGCCTGTTCTCCAGCCCCTTCACCAGCTTCATTGCTCTTCCCTGGACTCGCACCAGAGCCTCAACATCCTTCTTGTGGTGAGAGGCCCAGAACTGTGCCAGCTGCAGAGGGAGAATAACCTCCCTGGACCTGCTGGCCATGCTGTTGCGGATCCAAGCCAAGATGCCATTGTCCTTCTTGGCCACCTGGGCCACTGCTGGCTCATGTTCAGTCACTGTCAACCAACATCCCCAGGTCCTTCTCCTACAGGCAGGTTTCCAGCCAGGCTTCTCCTAGTGTGTAGCTGCTCAGGGTTGTTGTGCCCCAAGTGGAGGACTCGGCATTTGGCCTTGTTAAACCTCCTGCCATTGGTCTCAGACCAGCAGTCCAACCTGTTGAGATCCCTTTGGAGCCTCCCTACCCTCCAGCAGATCTAAACTTCCACTCAGCTTAGTATCGTCCGCAAACTTGCTAAGGGAGCACTTGATGCCTTCATCCAAGTCATTGATAAAGACATTAAACAGGACTGGACCCAGCACTGAGCCCTGGGGAACCCCACTTGTCACTGGCCTCCAGCTGGATTTAACACCATTTCCCAACACTCTCTGGGCCTCCATCCTACCAGTTTTCCACCCAGGAGAGTGTGCGCCCGTCCAGGCCAGAGGTGACAGTTTCCGTAGCGGAATGCTGTGAGAAACTGTGTCAAAGGCTTTACTGAAGTCCAAGAAGATCCATCCACAGCCTTTCCCTCGTCCAGCAGCCGAGTCACTTTGTCATAGAAGGCGATCAGGTTAGTTTGGCAAGACCTGCCTTTCGTGAACCCATGTTGACTGGGCCTGATCCCCCGTTTCTCTTGCACGTGCTTCATGATCGCACTCAAGGTCACCTGTTCCATGACTTTCCCTGGCACTGAGGCCTGTAGTTCCCTGGATCCTCCCTGTGACCCATCTTGTAGATGGGCACAACATCCCCCAGCCTCCAGTCCAGTGGAACTGCCCCAGTCAGCCAGGGCTGCTGGGAGATGGTGGAAATGGGTTTGGTAAGCACATCCGCCAGCTCCTTTAATACTCCTGGGTGGATCCCATCTGGCCCCATAGACTTGTGGTTGTCTCACTGGGCGACAAGGCTCTGACTACCTCCTCTTGGACCATGGGAGCCTCATTCTGCTCCTCTAACTCCTGGGTATGGGTGTGAAGATGTCGCCGCCAACTTGCGTGAGGGCATGGGCGAGGGAGACGGACGAAGCTGCCGCCATCTTGAATGAGGGCAGGGCGTGTTTGTGTCGCCGCCCTCTTAAGTGAGGTCATGACAAGGGAGTCAGGTGATGCTGCCTCCATCTTGAGTGAGGGCACGGGTGACGAAAATGGGTGAACTCGCTGCCATCCTGAATGAGGGCAGGGCGTGAAGATGTCGCCGCCACCTTGAGTGAGGGCACCAGCGAGGGAGACGGGCAAAGCCGCTGTCATCTTGAGTGAGGTAACAGCATGCCGCTGTTGCCTCCACCTGAGTGAGGGCATGGTGTGTCGGTGTCTCCGCCAACTTGTTTGAGGGCACAGGGCCTTCCTCCATCTTGAGTAAGGGCACTGCATTTCGGTTTTGCCACCATCTTGAGTGAGGGATATGAGAGGAAAATGGGAGGTCATGCTGCCATCTTCAGTGAGGGCATAGCATGTCCTTGTTGCTGCCATCTTGAGTGGGGGCACAGGTCCCACCGCCATCTTGAGTGAGGGCAGAGCTTGTCAGTGTCGGCGCCATCCTTAGTGGGGGCAAGGGGTCCGCCAGCATCTTGAGTGGTGGCACGTGTCCCACCGCCATCTTGAGGGAAGGCAGAGTTTGTCAGTGTTACCACTATCTTGAGTTGGGGGCATGGTTCCCGCCACCATCTTGTATTATGGCTCGGGGCGCGCAGCTCTCTTAAGTGAGGGCACAGCTTGTCATTGTCGCCACCACCTTGAGTGGGGGCATGGGGTTCGCTGCCATCTTGATTGAGGGTACGGCATGTCGGTGTCACCACCATCTTGAGTGAGGGCACAGTGAGGGAGAAAGGGCGGGTCCACCACCATCCTGAGTGAGGGAACGGTGTGTCGGTGTCGCCACCATCTTGAGTGAGGGTATGGCGTGTCGAGATTGCCGCCACCTTGAGTGAGGCCACGGGGTGTCGGCTATGCCACCATCTTGAGTGAGGGCACGGGGAGTGAAAGTGAAGGTCATGCCGCCATCTTGAGTGAGGACACAGCATGTCGGTGTCGCTTCCCCCTTGAGTGAGGGCTCTGGGCTCGCCGCTGTCATTTTCAGTGAGGTAACGACATGTGCGTATAGCCGCCATCTTGAGTGAGGGCACGAGGCCCGCCGCCACCTTGAGTAAGGGTATGGGATGGATACCGTAGGTCCTGCCGCCATCTTGGGTGAGGGCACGACATGTCAGTGTCGCTTGCATCTTGACTGAGGGCACAGGGCCCACAATAACCTTGAGTTAGGGCATGTCGTGTCGGTTTTGCCGCCATCTTGAGTGAGGGCACGGCGTGTCGGTGTCACCACCAAACTAACTGAGGGCACGGTGAGGGAGACTGGGCGGGCCCACCGCCATCTTGAGAGAGGACACTGGGAGGGAGATGGATGGGCCTGCCGCCATCTTGAGTGAGGACACTGGGAGGGAGACTGGGAGGTACCACCGCCATCTTGAGTGAGGTAACTGCAAATTCACCATGTAAGGGCAAATTGAGCATCGAAGGGCAAAGTTGTGCAATTGGTATAAAAGGGCATATTGACCATATAAGGGCAAATGGGGACAATTGACCCAAAAGGGCAAATTGAACATAAAACAGAAAACTGACCATAATATGGAAAACGTGCCCAATTGTCATAAAAGGGTAAATTGACCTTAAAAGGGCAAATTGACCATATAAGGGCAAACTTGGTGAATTTCCATAAAAGTGTAAATTGACCATTTAAGGGCAATCTTGGGCAATTGTCTAAAAGGGAAAATTAACCATAAAATAGCAAATTGACCATAAAACAGCAAACTGACCGAAGAAGGGCAAGCATGGCCAATTTCCATAAAATGGGCAAATTTACCACAAAAGGGCAAATTTATCATATTAGGGCAAACTTAGCCAATTACCATAAGATGGCAAATTGATCATATAAGTGAAAAGTACCATAAAATAGTAAATTGACCACATAAGGGCAAATTGACCATATAAGCGTAAACTTGGCCAATTGACCTTATAAGCGTAAACTTGGCCAATTGCTGTAAAAGGGCAAATTTACCATTAAACAGGAATGGTTGGACTCGATGATCCGATGGGTCTTTTCCAACGTGGTGACTGTATGATTCTGTGCATTACATAATCATATTCTCATGCACCGTTTAGATGGAACTGAGCATTGATTAAGCACCTTTGATCTGTCTTGTACAGTAGCAAAATCACAGAGTCTGTGCTGTTTCTCAGCAGCCAAAGAAGCAGCAAACTCTAAAGGGCATTTTCAACTCTTTGTTATTGATCCTCTTCTTGCCCTTCTCCCACCAGCCTTACCATAGCATACAGCCACACCTTTTGTGTGGTCATCAGGCAAAAACATCCAGGCTGAGAAACAAGCAATGTTGCCGTGAAGGTGCACATATTGCTATTTCTTGTAAGGATGCTTTCAGACCTGTAATGGTGATGTTCTTCCTGAGAATGTAAGGCAGAATTAAGAAAACACAGCCACTCTGCTCCTCTGCCTTCTCCTCCGTCTCCTGTGCCACGCGCTCACGTGTAGACTCATCCAGATCATCAGCAGTCAGCAGGAGGTTGTGGATGAAGGCTAGGAAGACACAGACAAGGAATGCTTTGGCAGCCATGGCCTGCAGGAGGAGGGAGAAGAGGGGTTCAGAGGGGCTGTGCTGGAGGCAGCTGGTGGCAGGGGAGAGGGACCTTTGGGGCAGGCAGGAGTGGGGACGAGGCAGCTGGGAGGCAGTGAGTCCTTTGCACCGCTCCCTGCCCAAGGTGCTCCTGCCAGCGTCTGGGGCCTGGATGCTGGGGCAAAGCCATGCTCAGAGCAATTACACCCAGCTACGTGCATGATGTATGGATATGAACAAGTCCCATGCGGAAAACAGGTCTCAAATGGCAGGAGTGGGTTTCCAGATCCGTTTGGTTTTCCCTAAAATAAGCCCCCAGGTGATACCTTACTTCATAGTGTCATACAAACACGTATCACATCCAGACAGTGGAGCTGAGATTTCCTGAGCATACAGAACATCACCAAGCGCTGATGCTTAGGGCTGTACTGGATGCCCTTGACTCCCTTTACATGGGCTGAAACACGCTTTTTAAACCTGCATGCCATGATTATCCTGCAGCCTCTGACTGAAGCAGTTCAGACGGGTCTTGCCTTAGAAATGCCTGTTTATAATAAAGAATCTGAGAAACCGGCTCAGATGGCGTTGGGCCACTTCTTAAAGACTGGTGAGAAGAATCCCACCCTCCAGAAACAGGGACTCATTTCCAGAGTTTACAGCTTTAAGGAACATAACTGATGCCCAGTGCCCCGTGTCTAGAAAAAAAATATCCTTGGGGCAGAAACCCCCTACCCAGACATGTAGCAAAAGACAATACCTGCTCCAAACTCCTCATACTTCACTCCAAACCTACAGAGAACCATGTCCTGTCCTTGGATGAAAGGAGGACCAAGACTTCCCCAGAACATCTAGACCTCATCTTAGTGGTCAAGGCAAACCCTAGTTGTGCTGGGAGCAGAGTGTGTGTAAGATTGGGGGACCAGTCGTGGTCAGGGGCTGCGATGAGTGGCTTCCAGAGAGGAGAGCAATGGTGTCGGGGGTAGAATCGTAGAATCATAGTATGCTTTGGGTTGGAAGGGACCTTTGCAGGTCATCTAGTCCAACCCGCTGCAGGACCAGGGACTTCTTCAAGTCAGTCAAGTTACTCCAAGCCCCATGCAACCTCACCTTGAATGTTTCCTGGGATGGGACCTCAACTACCTCCCCCAGTGCATCCATAATGATTGAGGCTATCGAGGTAGCCCCCACAATACTTTAAAAGCCTGCAAGAGTGCTTTTATCCAGCTTCAGCTCAGAGCCCAGTGTGTGCTCGGAGGCAGTTAATAATTTAGTACTGCAGGTATTAACCCTTCTGCAGGACTGACCTCTCCCAAATGCTGCATCAACGGGTAGGGTTTGGGGTCCCAACTCAATTAAGAGGGACAGGTTTCATGTGGCCCTGCGCAGGGCACCCTGAATTTATGTGCGGGCATATTATATAGGGGAAAAGTTAGTAAAACTTAGAAGACTTAGCTGGCTGAAATGCGCGCTGTCTGCTAGTAAAGGCCCGGATGTTGATAAGAGAGGAGCTCATTCACAGACATTAACGGATAAGGGAAAGCTGGAATGTGGACAGCAGCAGAAAGCTGACTGCATCTGTCTCTGTAATCTGCACCTGCACACAGATCGGGTTCAGGGACGATTCATGAGGAAGGTGAAGGCTACTTCAGCCCTCAGCCCCAGACCATGACATTTTGCTGCATGAGTATGGGAGAAGCTTCTCGAATCTAATTATAATAAGAAATGGGGAAAGGTCATGAATATGTAATAGGCATTTATGAATAGGCGTGTCTTTACACTATAACTACCTGCTTCTTAGACCACACGGTGTGTGAGTTAGCAGGATTACCCCCTCGCACCCACCGGCGAATAAACACATACCTACTTTATAACCCTTAACGGAGTTATAGAGATTGATTCCGTGAAACGGGACGGAGGGAGGGAGGCAGGCAGCCAGGCAGACAGGCCGTGACTCCCCCGACCCTGAGGGGAATCCAGATGACACCTCTGCTCAACAGAGACCACACCGAACACAAGGCATTACAATGAGCAGTGTATAGAGAAACACCGTGTGAAAGACAAAAAAAAATTGTCCTTTGACAGTACAGTGTCCCACATTCTCCCCTCTTTTTCCCGGTGGCATGAAGCCATCTTCTGCCATCAGCTGTGGGACTCGCACACAAAGCTCAAGTCCTCTTTCCGCGTTTATAGATCAGCAGTCTTGACAATCGATACTGCACCTTCCTGAGCTCCTGCCTTGCCCTGGCACAGGCACCTGAATTGTGTCTGAGGTGCTCGAAGAGATTGAGTGGTTCAGCCGTTCGGAACCCCGGAGGCAAGATAATGTCCCAGGGCATGTGTTCATTGCCAATGAAGAAGTGGTTGAGGCTTTCCTGAAGTCCAGGTGGAAAACACCCACAGCTTTTCCCTCAGGAGCTGGTGTGTCTGAGCACCACCACCTGCAAACTGCAAGGTTGGGGGAACAAGAGATGGGGAATGCTAGTGAGGCATTCGACAGTCGCCAGGATAAGGAGGAGACTCCAAGAGAATGGTTGGAGAGGGTGAAACAGAACATGCCAAAATCTTCCCGGATTGACCCAGAGTTGGAGGCAGGGCAAGAACTACTTAAAGTCACTTTTGTTACTCGGTCGTGGCTGGATATCAGGAAGAAACTAGAGAAGCTAGAAGACTGGCACGAGAGGGGACTTATCAAGCTACTGAGAGAAACTCAGAAGGTGTACATCAGAAGGGATGAAGAGAAAGCCAAGGCTAGGGCTGAACCAATGATGGCTACTGTAGAGGTAGCAACAGAAAAGGGAAGGATTCCACCTTGGGGCCCCCTTCCCCGAGGCTCTCTCAGGGAGGAACGGGGCGGGGAGCATTCCCTAGGGGTAGTCCAATAAGGAGGGGATGCGACATAGGGGGTAAAATGAACTCATGGCGTGGAGGATGCGGGAGCTGCCCCCAATGTGAGAACGTGTGTTAGTGTGGCCAAAGAGGGCATTTTAAAAGAGAATGCTGGAATGCTGTTGTAACAGCACAGCCTTTGGAGAGCCCAGGAAAGCCATGTCCCATGGGCAGATGGGCAAGTTCATTGGCATTACAGGGGTAGATCCTGAAAATCTGATGGGGACACACAAAAGGAGAACATAGCTCATTTAGAGCCATGCTATTAACCTACCTAGCCCTGTGTTTGCATCAAAAACCTGTACCAGGAAGTTCATCTAGGACCTGCCGATGGCTGGTTTCACCTTGCAGTGGAACAATGAAGTTCTTCAAGTGTATGGCCATGCCGACCCAACAGAATGGTTGGAGAGGGTGAAACACAACATGCAAAAGTATTCTGGGATGTGCCGTGGGTAGATGGGCACCGGGCACACGTTTGGCTTCCTTAGCGCTCAGACACAGACAGTTCTTTTGACGTGACAAGTATTGAAAATCTTTGAAATCACTGTGCGTGTAACATAACTGGATTTGCAATGGAGGTGTCCCGCATACAGATACGAGTGCGGCTCTTAGGCCCCACAGCTGCTGTCACGCCACTGCTTCTCATCAACATGAACAGGATTGCCTAAGTGCATGGTTTGAATTGGAGACATCTCAAAATGCTTAACCTTGCTGCACGTGATGAAATCTCCCTCGTTAAGGTGGTAGGAACCTTGGCTTGCAGGTCTCGAGAGGGTACGGTGAGTGATTCCGTGTCATAGCGGAGCCCGAGCAGCCAGAGTGCGTGTTACCTGGGCAAGCGATGCAGAGACACGCACAGACGCAGCCTTTGTTCAAACACACCATTTATTGGCAACTTTGTACAGTGTAAATATCCCAGAGGGAATGGACTCTCTCCAAGAGACAGGGACAGTCACCGTGCAGGTGAAATGGGAGTTTCTGGTACGAGCCTCCTTACAAGGGGCTCTTCAGCTGCATCAGGAGTGACCACCCTGAGCAGCATTTGCTCTGGATGGAGAGGTGTGGCAGCAACTCCCCAAGTGTGACAGTTAGGTATGGGATCTTGGGGGATATGGGAAAATAGCTACAAGCACACAAACTGCGATAAACAGGCTATTAGAAAAAAGCTAGTAACCTGCTTACAAAGAACAAGACAATTCAGCAATCATGAGGGATAATAACGAGGCAGCCTTCATGTCCCTGCACTGCAGTTCAGTGAGGCACAAAGCTTATCAGGCATCCCCGAGATGACAGTGTTGGTCGTGGTTTGTTGCCGCACCGCTCCACAAGTTTCAGGATTATTGATACAGATCCGTGTCGTGCCACGTAGGGCCAGTACATGCCAACCCACCCTGAAATCATAGAAGAACTGCTCTTTATTGCTCACGTGCAAACCCCAGTCAAGGGTCATTCTGTGATTCTATAGTTCTATGATCTCCACAGGGACTCCAGCCTTCGAAGGTGCTGCCCCCACTGGTGGCAGTTTGCAGTCCTCTTGGCAGAGAGTTGCTGTCCCTGTCTGTGTCCCACATTCTCCCCTCTTTTTCCCAGCAGTGTGAAGCCATCTTCCGCCATCAGCTGTCAGGCACTCAAACAAAGCTTTGTGCACAAAGACAACTTTCAGTCCCCTAAGATCAGCTGTGAGAACCGAAATTGCACCTTCCTGAGATCACGCAGTGCCCTGGCATGAGCTTTCGAGTCATGACTGAGGTGCTGGAACAGGTTGAGCGGTCGAGCTGTTCGCCACTGCGGAGGCAGGATTATGTCCTGGGGCGCAGTGTCATAGCCATAGAAGAAGTGGTGGAGGTGTTTCTCATCCAGGCAGCGGCACACGTATCGCATGATTTCAACCATCCGTGGCATAAAATTGTCATTTTCCCAACCTGACGGGCCTAGAAAGTCCAGGAGATGCATCACAGCTGTCTTGAAGGTATAGATGGACAAGCTAGTGCCTTCCAGGAGGTGGGCACAGGTCCGAAGGCATTTGAGGTAGACACAGCTGGTTGGAGCCTGCCTGGTCATATGCCTAAAGAACTTGAACTCAGCCACAGCAAAGTTCACGGTCCATGTTGTGCTTGGGGTTGGGGATTTCTCTGAAGGCTCGCTAGTCATGAAGATGTCCGAATCCATGTGCTGCACACCAAAGATAATCTCAATCTTTAGGATTATCTGTCTGCCTCTTCCCAAATAGTATGTGCGGGAGCGCCTGGAGGGCACAATCCCTAGCCAGTACTGGGACGCTTCTGGCAAAACCTTCCAGACTGCCTTCACATTTTTATCAAACCAGGCAGCAGTTTTCTCCACATCCAGGTAGGAGCCAGTGCAGAGGGTATGTAGGAGGCTGCGGGCCTGATTCCCCCTACGTTCCTCCTCTGGGTGATGGCGGAAGCACCACATCCCCTGCACCTGCTGCTCTGTTGTGCAGGTGCACTTCGACTTCACACGGATGCGAAAGGTCCTTGCTGGGTTTCTCCCTGCAGTATCTCGCTCCAGGCGGAATGTGTGCCCATGGCGGGGCGTCAGTGGCACGATGAAGCGGTAGAGTGGAACATCCCCACAAGAACCCCAGCCTTCAAAATCACGGTCCACCCCGATGGGCGGTTCCAGCCCAGGGAAGGAACGATTTGACACACGCCGTCTGATGTTGCTGATTAAAGAGAGTACCAGTTCCTTTGCCTCCTCACGCTTTTTGATCCTCTCCCGATCCTCTCGACAAATTCTTTCCAGCTTGCTTACTTCTTTCTTATGCTTCTGCATCTTCAACTGCCGCTTGTTGCAGATCGTTTTCCTGAACCATAAGACGAGACCAAAGAGCAGGAACAGGATTCCGGTGATCACGCAGAAGTGCCAGGGCTGCAAGGAGTCAAAGAGCAGGGTAACCCAGGCTAAGCCGCTCTGCTCCTGTGCCTTCTCCTCCATGGTCCTCTCCTCTATTTCCTCCCATAGCCGAGCCATCTCCTGCGGTGCCATGCGCTCACGCGTGGCCTCATCCAGATCATCACCAACCATCCTCAGGTTCAGGATGAAGGTTAGGAACACATAGGCGAGGAATGCTGTGGCAGCCATGGCCTACAGGAGGAGGGAAAAGAGGGGTTCAGAGAGGCTGTGCTGGAGGCAGCTGGTGGCAGGGGAGAGGGACCTTTGGGGCAGGCAGGAGTGGAGATGAGGCAGCTGGGAGGCAGTGAGTCCTTTGCACCGCTCCCTGCCCAAGTTGCGGCTGCCAGCATCAGAGGCCTGGATGCTGGGGCAGAACTGACCCCCCCGGGACCCACGGTTCTGCCTCAGCCCTCGTCCAGCCCAGCCTCCCCCCACGTGTGCACTCACCACCAGCCCACGCCACACTGACCAGAGCTTCGTGCCGGCACCTCTATAACCTGCCCCTTGGTCCCTAGTCCTTTGTGATGTCACAGGCACCGGAGCACACCATGGGCACCAGAGCACACCACGGGCAACAGAGGAAACCACGGGCAACGGAGCACACCACGGGCACCAGAGGAAACCACGGGCAACAGAGCACACCACGGGCTCACCCCCCAGCCAGCCTCAGCCTTCACCTCCCCCCGGCTCAGCGACTTTCAGCTGTCCCGGGCAGCCAGCGGGGCACACATCCCTTCCCTGCTCCTTCTGGCCACACCATTTCTGACCCACGTCAGGATGCTCTTGGCCTTCTTGGCCACTGGAACCTCTGCTGCCTCCTGTTCAGCCACTGTCAACCTGCACCACCAGGTGCTTTGCCACCAGGCAGCTTTCCATCTACTCTTCCCAACACTGGAGGGATTTGTGGGGTTGTTTTGACTGAAGTGATGGCCCCGGTATTCTGCTTTGTTGATGTGCCACAATCGCTAGTCGAGACAGAACAGAGTAAGGACCTCTACCCACGAATACCTCTGCTCCAAAGGCAGAGGGAATTGCTCTGACCAGAGCCTTGGGATTGGCTAAAGGCAAAGCTGCAAATATCTCTACAGGTTCGAGGTGTGCGTTCGGAGTTGTACATGCACACGGAGCAGTCTGGAAGGAAAAAGTGTTATTGAACTCACAGGGTAAACCCTTCAAACACAGAGATCCTGAAAGTATTGGAAGCAGTCCAGCTGCCTGAGAAGGGAACAACCATGCAAATCAAAGCGCCCCAGAAAGTGAATTCGGACCTGGAAAGAGGAAATGATCTGGCGGACAGGGAGGCGAAACAGGCAGCCGAAGGGGAGGTACAACCAGAAGGGGCTTTGACCCCCGATGGGCAAATCTCCCTGGAAGGAGAGCCCCAATAGAACAAAGAAGATGAAAAGCTCCCTGCAGATTTGGAAGGGTCATATAATGAGGAGGGATGGGTTCTCACTCCACAAGGTAAATTAGTTCTATGGGGTTTAGTAAAAGAGAAGCATAGAAAAAGGCATCGGGGAGCAGAGGCCCTATAAAAACGCCTAGTTATATAAACTGTAGCTACATTACTGTGAGACAAGTGACTCGGCAGTATGATCTTTGCCTCCAGGCTAATCCCAAAAATACTCCCACTCTGGAAATGGGCCAAATTGGGAAAGGAGACGAGCCTGGACAACAATGGCAAATTGATTTTTCAGAACTTCCAAGAAAAGGGGAGGTTGTGTATGTTTAAGAACTTCTTGTATTTCTATCGTAATATATGAGACAATTCTAAGTAGCAAGAATCATTCTAATTTTTGCATTAGTAATTTTGTTAAGATTGTTGTGTGTGACTTTTCTTCCTTAGCACCAGCCATATCCTACCAGCCTGTACCTATTGGAATGAGTCTTATAGTGGTAAAACAATTCCCAAAACATCAGGATTTGATCAAAATCTTGGAGGAGGCCCAAGAAAGAGGGAGGAAGACCCTGATAACAGTCCAGCAGGACACAGAGAAAATTAACAGGGTCCTGAAAAGGGTAAGAGAAGATGTGAACCATCATTGGTGGGACAGTTAGAGGGCTTAGCTCACTGAGATGCGCGCTGTCTGCTCGTAAAGGCCTTGAAGACCGTGGGTGTTGATAAGGGAGGAGCTCGTTCACAGACATTCGCTGAGAAGGGACAGCTGGAAAGTGCCCAACAGCAGAAAGCCGACTGTGTCCTGCTCTGCAGACTTGGAGCTCGACCGGAATGAGGCTGCCCCTTGGCACAGATTGAGTTCCGGGACGATTCGTGAGGAAGATGAAGGCGACTTCAGCCCTGAGCCCCAGCCCACGGCGCTGCGCCTGCACCAGCGTGGGAGAAGCTTCTGGAATCTCATGATAACAGGAAGCGGAGAAAGGTCATGAATCTGTACTAGGCGCTTATGACTAGGCCTGTCTTGAGGCTCTAACTATCGGCTAGTTAGACCCCAGGGTGTGCGAGTGAGGAGGATTAGCCCCTCGCCCCTGTCGGCAAATAAACAGAGACCCGCTTTATAACCCTTAACGGAGCTGTAGAGCTTGATTCCCCCAAACAATCAAAGGGCAAACTGACCCTAAAAGGGCAAATTGACCATGTCAGGCAAACCGGGCAAATTACCAAAAACTCTTGAGTGAGGACAGGGGAAGGGAGAAGGGAGGAGCCTGCCGCCATCTTGAGTGAGGGTGCCAGGACTCGCTGCCATCTTGAGTGAGGGCACGGGGAGTGAAACGGGTGGTCACGCCGCCATCTTGAGCGAGGGCACAGCGTGTTGGTGTTGCCGCCATCTTGAGTGAGGGCATGGCACCCGCTGCCATCTGGAGTGAGGGCACAGCTTGTCAGTGTCACCGCTATAGTGAGTAAGGGTACGGAGAGGGAAACCAGAGGTCATGACACCATCTTGAGTGAGGGCGCAGTGTGTCAATTTCATCACCACCTTGACTAAGGGCATGGCATGTCAGTGTCACCACCCCCTTGAGTGAGGGCACTGGGCTTGCCGCCATCATCTTGAGTGAGGCAACGACATGGCCCACTGCCACCTTGAGTAAGATTATGGGACGTAAAACGGAGGTCCTGCCGCCATCTTGGGTGAGGGCACGATGTGTCAGTGTCGCTTCCATGTTGACTGAGGGCACAGGGCCCGCAACAACCTTGAGTTAGGGCATGGCGTGTCAGTTTTGCCGCCATCTTGAATGAGGGCACAGCGTGTCAGTGTGGCTTCCCTCTTGAATGAGGGCATGGGTCCCACAACAACCATGAGTTAGGGCACGGGGAGGGAAACGGGAAGTCCCGCCGCCATCTTGAATGAGGGCACAGAGAGGGAGATGGGTGTGCCCTATGCCATCTTGAGTGAAGTAACAGTGTGTCGGTATCATCCCCAAACTACGTGAGGGCACGGCGAGGTATACTGGGCGGGCCCGCCGCCATCGCGAGTGAGGTCACCTCAAATTCACCATATCAGGGCAAATTGAGCAGCTAAGGGCAAAGTTGGCCAATTGCTATAAAAGGGCATAGTGACTGTATAAGGGCAAACTGGGACAAATGACACAAAAGGGCAAATTGACCTTAAAAAGGAAAATTGACCATATAAGGGCAAACTTGGGCAATTGTCCAAAAGGGAAAATTTACCATAAAAGAGCAAATTTACCATAAAAGGGCAAATTGACCAAGGATCTGCAAACATGGCCAGTTTCCATAAAACAGGCAAATTAGCCATAAAAGGGCATATTTATCATATTAGGGCAAACTTGGCCAATTACCATAAAAGGGCAAATTGATCATATAAGTGAAAATTGACCATAAAATGGTAAATTGACCAGATACGGGCAAATTGACCAGATAAGTGTAAACTTGGGCAATTGATCATAAAAGGGCAAATTGACCATATAAGGGCAAACTTGGCCAATTGCTGTAAAAGGGCAAATTTACCATTAAACAGGAATGGTCAGACTTGATGATCCGATGGGTCTTTTCCAACGTGGTGACTGTATGATTCTGTGCATTACATAATCATATTCTCATGCACCATTTAGATGGAACTGAGCATTGGACTGAGCACCTTTGATCTGTCTCGTACACTAGCAAATTCACAGACTGCTATTTCTCAGCAGCCAAAGAAGCAGCAAACTCTAAAGGGCCTTTTCAACTCTTTGTTATTGATCCTCTTCTTGCCCTTCTCCCACCAGCCTTACCATCGCCTACAGCCACTCCTTTGGTGTGGTCATCAGGCTGAAACATCCAGGCTGAGGAGCAAGCAATGTTGCCGTGAAGGCGCACGCTGTTATTTCTTGTGAGGATGCTTTCAGACCTGTAGTGGTGGTGTTCTTGCTGAGAATGTAAGGCAGAGTTAATAAAACCCAGCTGCTCCCCAGGCCCCGTTTATACTTGTGAGGGGGTTCACCACACCCCATCCACAGGTGGTGGGTGGGAGGGCCCAGGGGGTATATAAACCACAGGCCTTGCCTCAGGGGCTCATTTGGGTTCTGTTTTTCCTTGAGGTAGGAGGTTTGCTGCTGTGTCTACTCCTTGTAGCTTTTGAGCAGTCTAAGGTGGGATTAACAAGGTTTGGGTTTTTTTGTCTTCTGAAGAAGCAGAGGCAGCTGTGGGAGCTATGAGTTTTGGAAGAGTCCAGGCTAAACAGCACGTGCAGTTGTAACTATGGGATTTTTTGTGTGTAGGATGATGCATTGGCCCTAGGGGCTGTGCAGTTTGTAACAGGCACCTCATGGGTGATAATAATCTGGAATTAAGTTCGTCAGCCTGGGGTGGGAAGTTGAGTCTATGGGTTGGTGGAAGATAGAAGGGGCCAGGGGAACCCTGGGAAGGGCTCAGAAGCACAGCTCCCAAGGAACAGCAACGCAGAAGGGTCGTGGGGTTAAAAATATAGGGCAGTTTCTGTTAGGAAGGAGCAGGGTTCCTTCCTTAGCCCTTCAGAGGTGGAGAAGGGCTTTAATGGTTTTGGGAAAGGACGATGCCTTCATCAGTCTTTCTTGGGTCGGTTTGGTGGTCAGATGCAAGTGCCATTCAGGTGTCCATTACTCTAGTCTCTCTGCAGCTGATGGCCCTCCTCAGGCCCTCCTCGGGCCCTCTTTGGACTTCTTGGCCCTCCTCAGGTCCTCTTTGGACTTCTTGGCCCTCCTCGGGCCCTCTTTGGACTTCTTGGCCCTCCTCGGGCCCTCTTTGGACTTCTTGGCCCTCCTCGGGCCCTCTTTGGACTTCTTGGCCCTCCTCGGGCCCTCTTTGGACTTCTTGGCCCTCCTCGGGCCCTCTTTGGACTTCTTGGCCCTCCTCGGGCCCTCTTTGGACTTCTTGGCCCTCCTCGGGCCCTCTTTGGACTTCTTGGCCCTCCTCGGGCCCTCTTTGGACTTCTTGGCCCTCCTCGGGCCCTCTTTGGACTTCTTGGCCCTCCTCGGGCCCTCTTTGGACTTCTTGGCCCTCCTCGGGCCCTCTTTGGACTTCTTGGCCCTCCTCGGGCCCTCTTTGGACTTCTTGGCCCTCCTCGGGCCCTCTTTGGACTTCTTGGCCCTCCTCGGGCCCTCTTTGGACTTCTTGGCCCTCCTCGGGCCCTCTTTGGATTTCTTTCGAATTCTTTGCCCTTCTATGGCCCTCCTTGGATTTCTTTCACCTCCTGTGGCCTTTTCTCTGGCCTTTTTTGCCTGCTCTGGCCTTCTTTGGACTCTTTGTCCCTCTCTTACCTTCTTTGGCCTTCTGTGGCCTCTTTGATTTTCCTTGGTCTTCTCTGGCCTTCTCTGGCCTCTTTGATTTTCCTTGGCCCCCTGTGGCCCTCTCTGGCCCTCTCTGGCCTTCTTTGGACTCTTTGTCCCTCTTTGGCCTTCTGTGGCCTCTTTGATTTTCCTCTGGCCCTCCTCTGGCCCTCTTTAGCATTCTCTGGCCTTCCCTTACTCTCTTGGCCTTCTGTGACCTTCTGTGGCTTTCTTTGTTCTCTGTGGCCCTCTGTGGCCTTCTTTGGATTCTTTGTCCCTCTCTTACCCTCTTTGGCCTTCTGTGGCCTCTTTGATTTTCCTTGGCCTGCTTTGGCCTCCTGTGGCCCTCTCTGGCCTGCTTTGGCCTGCTATGGCCTTCGATGGCCTCTTTGGCCATCTCTTACCCTCTTACCCTCTTACCCTCTTACCCTCTTACCCTCTTACCCTCTTACCCTCTTACCCTCTTACCCTCTTACCCTCTTACCCTCTTACCCTCTTACCCTCTTACCCTCTTACCCTCTTACCCTCTTACCCTCTTACCCTCTTACCCTCTTACCCTCTTGGCCTCCCTTTGGCCTCCCTTTGGCCTCCCTTTGGCCTCCCTTTGGCCTCCCTTTGGCCTCCCTTTGGCCTCCCTTTGGCCTCCCTTTGGCCTCCCTTTGGCCTCCCTTTGGCCTCCCTTTGGCCTCCCTTTGGCCTCCCTTTGGCCTCCCTTTGGCCTCCCTTTGGCCTCCCTTGCTCCTTGGCCTCCCTTTGGCCTCCCCTTACCCTCTTGGCCTCCCTTTGGCCTCCCTTTGGCCTCCTCTTACCCTCTTGGCCTTCCTTTGGCCTCCTCTTACCCTTTTCTGGCCTCCTTTGGCCTTCCTTTGGCCTTCCTTTGGCCTTCCTTTGGCCTTCCTTTGGCCTTCCTTTGGCCTTCCTTTGGCCTTCCTTTGGCCTTCCTTTGGCCTTCCTTTGGCCTTCCTTTGGCCTTCCTTTGGCCTTCCTTTGGCCTCCTTTGGCCTTCCTTTGGCCTCCTTTGGCCTTCCTTTGGCCTCCTTTGGCCTTTTCTGGCCTCCTTTGGCCTTTTCTGGCCTCCTTTGGCCTTTTCTGGCCTCCTTTGGCCTTTTCTGGCCTCCTTTGGCCTTTTCTGGCCTTTTCTGGCCTTTTCTGGCCTTTTCTGGCCTCCTTTGGCCTTTTCTGGCCTCCTTTGGCCTTTTCTGGCCTCCTTTGGCCTTTTCTGGCCTCCTTTGGCCTTTTCTGGCCTCCTTTGGCCTTTTCTGGCCTCCTTTGGCCTTTTCTGGCCTTTTCTGGCCTTTTCTGGCCTTTTCTGGCCTCCTTTGGCCTTTTCTGGCCTCCTTTGGCCTTTTCTGGCCTCCTTTGGCCTTTTCTGGCCTCCTTTGGCCTTTTCTGGCCTCCTTTGGCCTTTTCTGGCCCTCTCTGGCCCTCTCTGGCCCTCTCTGGCCCTCTCTGGCCCTCTCTGGCCCTCTCTGGCCCTCTCTGGCCCTCTCTGGCCCTCTCTGGCCCTCTCTGGCCCTCTCTGGCCCTCTCTGGCCCTCTTGGCGTGCTTTGGCCTTCCGTGGCCTTCTGTGGCCTCTTTGGCTTTCCTTGGCCTTCCTGGGCCTTCTTTAGCTTTCTCTGGCCTTCTTTAGCTTTCTCTTATTCTCTTGGCCTTCTGTGATCTTCTGTGGCTTTCTTTGTCCTCTGTGATCTTCTGTGGCTTTCTTTGTCTTTTGTGGACTTTTGTGGACTTTTGTGGACTTTTGTGGACTTTTGTGGACTTTTGTGGACTTTTGTGGACTTTTGTGGACTTTTGTGGACTTTTGTGGACTTTTGTGGACTTTTGTGGACTTTTGTGGACTTTTGTGGACTTTTGTGGACTTTTGTGGACTTTTGTGGACTTTTGTGGACTTTTGTGGACTTTTGTGGACTTTTGTGGACTTTTGTGGACTTTTGTGGACTTTTGTGGACTTTTGTGGACTTTTGTGGACTTTTGTGGACTTTTGTGGACTTTTGTGGACTTCCCAGGGCTTCCCTGGCCTTCCCTGGGCTTCCCTGGCCTTCCCTGGGCTTCCCTGGGCTTCCCTGGCCTTCCCAGGGCTTCCCAGGGCTTCCCTGGCCTTCCCAGGGCTTCCCTGGCCTTCCCAGGGCTTCCCTGGCCTTCCCAGGGCTTCCCTGGCCTTCCCTGGCCTTCCCAGGGCTTCCCAGGGCTTCCCAGGGCTTCCCAGGGCTTCCCTGGCCTTCGTTGGCCTTCCCTGGCCTTCCTAGGGCTTCCCTGGCCTTCCTAGGGCTTCCCTGGCCTTCCTAGGGCTTCCTGGCTTCCCTGGCCTTCCTAGGGCTTCCTGGCTTCCCTGGCCTTCGTTGGCCTTTGTTGGCCTTCCTAGGGCTTCCCTGGCCTTTGTTGGCCTTCCTAGGGCTTCCCTGGCCTTTGTTGGCCTTCCTAGGGCTTCCCTGGCCTTTGTTGGCCTTCCTAGGGCTTCCTAGGGCTTCCCTGGCCTTCCTAGGGCTTCTCTGGCCTGCTTTGGCCTTCCTGCTTTGGCCTTCCTGCTTTGGCCTTCCTGCTTTGGCCTTCCTGCTTTGGCCTTCCTGCTTTGGCCTTCCTGCTTTGGCCTTCCTGCTTTGGCCTTCTCTGGCCTTCTGTGGCCTCTTTGGCTTTCCTTGGCCTTCTTTGGCCTCTTTGGCCTTCTGTGGCATTCTCTTTCATTCTATGTCCTTCTTTGGCCCTCTCTGGCATTCTTTGGCCTTCTGTGGCATTCTTTGGCCTTCTCTACCCTTCTCTGGCATTCTTTCACCTTCTGTGTCCTTCTTTGGCTTTCTCTGGCCTTCTTTGGCCTTCTGTATCCTTCTTTGGCCTACTTGACCTTCTTTGGCTATCTTTGGACTTCTTTGTCCTTCTTTGGCCTTCTCTACACTTCTCTGGCCTTCGTGGCAGCTCGTGGCAGCTCGTGGCAGCTCGTGGCAGCTCGTGGCAGCTCGTGGCAGCTCGTGGCAGCTCTTAGCACTTCTGTGGCAGCTCTTAGCACTTCTGTGGCAGCTCTTAGCACTTCTGTGGCAGCTCTTAGCACTTCTGTGGCAGCTCTTAGCACTTCTGTGGCAGCTCTTAGCACTTCTGTGGCAGCTCTTAGCACTTCTGTGGCAGCTCTTAGCACTTCTGTGGCAGCTCTTAGCACTTCTGTGGCAGCTCTTAGCACTTCTGTGGCAGCTCTTAGCACTTCTGTGGCAGCTCTTAGCACTTCTGTGGCAGCTCTTACCCTCTGTGGCCTTCTCTACACTTCTCTGGCCTTCTTTCGCCTTCTGTGTCCTTCTTAGCACTTCTCTGGCCTTCGTTGGCCTTCTTTGGACTCTTTGGCCCTCTCTTACCCTCTTTGGCCTTCTGTGGAGTTATTTGGCGTCTTTGGCCTCTCTGGCCTTCTCTGGCCTTCTCTGGCCTCTTTGGCTTCGGTGGCCTTCTGTGGCATTCTCTAGCGTTCTTTGGCCTCTCTGGCCTACTCTGGCCTTCTCTGGACTTCTTTAGCCTTCTTTGGACTTTTTTTCCTTCTCTAGCCTTCTGTGGCCTGCTTTGGCCTGCTTTGGCCTCTTTGTCCTTCTGTGGCATTCTTTGAATTTCTCTGGCGTTCTCTGGCGTTCTCTGGCGTTCTCTGGCGTGCTTTGGCGTGCTTTGGACTCTTTAGCCCTCTCTTACCCTCTTTGGCCTTCTGTAGCCTCTTTGTCTTTCCTTGGCCTTCTTTGGCCTTCTCTGGCCTTCTGTAGCATTCTTTTGCCTGCTTTGGCCTTATTTGGCGTCTTTGGCCTCTTTTGCCTTCTCTGGCCTTTTTGGCCTTCTCTGCCTTCTTTGGCTTTCTGTGGCCTATTTGGCCTTCTCTGGCCTGCTTTAGCCTCTTTGGCCTGCTTTAGCCTCTTTGGCCTGCTTTAGCCTCTTTGGCCTGCTTTAGCCTCTTTGGCCTGCTTTAGCCTCTTTGGCCTGCTTTAGCCTCTTTGGCCTGCTTTAGCCTCTTTGGCCTGCTTTAGCCTCTTTGGCCTGCTTTAGCCTCTTTGGCCTGCTTTAGCCTCTTTGGCCTGCTTTAGCCTCTTTGGCCTGCTTTAGCCTCTTTGGCCTGCTTTAGCCTCTTTGGCCTGCTTTAGCCTCTTTGGCCTGCTTTAGCCTCTTTGGCCTGCTTTAGCCTCTTTGGCCGCCTTCTTTGGCCGCCTTCTTTGGCCGCCTTCTTTGGCCGCCTTCTTTGGCCGCCTTCTTTGGCCTTCTTCGGACTCTTTGTCCCTCTCTTACCCTCATTGGCCTTCTGTGGCCTCTTTTGCTTTCCTTGGCCTTCTTTGGCCTCTTTGGCCTTCTGTTGCATTCTCTTTCATTCTATGTCCTTCTTTGACACTCTCTGGCATTCTTTGGCATTCTGTGGCATTCTTTGGCCTTCTCTACCCTTCTCTGGCATTCTTTCGCCTACTGTGTCCTTCTTTGGCTTTTTTTGGCCTTTTCTACACTTCTCTGGCATTCTTTCACCTACTGTGTCCTTCTTTAGCCTACTTTGGCCTTCTTTCACCTTCTGTGTCCTTCTTTAGCCTACTTTGGCCTTCTTTGGCTATCTTTGGACTTCTTTGGCCTTCTTTTGCCTTCTGTGGCATTCTTTGGCCTTCTCTACCCTTCTCTGGCCATCTTTCGCCTTCTGTGTCCTTCTTTGCACTCTCTGGCCTTCTCTGGCCTTCTCTGGCCTTCTCTGGCCTTCTCTGGCCTTCTCTGGCCTTCTCTGGCCTTCTCTGGCCTTCTCTGGCCTTCTCTGGCCTTCTCTGGCCTTCTCTGGCCTTCTCTGGCCTTCTCTGGCCTTCTTTGGACTCTTTGGCCCTCTCTTACCCTCTTTGGCCTTCTGTGGCCTCCTCTGGCCTTCTGTGGCCTCCTCTGGCCTTCTGTGGCCTCCTCTGGCCTTCTGTGGTCTCCTCTGGCCTTCTGTGTCTGCTCTGACCCTCTCTAGCTCTATTTGCCCTTCTGTGGCCTTCTGTGGCACTCTTTGGCCTCTCTGGCCTGCTTTGGCCTGCTTTGGACTGCTTTGTCCTTCTGTGGACGTCTTTGGCCTTCTGTGGAATTCTGTGGCTTCCTTTGTCCTTCTCTGGCCCGCTCTGGCCCGCTCTGGCCCGCTCTGGCCCGCTTTGGCCCGCTTTGGCCCTCTCTGGCCCTCTCTGGCCCTCTCTGGCCCTCTCTGGCCCTCTCTGGCCCTCTCTGGCCCTCTCTGGCCCTCTCTGGCCCTCTCTGGCCCTCTCTGGCCCTCTCTGGCCCTCTCTGGCCCTCTCTGGCCCTCTCTGGCCCTCTCTGGCCCTCTCTGGCCCTCTCTGGCCCTCTCTGGCCCTCTCTGGCCCTCTCTGGCCCTCTCTGGCCCTCTTTCATGTTCTGTGTCCTTCTTTGGCCTACTTGGCCTTCTTTGGCTATCTTTAGCCTTCTTTAGACTTCTTTGGCCTTCTTTGGCATTCTGTGGCCTTCTTTGGCCTTCTGTGTCCTTCTTTGCACTTCTCTGGCCTTCTTTGGACTCTTTGGTTCTCTCTTATCCTCTCTGGCCTTCTCTGGCCTTCTGTGGCCTTTTGTGATCTTCTTTGGCCTTCTCTTACCCTCTTGGCCTTCGTTGGCCTTCGTTGGCCTTCGTTGGCCTTCGTTGGCCTTCGTTGGCCTTCGTTGGCCTTCGTTGGCCTTCGTTGGCCTTCGTTGGCCTTCGTTGGCCTTCGTTGGCCTTCGTTGGCCTTCGTTGGCCTTCGTTGGCCTTCGTTGGCCTTCGTTGGCCTTCGTTGGCCTTCGTTGGCCTTCGTTGGCCTTCGTTGGCCTTCGTTGGCCTTCGTTGGCCTTCGTTGGCCTTCGTTGGCCTTCGTTGGCCTTCGTTGGCCTTCGTTGGCCTTCGTTGGCCTTCGTTGGCCTTCGTTGGCCTTCGTTGGCCTTCGTTGGCCTTCGTTGGCCTTCGTTGGCCTTCGTTGGCCTTCGTTGGCCTTCGTTGGCCTTCTGTGAACTTCTGTGGTCTTCTTTGGTCTTCTTTGGACACTTTGGCCTTCTTTAGCCTCTTTCGCCTTCTCTGGCCTTCTTTGTCCTGCTTTGGCCTTCTTTAGCCTCTTTGTCCTTCTGTGGCATTCTCTGGCCTTCTTTGTCCTTCTGTGGCCTTCTTTGGCCTTCTCTGGCCTCTTTGGACTTCTCTTACCCTCTTGACCTTCTGTGACGTTCTTTGGCTGCTTTGGCCTGCTTTGGCCTGCTTTGGCCTGCTTTGGCCTGCTTTGGCCTGCTTTGGCCTGCTTTGGCCTGCTTTGGCCTGCTTTGGCCTGCTTTGGCCTGCTTTGGCCTGCTTTGGCCTGCTTTGGCCTGCTTTGGCCTGCTTTGGCCTGCTTTGGCCTGCTTTGGCCTGCTTTGGCCTGCTTTGGCCTGCTTTGGCCTGCTTTGGCCTGCTTTTGACTGCTTTTGACTGCTTTTGACTGCTTTTGACTGCTTTTGACTGCTTTTGACTGCTTTTGACTGCTTTTGACTGCTCTGGACTCTTTGGCCCTCTCTTACCCTCTTAGACCTTCTATGGCCTTCTGTGTCCTCTTTGTCTTTCCTTGGTCTTCTTTGGCATTCTCTGGCCTTCTCTAGCATTCTTTGGCCTTCTCTGGCCTTATTTGGCGTCTTTGGCCTCTTTTGCCTTCTCTGGCCTTCTTTAGCCTTCTCTGCCTTCTTTGGCCTTCTCTGGCTTTCTTTGGCCTTCTTTAGGCTCTTTGTCCCTCTCTTACCCTCTTAGGCCTTCTGTGGCCTCTTTGGCTTTCTTTGAACTTCTTTGGCCTTCTTTCGTCTTCTTTGGCCTCTTTCGACTTCTGTAGCATTCTCTTTCATTCTATGTCCTTCTTTGGCCCTCTCTGGCATTCTTTGGCTTTCTGTGGCATTCTTTGGCCTTCTCTACCCTTCTCTGGCATTCTTTCGCCTACTGTGTCCTTCTTTGCCTTTCTCTGGCCTTCTCTGGCCTTCTCTGGCCTTCTCTGGCCTTCTCTGGCCTTCTCTGGCCTTCTCTGGCCTTCTCTGGCCTTCTCTGGCCTTCTCTGGCCTTCTCTGGCCTTCTCTGGCCTTCTCTGGCCTGCTTTGGCCTCTTTGTCTTCTGTGGCCTTCTGTGGCATTCTCTGACATTCTTTGGCCTCTCTGGCCTACTCTGGCCTTCTCTGAACTTCTTTGGCCTTCTTTGGACTTTTTTTCCTTCTCTAGCCTTCATTAGCCTTCTGTGGCCTTCTTTGGCCTGCTTTGGACTTCTGTTGCTTTCTTTGGCCTTCTGGGGCCTTCTTTGGCCTTCTCTAGCTTCTTTGGCGTTCTTTGGCCTAATTGGCCTTCTTTGGCCTTCTGTGGCCTTCTGTGGCTTTCTTTCGCCTTCTGTGTCCTTCTCTGGAGTTCTCTGGTCTTATTTGGCCTTCTTTGGCCTCTCTGGCCGCCTTAGGCCTTCTCTGGCCTTCTTTGGCCTGCTTTGGCATTCGTTGGCCTCTTTGGCCATCTCTTACCCTCTTGACCTTCTCTGGCCTTCTCTGGCCTTCTCTGGCCTTCTCTGGCCTTCTCTGGCCTTCTCTGGCCTTCTCTGGCCTTCTCTGGCCTTCTCTGGCCTGCTTTGGGTTTCTTTGGCCTTCTTTAGCCTGCTTTGGCCTCTTTGGCCTTCTTTGGCCTTCTGTGGCCTTCTGTGGCCTTCTTTGGACTCTTTGTCCCTCTCTTACCCTCTTTGGGCTTCTGTGGCCTCTTTGGCTTTCTTTGACCTTCTTTGGCCTTCTTTCGCCTTCTTTGGCCTTCTGTGGAATTCTCTTTCGTTCTATGGCCTTCTTTGGCATTCTCTGGCCTTCTGTGGCCTTCTGTGGCCTCTTTGGCCTTCTCTACCCTTCTCTGGCATTCTTTCACCTTCTTTGGCCTCTTTGGCCTTCTGTGGAATTCTCTTTCGTTCTATGTCCTTCTTTGGCCCTCTCTGGCCTTCTTTGGCCCTCTCTGGCCTTCTTTGGCCCTCTCTGGCCTTCTTTGGCCCTCTCTGGCCTTCTTTGGCCTTCTTTCACCTTCTGTGTCTTTCTTTGGCCTACTTGGCCTTCTTTGGCTATCTTTCGACTTCTTTAGACTTCTTTGGCCTTCTTTGGCATTCTGTTGCCTTCTTTAGCCTTCTCTACCCTTCTGTGTCCTTCTTTTGCCTTCTGTGTCCTTCTTTGCACTTCTCTGGCCTTCTTTGGACTATTTGGTCCTCTCTGGCCTTCTCTGGCCTTCTCTGGCCTTCTCTGGCCTGCTTTGTCCTTCTGTGGTATTTTTTTGCCTTCTGTGGTATTCTGTGGCCTTTTGTGGTCTTCTTTGGCCTATTTGGCCTTCTCTTACCCTCTTGGCCTTCTGTGAACTTTTGTGGTCTTCTTTGGCCTGCTTTGGCCTGCTTTGGCCTGCTTTGGCCTGCTTTGGCCTGCTTTGGCCTGCTTTGGCCTGCTTTGGCCTGCTTTGGCCTTCTTTGGCCTGCTTTGGCCTGCTTTGGCCTGCTTTGGCCTGCTTTGGCCTGCTTTGGCCTGCTTTGGCCTGCTTTGGCCTGCTTTGGCCTGCTTTGGCCTTCTTTGGCCTTCTTTGGACTTCTTTGGACTTCTTTGGCCTTCTTTGGACTTCTTTGGACTTCTTTGGACTTCTTTGGACTTCTCTGGCGTTTTTTGGCCTTCTGTGGCCTTCTGTGGCCTTCTGTGGCCTTCTGTGGCCTTCTGTGGCCTTCTGTGGCCTTCTGTGGCCTTCTGTGGCCTTCTGTGGCCTTCTGTGGCCTTCTGTGGCCTTCTGTGGCCTTCTGTGGCCTTCTGTGGCCTTCTGTGGCCTTCTGTGGCCTTCTGTGGCCTTCTGTGGCCTTCTGTGGCCTTCTGTGGCCTTCTGTGGCCTTCTGTGGCCTTCTGTGGCCTTCTCTTACCCTCGTGGCCTTCTGTGAACTTCTGTGGTCTTCTTTGGCCTCTGTTGCCTTCTCTGGCCTTCTTTGTCCTGTACTGGCCTTCTTTAGCCTCTTTGTCCTTCTCTGGCCTTCTCTGGCCTTCGTTGGCCTTCTCTTACCCTCTTGGCCTTCTGTGAACTTCTGTGGTCTTCTTTGGCCTTCTTTGGCTACTTTGGCCTTATTTGGACTCTTTTGCCTTCTCTGGCCTTCTTTGTCCTGCTTTGGCCTTCTTTAGCCTCTTTGTCCTTCTGTGGCATTCTTTGGAGTTCTCTGGCAGTCTCTGGCCTTCTGTGGCCTTCTCTGGCCTCTTTGGACTTCTCTTACCCTCTTGACCTTCTGTGACCTTCTGTGGTATTCTTTGGCCTTCTTTGGCGTTCTTTGGCCTTTTTGGTGTTCTCTGGCCTGCTTTGGCCTGCTTTGGCCTGCTTTGGCCTCTTTGGCTTCTCTGGCCTTCTTTGGCCTTCTTTGGCCTTCTTTGGCCTCTTTGGATTTCTCTGGCTTCCTTTGGCCTGCTTTGGCCTCCTTTGGCCTCCTTTGGCCTACTTTGGCCTCTTTGGCTTCTCTGGCCTTCTTTGGCCTTCTGTGGCCTTCTTTGGACTCTTTGTCCCTCTCTTACCCTCTTTGGCCTTCCGTGGCCTCTTTGGCTTTCTTTGGCCTTCTCTACACTTCTTTGGCCTTCTCTACACTTCTTTGGCCTTCTCTACACTTCTTTGGCCTTCTCTACACTTCTTTGGCCTTCTCTACACTTCTTTGGCCTTCTCTACACTTCTTTGGCCTTCTCTACACTTCTTTGGCCTTCTCTACACTTCTTTGGCCTTCTCTACACTTCTTTGGCCTCTTTGGTCTTCTGGGGCATTCTCTTTCGTTCTATGTCCTTCTGTGGCCCTCTCTGGCATTCTTTGGCCTTCTGTGGCATTCTTTGGCCTTCTCTACCCTTCTCTGGCATTCTTTCGCCTACTGTGTCCTTCTTTGGCTTTCTCTGGCCTTCTTTCGCCTTCTGTGTCCTTCTTTAGCCTACTTTGGCCTTCTTTGGCTATCTTTGGACTTCTGTGGCCTTCTGTGGCCTTCTTTGGCCTTCTGTGGCATTCTTTGGCCTTCTCTACCCTTCTCTGGCCTTCTTTCGCCTTCTGTGTCCTTCTTTGCACTCTCTGGCCTTCTTTGGACTCTTTGGCCCTCTCTTACCCTCTTTGGCCTTCTGTGGCCTCTTTGGCTTTCCTTGGCCTTCTTTGGTCTTCTCTGCACTTATTTGGCGTCTTTGGCCTCTTTGGCCTTCTCTGTCCTTCTGTGGCCTTCTCTGGCCTTCTGTGTCCGCTCTGACCCTCTCTAGCCCTTTTTGTCCTTCTGTGGCCTTCTGTGGCCTTCTTTGGCCTCTCTGGCCTTCTTTGGCCTCCTTTGGACTGCTTTGTCCTTCTGTGGCATTCTTTGGCCTTCTGTGGAAATCTGTGGCCTCTTTTGTCCTTCTGTGGCCTTCTTTGTCCTTCTTTGGCCTCTTCAGCCTTTACTGGCCTTCTTTGGCCTGCTTTGGCCTCCTTTGGCCTTCTTTAGACTCTTTGGCCTTCTCTGGCCTGCTTTGGACTTTTCTTACCCTCTTGGCCTTCTGTGACTTTCTGTGGTGTTCTTTGGCCTTCTTTGGCCACTTTGGCCTTCTTTGATGTTCTTTGGTCTCTTTGGCCTCCTTTGGCCTTCTCTTGCCTTCTTTGGACTCTTTTGCCCTCTCTTAACTCTTTGGCCTTCTGTGGCCTTCTGTGGCCTTCTGTGGCCTTCTGTGGCCTTCTGTGGCCTTCTGTGGCCTTCTGTGGCCTTCTGTGGCCTTCTGTGGCCTTCTGTGGCCTTCTGTGGCCTTCTGTGGCCTTCTGTGGCCTTCTGTGGCCTTCTGTGGCCTTCTGTGGCCTTCTGTGGCCTTCTGTGGCCTTCTGTGGCCTTCTGTGGCCTTCTGTGGCCTTCTGTGGCCTTCTGTGGCCTTCTGTGGCCTTCTGTGGCCTTCTGTGGCCTTCTGTGGCCTTCTCTTACCCTCATGGCCTTCTGTGGTCTTCTTTGGCCTTCTTTGGCCTCTGTTGCCTTCTCTGGCCTTCTTTAGCCTCTCTGGCCTTCTCTGGCCTTCTCTGGCCTTCTCTGGCCTTCTCTGGCCTTCTCTGGCCTTCTCTGGCCTTCTCTGGCCTTCTCTGGCCTTCTCTGGCCTTCTCTGGCCTTCTCTGGCCTTCTCTGGCCTTCTCTGGCCTTCTCTGGCCTTCTCTGGCCTTCTCTGGCCTTCTCTGGCCTTCTCTGGCCTTCTCTGGCCTTCTCTTACCCTCTTGGCCTTCTGTGAACTTCTGTGGTCTTCTTTGGCCTTCTTTGGCTACTTTGGCCTTATTTGGACTCTTTTGCCTTATTTGGACTCTTTTGCCTTCTCTGGCCTTCTTTGTCCTGCTTTGGCCTTCTTTAGCCTCTTTGTCCTTCTGTGGCATTCTTTGGAGTTCTCTGGCAGTCTCTGGCCTTCTGTGGCCTTCTCTGGCCTCTTTGGACTTCTCTTACCCTCTTGTCCTTCTGTGACCTTCTGTGGTATTCTTTGGCCTTCTTTGGCGTTCTTAGGGCCAATTTGGCCTTCTTTGGCGTTCTTTGGCCTTTTTGGTGTTCTCTGGCATACTTTGGCCTGCTTTGGCCTGCTTTGGCCTCTTTGGCTTCTCTGGCCTTCTTTGGCCTTCTGTGGCCTTCTTTGGACTCTTTGTCCCTCTATTACCCTCTTTGGCTTTCTTTGGCCTTCTTTGGCCTTCTCTACACTTCTTTGGCCTTCTCTACACTTCTTTGGCCTTCTCTACACTTCTTTGGCCTTCTCTACACTTCTTTGGCCTTCTCTACACTTCTTTGGCCTTCTCTACACTTCTTTGGCCTTCTCTACACTTCTTTGGCCTTCTCTACACTTCTTTGGCCTTCTCTACACTTCTTTGGCCTTCTCTACACTTCTTTGGCCTTCTCTACACTTCTTTGGCCTTCTCTACACTTCTTTGGCCTTCTCTACACTTCTTTGGCCTTCTCTACACTTCTTTGGCCTCTTTGGTCTTCTGGGGCATTCTCTTTCGTTCTATGTCCTTCTGTGGCCCTCTCTGGCATTCTTTGGCCTTCTGTGGCATTCTTTGGCCTTCTCTACCCTTCTCTGGCATTCTTTCGCCTACTGTGTCCTTCTTTGGCTTTCTCTGGCCTTCTTTCGCCTTCTGTGTCCTTCTTTAGCCTACTTTGGCCTTCTTTGGCTATCTTTGGACTTCTTTGGCTTTCTTTGGCCTTCTTTTGCCTTCTGTGGCATTCTTTGGCCTTCTCTACCCTTCTCTGGCTTTCTTTCGCCTTCTGTGTCCTTCTTTGCACTCTCTGGCCTTCTTTGGACTCTTTGGCCCTCTCTTACCCTCTTTGGCCTTCTGTGGCCTCTTTGGCTTTCCTTGGCCTTCTTTGGTCTTCTCTGCACTTATTTGGCGTCTTTGTGGCCTCTTTGGCCTTCTCTGTCCTTCTGTGGCCTTCTCTGGCCTTCTGTGTCCGCTCTGACCCTCTCTAGCCCTTTTTGTCCTTCTGTGGCCTTCTGTGGCCTTCTGTGGCCTTCTGTGGCCTCTCTGGCCTTCTTTGGCCTCCTTTGGACTGCTTTGTCCTTCTGTGGCATTCTTTGGCCTTCTGTGGAAATCTGTGGCCTCTTTTGTCCTTCTGTGGCCTTCTTTGTCCTTCTTTGGCCTCTTCAGCCTTCTCTGGCCTTCTTTGGCCTGCTTTGGCCTCCTTTGGCCTTCCTTAGACTCTTTGGCCTTCTCTGGCCTGCTTTGGACTTTTCTTACCCTCTTGGCCTTCTGTGACTTTCTGTGGTGTTCTTTGGCCTTCTTTGGCCACTTTGGCCTCCTCTGGCCTCCTCTGGCCTCCTCTGGCCTCCTCTGGCCTCCTCTGGCCTCCTCTGGCCTCCTTTGGCCTCCTTTGGCCTCCTTTGGCCTCCTTTGGCCTCCTTTGGCCTCCTTTGGCCTCCTTTGGCCTCCTTTGGCCTCCTTTGGCCTCCTTTGGCCTCCTTTGGCCTCCTTTGGCCTCCTTTGGCCTCCTTTGGCCTCCTTTGGCCTCCTTTGGACTCCTTTGGACTCCTTTGGACTCCTTTGGACTCTTTTGCCCTCTCTTAACTCTTTGGCCTTCTGTGGCCTCTTTGTCTTTACTAGGCCTTCTCTGGCCTTCTGTTGCATTCTTTGGCATTCTCTGGCCTTATTTGGCATCTTTGGCCTCTTTGGCCTTCTCTACACTTCTTTGGCCTTCTCTACACTTCTTTGGCCTTCTCTACACTTCTTTGGCCTTCTCTACACTTCTTTGGCCTTCTCTACACTTCTTTGGCCTTCTCTACACTTCTTTGGCCTTCTCTACACTTCTTTGGCCTTCTCTACACTTCTTTGGCCTTCTCTACACTTCTTTGGCCTTCTCTACACTTCTTTGGCCTTCTCTACACTTCTTTGGCCTTCTCTACACTTCTTTGGCCTTCTCTACACTTCTTTGGCCTTCTCTACACTTCTTTGGCCTTCTCTACACTTCTTTGGCCTTCTCTACACTTCTTTGGCCTTCTCTACACTTCTTTGGCCTTCTCTACACTTCTTTGGCCTTCTCTACACTTCTTTGGCCTTCTCTACACTTCTTTGGCCTTCTCTACACTTCTTTGGCCTTCTCTACACTTCTTTGGCCTTCTCTACACTTCTTTGGCCTTCTCTACACTTCTTTGGCCTTCTCTACACTTCTTTGGCCTTCTCTACACTTCTTTGGCCTTCTCTGGCCCTCTCTGGCATTCTTTGGCCTTCTGTGGCATTCTTTGGCCTTCTCTACCCTTCTCTGGCATTCTTTCGCCTACTGTGTCCTTCTTTGGCTTTCTCTGGCCTTCTTTCGCCTTCTGTGTCCTTCTTTAGCCTACTTTGGCCTTCTTTGGCTATCTTTGGACTTCTTTGGCTTTCTTTGGCCTTCTTTTGCCTTCTGTGGCATTCTTTGGCCTTCTCTACCCTTCTCTGGCCTTCTTTCGCCTTCTGTGTCCTTCTTTGCACTCTCTGGCCTTCTTTGGACTCTTTGTCCCTCTCTTACCCTCTTTGGCCTTCTGTGGCCTCTTTGGCTTTCCTTGGCCTTCTTTGGTCTTCTCTGCACTTATTTGGCGTCTTTGGCCTCTTTGGCCTTCTCTGTCCTTCTGTGGCCTTCTCTGGCCTTCTGTGTCCGCTCTGACCCTCTCTAGCCCTTTTTGTCCTTCTGTGGCCTTCTGTGGCCTCTCTGGCCTTTTTTGGCCTTCTTTGGACTGCTTTGTCCTTCTGTGGCATTCTTTGGCCTTCTGTGGAAATCTGTGGCCTCTTTTGTCCTTCTGTGGCCTTCTTTGTCCTTCTTTGGCCTCTTCAGCCTTTACTGGCCTTCTTTGGCCTGCTTTGGCCTCCTTTGGCCTTCCTTAGACTCTTTGGCCTTCTCTGGCCTGCTTTGGACTTTTCTTACCCTCTTGGCCTTCTGTGACTTTCTTTGGCCTCCTTTGGCCTCCTTTGGCCTCCTTTGGCCTCCTTTGGCCTCCTTTGGCCTCCTTTGGCCTCCTTTGGCCTCCTTTGGCCTCCTTTGGCCTTCTCTGGCCTTCTTTGGACTCTTTTGCCCTCTCTTAACTCTTTGGCCTTCTGTGGCCTCTTTGTCTTACTAGGCCTTCTCTGGCCTTCTGTTGCATTCTTTGGCATTCTCTGGCCTTATTTGGCATCTTTGGCCTCTTTTGCCTTCTCTGGCCTTCTTTGGCCTTCTTTGGCCTTCTTTGGCTTTCTGTGGCCTACTTGGCCCTCTTTTGGCCCTCTTTTGGCCCTCTTTGGCCCTGTTTGGCCCTGTTTGGCCCTCTTTGGCCCTCTTTGGCCCTCTTTGGCATTCTCTGGCATTCTCTGGCATTCTTTGCCATTCTCTGGCATTCTTTGCCATTCTCTGGCATTCTTTGCCATTCTCTGGCATTCTTTGCCATTCTCTGGCATTCTTTGCCATTCTCTGGCATTCTTTGCCATTCTCTGGCATTCTTTGCCATTCTCTGGCATTCTTTGCCATTCTCTGGCATTCTTTGCCATTCTCTGGCATTCTTTGCCATTCTCTGGCATTCTTTGCCATTCTCTGGCATTCTTTGCCATTCTCTGGCATTCTTTGCCATTCTCTGGCATTCTTTGCCATTCTCTGGCATTCTTTGCCATTCTCTGGCATTCTTTGCCATTCTCTGGCATTCTTTGCCATTCTCTGGCATTCTTTGCCATTCTCTGGCATTCTTTGCCATTCTCTGGCATTCTTTGCCATTCTCTGGCATTCTTTGCCATTCTCTACACTTCTCTGGCATTCTTTCGCCTTCTGTGTCCTTCTTTGGCTTTCTCTGGCCTTCTTTCACCTTCTGTGGCCTTCTGTGGCCTTCTGTGGCCTTCTGTGGCCTTCTGTGGCCTTCTGTGGCCTTCTGTGGCCTTCTGTGGCCTTCTGTGGCCTTCTGTGGCCTTCTGTGGCCTTCTGTGGCCTTCTGTGGCCTTCTGTGGCCTTCTGTGGCCTTCTGTGGCCTTCTGTGGCCTTCTGTGGCCTTCTGTGGCCTTCTGTGGCCTTCTGTGGCCTTCTGTGGCCTTCTGTGGCCTTCTGTGGCCTTCGTTGGCCTTCGTTGGCCTTCGTTGGCCTTCTGTGGCCTTCTGTGGCCTTCGTTGGCCTTCGTTGGCCTCTTTGGCCTTCGTTGGCCTCTTTGGCCTTCGTTGGCCTCTTTGGCCTTCGTTGGCCTCTTTGGCCTTCGTTGGCCTCTTTGGCCTTCTCTTACCCTCTTGGCCTTCTCTTACCCTCTTGGCCTTCTCTTACCCTCTTGGCCTTCTCTTACCCTCTTGGCCTTCTCTTACCCTCTTGGCCTTCTGTGAAATTTTGTGGACTTCTTTGGCCTTCTTTGGCTACTTTGGCCTTATTTGGACTCTTTTGCCTTCTCTGGCCTTCTTTGTCCTGCTTTGGCCTTCTTTAGCCTCTTTGTCCTTCTGTGGCATTCTTTGGAGTTCTCTGGCAGTCTCTGGCCTTCTGTGGCCTTCTCTGGCCTCTTTGGACTTCTCTTACCCTCTTGTCCTTCTGTGACCTTCTGTGGTATTCTTTGGCCTTCTTTGGCGTTCTTAGGGCCAATTTGGCCTTCTTTGGCGTTCTTTGGCCTTTTTGGTGTTCTCTGGCATACTTTGGCCTGCTTTGGCCTGCTTTGGCCTCTTTGGCTTCTCTGGCCTTCTTTGGCCTTCTGTGGCCTTCTTTGGACTCTTTGTCCCTCTATTACCCTCTTTGGCTTTCTTTGGCCTTCTTTGGCTTTCTTTGGCCTTCTTTGGCCTTCTCTACACTTCTTTGGCCTTCTCTACACTTCTTTGGCCTTCTCTACACTTCTTTGGCCTTCTCTACACTTCTTTGGCCTTCTCTACACTTCTTTGGCCTTCTCTACACTTCTTTGGCCTTCTCTACACTTCTTTGGCCTTCTCTACACTTCTTTGGCCTTCTCTACACTTCTTTGGCCTTCTCTACACTTCTTTGGCCTTCTCTACACTTCTTTGGCCTTCTCTACACTTCTTTGGCCTTCTCTACACTTCTTTGGCCTTCTCTACACTTCTTTGGCCTTCTCTACACTTCTTTGGCCTTCTCTACACTTCTTTGGCCTTCTCTACACTTCTTTGGCCTCTTTGGTCTTCTGGGGCATTCTCTTTCGTTCTATGTCCTTCTGTGGCCCTCTCTGGCATTCTTTGGCCTTCTGTGGCATTCTTTGGCCTTCTCTACCCTTCTCTGGCATTCTTTCGCCTACTGTGTCCTTCTTTGGCTTTCTCTGGCCTTCTTTCGCCTTCTGTGTCCTTCTTTAGCCTACTTTGGCCTTCTTTGGCTATCTTTGGACTTCTTTGGCTTTCTTTGGCCTTCTTTTGCCTTCTGTGGCATTCTTTGGCCTTCTCTACCCTTCTCTGGCTTTCTTTCGCCTTCTGTGTCCTTCTTTGCACTCTCTGGCCTTCTTTGGACTCTTTGGCCCTCTCTTACCCTCTTTGGCCTTCTGTGGCCTCGTTGGCTTTCCTTGGCCTTCTTTGGTCTTCTCTGCACTTATTTGGCGTCTTTGTGGCCTCTTTGGCCTTCTCTGTCCTTCTGTGGCCTTCTCTGGCCTTCTGTGTCCGCTCTGACCCTCTCTAGCCCTTTTTGTCCTTCTGTGGCCTTCTGTGGCCTTCTGTGGCCTCTCTGGCCTTCTTTGGCCTCCTTTGGACTGCTTTGTCCTTCTGTGGCATTCTTTGGCCTTCTGTGGAAATCTGTGGCCTCTTTTGTCCTTCTGTGGCCTTCTTTGTCCTTCTTTGGCCTCTTCAGCCTTCTCTGGCCTTCTTTGGCCTGCTTTGGCCTCCTTTGGCCTTCCTTAGACTCTTTGGCCTTCTCTGGCCTGCTTTGGACTTTTCTTACCCTCTTGGCCTTCTGTGACTTTCTGTGGTGTTCTTTGGCCTTCTTTGGCCACTTTGGCCTCCTCTGGCCTCCTCTGGCCTGCTTTGGTTTCCTTTGGTTTCCTTTGGCCTCCTTTGGCCTCCTTTGGCCTCCTTTGGCCTCCTTTGGCCTCCTTTGGCCTCCTTTGGCCTCCTTTGGCCTCCTTTGGCCTCCTTTGGCCTCCTTTGGCCTCCTTTGGCCTCCTTTGGCCTCCTTTGGCCTCCTTTGGCCTCTTTTGCCCTCTCTTAACTCTTTGGCCTTCTGTGGCCTCTTTGTCTTTACTAGGCCTTCTCTGGCCTTCTGTTGCATTCTTTGGCATTCTCTGGCCTTATTTGGCATCTTTGGCCTCTTTGGCCTTCTCTACACTTCTTTGGCCTTCTCTACACTTCTTTGGCCTTCTCTACACTTCTTTGGCCTTCTCTACACTTCTTTGGCCTTCTCTACACTTCTTTGGCCTTCTCTACACTTCTTTGGCCTTCTCTACACTTCTTTGGCCTTCTCTACACTTCTTTGGCCTTCTCTACACTTCTTTGGCCTTCTCTACACTTCTTTGGCCTTCTCTACACTTCTTTGGCCTTCTCTACACTTCTTTGGCCTTCTCTACACTTCTTTGGCCTTCTCTACACTTCTTTGGCCTTCTCTACACTTCTTTGGCCTTCTCTACACTTCTTTGGCCTTCTCTACACTTCTTTGGCCTTCTCTACACTTCTTTGGCCTTCTCTACACTTCTTTGGCCTTCTTTCGCCTTCTGTGGCATTCTCTTTCGTTCTATGTCCTTCTGTGGCCCTCTCTGGCATTCTTTGGCCTTCTCTACCCTTCTCTGGCATTCTTTCGCCTACTGTGTCCTTCTTTGGCTTTCTCTGGCCTTCTTTCGCCTTCTGTGTCCTTCTTTAGCCTACTTTGGCCTTCTTTGGCTATCTTTGGACTTCTTTGGCTTTCTTTGGCCTTCTTTTGCCTTCTGTGGCATTCTTTGGCCTTCTCTACCCTTCTCTGGCCTTCTTTCGCCTTCTGTGTCCTTCTTTGCACTCTCTGGCCTTCTTTGGACTCTTTGTCCCTCTCTTACCCTCTTTGGCCTTCTGTGGCCTCTTTGGCTTTCCTTGGCCTTCTTTGGTCTTCTCTGCACTTATTTGGCGTCTTTGGCCTCTTTGGCCTTCTCTGTCCTTCTGTGGCCTTCTCTGGCCTTCTGTGTCCGCTCTGACCCTCTCTAGCCCTTTTTGTCCTTCTGTGGCCTTCTGTGGCCTCTCTGGCCTTTTTTGGCCTCCTTTGGACTGCTTTGTCCTTCTGTGGCATTCTTTGGCCTTCTGTGGAAATCTGTGGCCTCTTTTGTCCTTCTGTGGCCTTCTTTGTCCTTCTTTGGCCTCTTCAGCCTTCTCTGGCCTCCTTTGGCCTTCTTTAGACTCTTTGGCCTTCTCTGGCCTGCTTTGGACTTTTCTTACCCTCTTGGCCTTCTGTGACTTTCTGTGGTGTTCTTTGGCCTTCTTTGGCCACTTTGGCCTTCTCTGGCCTGCTTTGACCTCTTTGGCCTTCTCTGGCCTGCTTTGGCCTCCTTTGGCCTCCTTTGGCTTGCTTTGTCCTTCTTTAGCCTCCTTTGGCCTTATTTGGACTTATTTGGCCTTCTCTGGCCTTCTTTGGACTCTTTTGCCCTCTCTTAACCTCTTTGGTCTTCTGTGGCCTCTTTGTCTTTACTTGGCCTTCTCTGGCCTTCTGTTGCATTCTTTGGCATTCTCTGGCCTTATTTGGCGTCTTTGGCCTCTCTGGCCTTCTTTGGCCCTCTCTGGCCTTCTTTGGCCCTCTCTGGCCTTCTTTGGCCCTCTCTGGCCTTCTTTGGCCCTCTCTGGCCTTCTTTGGCCCTCTCTGGCCTTCTTTGGCCCTCTCTGGCCTTCTTTGGCCCTCTCTGGCCTTCTTTGGCCCTCTCTGGCCTTCTTTGGCCCTCTCTGGCCTTCTTTGGCCCTCTCTGGCCTTCTTTGGCCCTCTCTGGCCTTCTTTGGCCCTCTCTGGCCTTCTTTGGCCCTCTCTGGCCTTCTTTGGCCTTCTCTACACTTCTCTGGCATTCTTTCGTCTTCTGTGTCCTTCTTTGGCCTACTTGGCCTTCTTTGGCTATCTTTCGACTTCTTTAGACTTCTTTGGCCTTCTTTGGCATTCTGTGGCCTTCTTTAGCCTTCTCTACCCTTCTCTGGCCTTCTTTCGCCTTCTGTGGCCTTCTGTGGCCTTCTGTGGCCTTCTGTGGCCTTCTGTGGCCTTCTGTGGCCTTCTGTGGCCTTCTGTGGCCTTCTGTGGCCTTCTGTGGCCTTCTGTGGCCTTCTGTGGCCTTCTGTGGCCTTCTGTGGCCTTCTGTGGCCTTCTGTGGCCTTCTGTGGCCTTCTGTGGCCTTCTGTGGCCTTCTGTGGCCTTCGTTGGCCTTCGTTGGCCTTCGTTGGCCTTCGTTGGCCTTCTCTTACCCTCTTGGCCTTCTGTGAAATTTTGTGGACTTCTTTGGCCTTCTTTGGCCTCTTTCGCCTTCTCTGGCCTTCTTTGTCCTGCTTTGGCCTTCTTTAGCCTCTTTGTCCTTCTGTGGCATTCTTTGGAGTTCTGCGGCATTCTCTGGCCTTCCTTGTGCTTCTGTGGCCTTCTTTGGCCCTCTCTGGCGTCTTTGGACTTCTCTTACCCTCTTGACCTTCTGTGGTATTCTTTGGCCTTCTTTGGCGTTCTTTGGCCACTTTGGTCTTCTCTGGCCTTCTCTGGCCTTCTCTGGCCTTCTTTCACTTTCTGTGTCCTTCTTTGGCCTACTTGGCCTTCTTTGGCTGTCTTTGGTATTCTTTGGCATTATGTGGCTTTCTGTGGCATTCTTTAGCCTTCTCTACTCTTCTCTGGCCTTCTTTCGCCTTCTGTGTCCTTATTTGCACTTCTCTAGACTTCTTTGGCCTTCTTTGGACTCTTTGGCCCTCTCTTACCCTCTTTGGCCTTCTTTGGCCTCTTTGTATTTCTCTGGCCTCCTTTGGACTGCTTTGGCCTCTTTTGGCCTGCTTTGGCCTGCTTTAGCATCTTTGATCTTCTCGGGCCTTCTCGGGCCTTCTCGGGCCTTATTTGGACTCTTTGTCCTTTCTTACCCTCTTTGGCCTTCCGTGGCCTCTGTGGCTTTCCTTGGCCTTCTTTGGCCTTCTGTGGCATTCTCTTTCATTCTATGTCCTTCTTTGGCCCTCTCTGGCATTCTTTGGCCTTCTGTGGCATTCTTTGGCCTTCTCTACCCTTCTCTGGCATTCTTTCGCCTTCTGTGTCCTTTTTTGGCTTTCTCTGGCCTTCTTTGGCCTTCTGTGGCATCTTTGTCCTTCTCTTACCCTCTTTGGCCTTCTGTGTTGTCTTTGGCTTTCCTTGGCCTTCTTTGGCCCTCTCTGGCCTTCTTTCGCCTTCTCTGGCCTTCTTTCGCCTTCTCTGGCCTTCTTTGGCCCTCTCTGGCCTTCTTTCGCCTTCTCTGGCCTTCTTTCGCCTTCTCTGGCCTTCTTTCGCCTTCTCTGGCCTTCTTTCGCCTTCTCTGGCCTTCTTTCGCCTTCTCTGGCCTTCTTTCGCCTTCTCTGGCCTTCTTTCGCCTTCTCTGGCCTTCTTTCGCCTTCTCTGGCCTTCTTTCGCCTTCTTTGGACTCGTTGGCCCATTCTTACCCTCTTTCGCCTTCTCTGGCATTCTTTGGCCTTCTTTGGACTTCTTTATCCTTCTTTGGCCTTCTTTGGACCTCTCTGGCATTCTTTGGCCTTCTGTGGCATTCTTTGGACTTCTCTACCCTTCTCTGGCATTCTTTCGCCTACTGTGTCCTTTTTTGCCTTTCTCTGGCCTTCTTTGGCCTTCTGTATCCTTCTTTGGCCTACTTGACCTTCTTTGGCTATCTTTGGACTTCTTTGGCCTTCTTTGGCCTTCTTTTGCCTTCTGTGGCATTCTTTGGCCTTCTCTACACTTCTCTGGACTTCTTTCCCCTTCTGTGTCCTTCTTTGCACTTCTCTGACCTTCCTTGGCCTTCTTTGGACTCTCTGGCCTTCTCTTAAATTCTCTTAACTTCTCTTAACTTCTCTTAACTTCTCTGGCCTGCTTTGGCCTGCTTTGGCCTGCTTTGGCCTGCTTTGGCCTGCTTTGGCCTGCTTTGGCCTGCTTTGGCCTGCTTTGGCCTGCTTTGGCCTGCTTTGGCCTGCTTTGGCCTGCTTTGGCCTGCTTTGGCCTGCTTTGGATTCTTTGGTCTTCTCTTACCCTCTTGGCCTTCTGTGAAGTGCTGCGGTCTTCTTTGGCCTTCTCTGGACTTCTGTAGCATTCTTTGGCCTTCTCTGGCCTTATTAGTCATCTTTAGCCTATTTGGACTTCTCTGGCCTTCTTTGGCCTTCTCTGCCTTCTTTGGCCTTCTGTGGCATTCTTTGGCCTTCTCTACCCTTCTCTGGCATTCTTTCACCTTCTGTGTCCTTCTTTGGCCTTCTGTATCCTTCTTTGGCCTTCTGTATCCTTCTTTGGCCTACTTGACCTTCTTTGGCTATCTTTGGACTTCTTTGTCCTTCTTTGGCCTTCTTTTGCCTTCTGTGGCATTCTTTGGCCTTCTCTACCCTTCTCTGGACTTCTTTCCCCTTCTGTGTCATTCTTTGGCCTTCTCTGGCCTTCTTTGTCCTTCTTTGTCCTTCTTTGGACTCTTTGGCCCTCTCTTACCCTCTTTGTCCTTCTGTGGCCTCTTTGGCTTTCCTTGGCCTCCTCTGGCCTTCTTTGGCCTTCTTTGTCCTTCTGTGGTTTTCTGTGGCCACTCTGAACCTCTCTAGCCCTATTTGGCCTTCTTTGGCCTTCTGTAGCTTTCTGTGGCATTCTCTGGCCTTCTCTGGCCTTCATTGGCCTTCTGTAGCTTTCTGTGGCATTCTCTGGCTTCTCTGGACTGCTTTGGCCTGCTTTTGCCTCTTTGTCCTTCTGTGGCATTCTTTGTCCTTCTGTGGCATTCTTTGGCCTTCTTTGGCCTCTCTGGCCTTCTCTGGCCTTCTCTGGCCTGCTTTGACCTTCTTTGACCTTCTTTGACCTTCTTTGACCTTCTCTGGCCTTCTCTGGCCTTCTCTGGCCTTCTCTGGCCTTCTCTGGCCTTCTCTGGCCTTCTCTGGCCTTCTCTGGCCTTCTCTGGCCTTCTCTGGCCTTCTCTGGCCTTCTCTGGCCTTCTCTGGCCTTCTTTGGTCTTCTCTTACCCTCTTTGGCCTTCTGTGGTGTCTTTGGCTTTCCTTGGCATTCTTTGGCCTTCTTTGGCCCTCTCTGGCATTCTTTGGCCTTCTGTGGCATTCTTTGGCCTTCTCTACCCTTCTCTGGCATTCTTTTGCCTTCTGTGTCCTTCTTTGGCTTTCTCTGGCCTTCTTTCGCCTTCTGTGTCCTTCTTTGTCCTACTTGGTCTTCTTTGGCTATCTTTGGCCTTCTTTGGCCTTCTGTGGCTTTCTTTCGCCTTCTTTGGACTATTTGGCCTCCTTTGGCCTCCTTTGGCCTCCTTTGGCCTCCTTTGGCCTCCTTTGGCCTCCTTTGGCCTCCTTTGGCCTCCTTTGGCCTCCTTTGGCCTCCTTTGGCCTCCTTTGGCCTCCTTTGGCCTCCTTTGGCCTCCTTTGGCCTCCTTTGGCCTCCTTTGGCCTCCTTTGGCCTCCTTTGGCCTCCTTTGGCCTCCTTTGGCCTCCTTTGGCCTCCTTTGGCCTCCTTTGGCCTCCTTTGGCCTCCTTTGGCCTCCTTTGGACTCTTTGGCCCTCTCTTACCCTCTTTGGCCTTCTGTGGCCTCTTTGTCTTTCCGTTGGCCTTCTCTGGCCTTATTTGTTGTCTTTACCCTCTTTTGACTTCTCTGGCCTTCTTTGGCCTTCTATCCCTTCTTTGGCCTTCTTTGGCTTTCTGTAGCCTTCTTTGGCTTTCTGTAGCCTTCTTTGGCTTTCTGTGTCCTTCTTTGGCTTTCTCTGGCCTTCTTTGGCCTTCTGTATCCGTCTTTGGCCTACTTGAGCTTCTTTGGCTATCTTTGGACTTCTTTGTCCTTCTTTGGCCTTCTTTTGTCTTCTGTGGCATTCTTTGGCCTTCTCTACCCTTCTCTGGACTTCTTTCCCCTTCTGTGTCCTTCTTTGCACTTCTCTGGCCTTCTTTGACCTTCTTTGGACTCTTTGGCCCTCTCTTACCCTCTTTGGCATTCTTTGGCCTCTTTGGCTTTCCTTGGCCTCCTCTGGCCTCCTCTGGCCTTCTTTGGCCTGCTTTGGCCTTCTTTGTCCTTCTGTGGCCACTCGGACCCTCTCTAGCCCAATTTGGCCTTCTTTGGCCTTCTGTAGCTTTATGTGGCATTCTCTGGCCTTCTCTGGCCTTCATTGGCCTTCTTTGGCATTCTTTAGCCTTTTTTGGCCTCTCTGGACTGCTTTGGCATGCTTTGGCCTGCTTTTACCTCTTTGTCCTTCTGTGGCATTCTTTGGACTTCTGTGGCATTCTTTGGACTTCTGTGGCATTCTTTGGACTTCTGTGGCATTCTTTGGCCTTCTTTGGCCTATTTGGCCTTCTCTGGCCTTCTTTGGCCTTCTCTGGCCTCTCTGGCCTTCTCTGGCCAGCTTTGGCCTTCTTTAGCCTCTTTGACCTTCTCTGGCCTTCTCTGTCCTTCTTTGGCCTTCTGTGGTGTCTTTGTCTTTCCTTGGCCTTCTTTGGCCTTCTTTGGCCCTCTCTGGCATTCTTTGACCTTCTGTGGCATTCTTTGGCCTTCTCTACCCTTCTCTGGCATTCTTTTGCCTTCTGTGTCCTTCTTTGGCTTTCTCTGGCCTTCTTTCGCCTTCTGTGTCCTTCTTTGGACTACTTGGTCTTCTTTGGCTATCTTTGGCCTTCTTTGGCCTTCTGTGGCATTCTTTAGTCTTTTTTGGCCTCTCTGGATTGCTTTGGCCTTCTGTGGCATTCTTTGGCCTTCTGTGGCATTCTTTGGCCTTCTGTGGCATTCTTTGGCCTTCTGTGGCATTCTTTAGCCTTCTCTACCCTTCTCTGGCCTTCTTTCTCCTTCTGTGTCCTTCTTTGCACTTCTCTAGACTTCTTTGGCCTTCTTTGGACTCTTTGGCCTTCTGTGGCCTCTTTGTCTTTCCGTTGGCCTTCTATGGCCTTCTGTAGCATTCTTTGGCCTTCTCTGGCCTTATTTGTCGTCTTTACCCTCTTTTGACTTTTCTGGCCTTCTTTGGCCTTCTCTGACTTCTTTTGCCTTCTTTGGCTTTCTGTAGCCTTCTTTGGCTTTCTGTAGCCTTCTTTGGCTTTCTGTAGCCTTCTTTGGCTTTCTGTAGCCTTCTTTGGCTTTCTGTAGCCTTCTTTGGCTTTCTGTGGCCTTCTTTGGCCTTCTGTGGCCTTCTTTGGCCTTCTCTGGCCTCTTTGGATTTCTCTGGCCTCCTATGGCCTCCTATGGCCTGCTTTGGCCTGCTTTGGCCTTCTCTGGCCTTCTCTGGCCTTCTCTGGCCTTCTCTGGCCTTCTCTGGCCTTCTCTGGCCTTCTCTGGCCTTCTCTGGCCTTCTCTGGCCTTCTCTGGCCTTCTCTGGCCTTCTCTGGCCTTCTCTGGCCTTCTCTGGCCTTCTCTGGCCTTCTCTGGCCTTCTCTGGCCTTCTCTGGCCTTCTCTGGCCTTCTCTGGCCTTCTCTGGCCTTCTCTGGCCTTCTCTGGACTTCTTTGGCCTTCTCTGGACTTCTTTGGCCTTCTGTGGCATTCTCTTTCATTCTATGTACTTCTTTGGCCCTCTCTGGCATTCTTTGGCCTTCTGGGGCATTCTTTGGCCTTCTCTACCTTTCTCTGGCATTCTTTCGCCTTCTGTGTCCTTCTTTGGCTTTCTCTGGCCTTCTTTGTCCTTCTGTATCCGTCTTTGGCCTACTTGGCCTTCTTTGGATATCTTTGGACTTCTTTGTCCTTCTTTGGCCTTCTTTTGCCTTCTGTGGCATTCTTTGGCCTTCTCTACCCTTCTCTGGACTTCTTTCCCCTTCTGTGTCCTTCTTTGCACTTCTCTGGACTTCTTTGTCCTTCTTTGGACTCTTTGGCCCTCTCTTACCCTCTTTGTCCTTCTGTGGACTCTTTGGCTTTCCTTGGCCTTCTTTGGCCTGCTTTGGCCTTCTTTGTCCTTCTGTGGCTTTCTGTGGCCACTCGGACACTCTCTAGCCCAATTTGGCCTTCTTTGGCCTTCTGTAGCTTTATGTGGCATTCTCTGGCCTTCTCTGGCCTTCATTGGCCTTCTTTGGCATTCTTTAGCCTTTTTTGGCCTCTCTGGACTGCTTTGGCCTGCTTCGGCCTGCTTTTGCCTCTTTGTCCTTCTGTGGCATTCTTTGTCCTTCTGTGGCATTCTTTGTCCTTCTGTGGCATTCTTTGTCCTTCTGTGGCATTCTTTGGACTTCTGTGGCATTCTTTGGACTTCTGTGGCATTCTTTGGCCTTCTTTGGCCTATTTGGCCTTCTCTGGCCTTCTTTGGCCTTCTTTGGCCTTCTCTGGCCTCTCTGACCTTCTCTGGCCAGCTTTGGCCTTCTTTAGCCTCTCTGGCCTTCTCTGGCCTTCTCTGGCCTTCTCTGGCCTTCTCTGGCCTTCTCTGGCCTTCTCTGGCCTTCTCTGGCCTTCTCTGGCCTTCTCTGGCCTTCTCTGGCCTTCTCTGGCCTTCTCTGGCCTTCTCTGGCCTTCTCTGGCCTTCTCTGGCCTTCTCTGGCCTTCTCTGGCCTTCTCTGGCCTTCTCTGGCCTTCTCTGGCCTTCTCTGGCCTTCTCTGGCCTTCTCTGGCCTTCTCTTACCCTCTTTGGCCTTCTCTTACCCTCTTTGGCCTTCTCTTACCCTCTTTGGCCTTCTGTGGTGTTTTTGTCTTTCCTTGGCCTTCTTTGGCCTTCTTTGGCCCTCTCTGGCATTCTTTGGCCTTCTGTGGCATTCTTTGGCCTTCTGTGTCCTTCTTTGGCTTTCTCTGGCCTTCTTTCGCCTTCTGTGTCCTTCTTTGGACTACTTGGTCTTCTTTGGCTATCTTTGGCCTTCTTTGGCCTTCTGTGGCATTCTTTAGCCTTTTTTGGCCTCTCTGGATTGCTTTGACCTGCTTTGGCCTCTTTGGCCTTCTGTGACATTCTTTGGACTTCTGTAGCATTCTTTGGCCTTCTCTGGCCTTATTTGTCGTCTTTACCCTCTTTTGACTTTTCTGGCCTTCTTTGGCCTTCTTTGGCTTTCTGTAGCCTTCTTTGGCTTTCTGTAGCCTTCTATGGCTTTCTGTAGCCTTCTATGGCTTTCTGTAGCCTTCTATGGCTTTCTGTAGCCTTCTATGGCTTTCTGTAGCCTTCTATGGCTTTCTGTAGCCTTCTATGGCTTTCTGTAGCCTTCTATGGCTTTCTGTAGCCTTCTTTGGCTTTCTGTAGCCTTCTTTGGCTTTCTGTAGCCTTCTTTGGCTTTCTGTAGCCTTCTTTGGCTTTCTGTAGCCTTCTTTGGCTTTCTGTAGCCTTCTTTGGCTTTCTGTAGCCTTCTTTGGCTTTCTGTAGCCTTCTTTGGCTTTCTGTAGCCTTCTTTGGCTTTCTGTAGCCTTCTTTGGCTTTCTGTAGCCTTCTTTGGCTTTCTGTAGCCTTCTTTGGCTTTCTGTAGCCTTCTTTTGCCTTCTGTGGCCTTCTTTGGCCTTCTTTGGCCTCTTTGGATTTCTCTGGCCTGCTTTGGCCTGCTTTGGCCTGCTTTGGCCTTCTTTGCACTTCTCTGGACTTCTTTGGACTCTTTGGCCCTCTCTTACCCTCTTTGGCCTTCTGTGGCGTCTTTGTCTTTCCGTTGGCCATCTATGGCCTTCTGGAGCATTTTTTGGCCTACTCTGGCCTTATTTGTCGTCTTGACCCTCTTTTGACTTCTCTGGCCTTCTTTGGCCTTCTCTGCCTTCTTTGCCCTTCTTTGGCTTTCTATAGCCTTCTTTGGCTTTCTGTGGCCTTCTTTGGCCTTCTCTGGCCTTCTTTGGCCTTCTTTGGCCTCTTTGGATTTCTCTGGCCTCCTTTGGCCTCCTTTGGCCTCCTTTGGCCTCCTTTGGCCTGCTTTGGCCTCTTTTGGCCTGCTTTGGCCTCTTTTGGCCTGCTTTGGCCTGCTTTGGCCTGCTTTGGCCTGTTTTGGCCTGTTTTGGCCTGTTTTGGCCTGTTTTGGCCTTCTTTGGCCTTCTTTGGCCTTCTTTGGCCTTCTTTGGCCTTCTTTGGCCTTCTTTGGCCTTCTTTGGCCTTCTTTGGCCTTCTTTGGCCTTCTTTGGCCTTCTTTGGCCTGCTTTGGCCTGCTTTGGCCTGCTTTGGCCTGCTTTGGCCTTCTTTGGCCTGCTTTGGCCTTCTTTGGCCTGCTTTGGCCTTTTTTGGCCTCTCTGGACTGCTTTGGCCTGCTTTGGCCTCTTTGACCTTCTGTGGCATTCTTTGACCTTCTGTGGCATTCTTTGACCTTCTGTGGCATTCTTTGGCCTTCTCTGGCCTTCTTTGACCTTCTTTGGCCTTTTTTGGCCTTCTTTGGCCTTCTCTGGCCTGCTTTAGCCTTCTTATCCTCTTTGGCCTTCTCTGGCCTTCTCTGGCCTTCTCTGGCCTTCTCTGGCCTTCTCTGGCCTTCTCTGGCCTTCTGTGGTGTCTTTGGCTTTCCTTGGTCTTCTTTGGCCCTCTCTGGCATTCTTTGGCCCTCTCTGGCATTCTTTGGCCCTCTCTGGCATTCTTTGGCCCTCTCTGGCATTCTTTGGCCCTCTCTGGCATTCTTTGGCCCTCTCTGGCATTCTTTGGCCCTCTCTGGCATTCTTTGACCTTCTGTGGCATTCTTTGGCCTTCTCTACCCTTCTCTGGCATTCTTTTGCCTTCTGTGTCCTTCTGTGGCTTTCCTTGGCCTTCTTTGGCCTTCTGTATCCTTTTTTGGCCTACTTGACCTTCTTTGGCTATCTTTGGACTTCTTTGTCCTTCTTTGGCCTTCTTTTGCCTTCTGTGGCATTCTTTGGCCTTCTCTACCCTTCTCTGGACTTCTTTCCCCTTCTGTGTCCTTCTTTGCACTTCTCTGGCCTTCTTTGGCCTTCTTTGGACTCTTTGGCCCTCTCTTACCCTCTTTGGCATTCTTTGGCCTTCTTTGGCCTTCTTTGGACTCTTTGGCCCTCTCTTACCCTCTTTGGCCTTCTGTGGCCTGCTTTGGCCTTCTGTGGCCTGCTTTGGCCTTCTGTGGCCTGCTTTGGCCTTCTGTGGCCTTCTTTGTCCTTCTGTGGTCTTTTGTGGCTTTCTATGGCCACTCTGACTCTCTCTAGCCCTATTTGGCCTTCTTTGGCCTTCTGTAGCCTTCTGTGGCATTCTCTGGCCTTCTCTGGCCTTCATTAGCCTTCTTTGGCATTCTTTAGCCTTTTTTGGCATCTCTGGACTGCTTTGGCCTGCTTTGGCCTGCTTTGGACTCTTTGTCCTTCTGTGGCATTCTTTGGCCTTCTCTGGCCTTCTTTGACCTTCTTTGGCCTTCTTTGGCTTTCTGTGGCCTTCTTTGGCCTTCTCTGGCCTTCTTTGGTCTCTTTGGATTTCTCTAGCTTACTTTGGCCTGCTTTGGCCTGCTTTGGCCTGCTTTGGCCTCTTTTGGCCTCTTTTGGCCTGCTTTGGCCTGCTTTGGCCTGCTTTGGCCTCCTTTGGCCTCCTTTGGCCTTCTCTGGACTTCTTTGGCCTTCTTTGGCCTCTTTGACCCTCTCTTACCCTCTTTGGCCTTCTGTGGCCTCTTTGGCTTTCCTTGGCCTTCTTTAGCCTTCTCTGGCCTTCTGTAGCATTCTTTGGCCTTCTCTTGCCTTATTTGGCATCTTTGGCCTCTTTTGCCTTCTCTGGCCTTCTTTGGCCTTCTCTGCCTTCTTTGGCCTTCTTTGACTTTCTTTCACTTTCCGTGGCCAATTTGGCCTTCTCTGGCCTTCTTTGTCCTCTCTGGCTTTCCTGGCCTGCTTTGGCCTGCTTTAGCCTGTTTGACCTTCTTTGACCTTCTTTGACCTTCTTTGACCTTCTCTGGCCTTCTCTGGCCTTCTCTGGCCTTCTCTGGCCTTCTCTGGCCTTCTCTGGCCTTCTCTGGCCTTCTCCTGGCCTTCTCCTGGCCTTCTCCTGGCCTTCTTTGGATTCTTTGTCCCTCTCTTACCCTCTTTGGCCTTCTGTGGCCTCTTTGGCTTTCTCTGGCCTTCTTTGGCCTTCTGTATCCTTCCTTGGCCTTCTGTATCTTTCTTTGGACTACTTGGCCTTCTTTGGCTATCTTTGGACTTCTTTGTCCTTCTTTGGCCTTCTTTTGCCTTCTGTTTCATTCTTTGGCCTTCTCTACCCTTCTCTGGACTTCTTTCCCCTTCTGTGTCCTTCTTTGCACTTCTCTGGCCTTCTTTGGCCTTCTTTGGACTCTTTGGCCCTCTCTTACCCTCTTTGTCCTTCTGTGGCCTCTTTGGCTTTCCTTGGCCTTCTTTGGCCTTCTCTGGCCTTATTTGGCCTTCTTTGTACTTCTGTGGCCTTCTGTGGCCACTCGGACCCTCTCTAGCCCTATTTGGCCTTCTTTGGCCTTCTGTAGCCTTCTGTGGCATTTTCTGGCCTTGTCTGGCCTTCATTGGCCTTTTTTGGCCTCTCTGGACTGCTTTGGCCTGCTTTGGCCTGCTTTGGCCTCTTTGTTCTTCTGTGGCATTCTTTGTCCTTCTGTGGCATTCTTTGGCCTTCTGTGGCTTTCTTTGGCCTTCTGTGGCTTTCTTTCACCTTCTTTGACCTACTTTGGCATTCTTTGGCCTATTTGGCCTTCTCTGGCCTTCTTTGGCCTTCTTTTCCCTCTCTGGCCTTCTCTGGCCAGCTTTGGACTGCTTTAGCCTCTTTGACCTTCATTGCCCTTCATTGCCCTTCATTGCCCTTCATTGCCCTTCTTTGACCTTCTTTGGACTTCTTTGGACTTCTTTGGACTTCTTTGGACTTCTTTGGACTTCTTTGGACTTCTTTGGACTTCTTTGGACTTCTTTGGACTTCTTTGGACTTCTTTGGACTTCTTTGGACTTCTTTGGACTTCTTTGGACTTCTTTGGACTTCTTTGGACTTCTTTGGACTTCTTTGGACTTCTTTGGACTTCTTTGGACTTCTTTGGACTTCTTTGGACTTCTTTGGACTTCTTTGGACTTCTTTGGACTTCTTTGGCCTTCTTTGGCCCTCTCTGGCATTCTTTGGCCTTCTGTGACATTCTTTCGCCTTCTCTGGCATTTTTTCGACTTCTCTGGCCTTCTTTTGCCTTCTGTGTCCTTCTTTGGCCTACTTGGCCTTCTTTGGCTATCTTTGGCTATCTTTGGCCTTCTTTGGCTATCTTTGGCCTTCTTTGGCCTTCTTTGGCCTTCTTTGGCCTTCTTTGGCCTTCTTTGGCCTTCTTTGGCCTTCTTTGGCCTTCTTTGGCCTTCTTTGGCTTTCTGTGGCCTTCTTTGGTCTTCTTTGGCCTCTTTGGATTTCTCTGGTTTCCTTTGGCCTGCTTTGGCCTGCTTTGGCCTGCTTTGGCCTCGTTTGGCCTGCTTTGGCCTGCTTTGGCCTGCTTTGGCCTGCTTTGGCCTGCTTTGGCCTGCTTTGGCCTGCTTTGGCCTGCTTTGGCCTGCTTTGGCCTGCTTTGGCCTGCTTTGGCCTGCTTTGGCCTGCTTTGGCTTCTTTGGCCTTCTCTGGCCTTCTTTGGCCTTCTTTGGACTCTTTGCCCCTCTCTTACCCTCTTTGTCCTTCTGTGGCCTCTTTGGTTTTCCTTGGCCTCCTCTCGCCTCCTCTGGCCTGCTTTGGCCTTCTTTGGCCTTCTGTAGCCTTCTGTGGCATTCTCTGGCCTTCTCTGGCCTTCATTGGCCTTCTTTGGCATTCTTTATCCTTTTTTGGCCTCTCTGGACTGCTTTGGCCTGCTTTGGCCTTCTGTGGCATTCTTTGGCCTTCTGTGGCTTTCTTTCGCCTTCTTTGACCTTCTCTGGCCTTCTTTGGCCTATTTGGCCTTCTCTGGCCTTCTTTGGCCTTCTTTGGCCTCTCTGGCCTTCTCTGGCCTTCTTTGGACTTCTTTAGCCTCTTTGGCCTTATTTGGCCTTCTTTGGCCTTATTTGGCCTTCTTTGGCCTTCTCTGGCCTTCTCTGGCCTTCTCTGGCCTTCTTTGGCTTTCTGTGGCCTTCTTTGGCCTTCTCTGGCCTTCTTTGGCCTTCTTTGGCCTCTTTGGATTTCTCTGGCTTCCTTTTTCCTGATTTGGCCTGCTTTGGCCTGCTTTGGCCTCTTTTAGCCTGCTTTGGCCTGCTTTGACCTCCTTTGGCCTCCTTTGGCCTTCTTTGGCCTTCTCTGGCCTTCTTTGGCCTTCTTTGGACTCTTTGGCCCTCTCTTACCCTCTTTGGCCTTCTGTGGCCTCTTTGGCTTTCCTTCGCCTTCTTTAGCCTTCTCTGGCCTTCTGTAGCATTCTTTGGCCTTCTCTTGCCTTATTTGGCATCTTTGGCGTCTTTTGCCTTCTCTGGCCTTCTTTGGCCTTCTCTGCCTTCTTTGGCCTTCTCTGACTTTCCGTGGCCAATTTGGCCTTCTCTGGCCTTCTTTGTCCTCTCTGGCCTTCCTGGCCTGCTTTAGCCTCTTTAGCCTCTCTGGCCTTCTCTGGACATCTCTGGCCTTCTCTGGCCTTCTCTGGCCTTCTCTGGCCTTCTCTGGCCTTCTCTGGCCTTCTCTGGCCTTCTCTGGCCTTCTCTGGCCTTCTCTGGCCTTCTCTGGCCTTCTCTGGCCTTCTCTGGCCTTCTCTGGCCTTCTCTGGCCTTCTCTGGCCTTCTCTGGCCTTCTCTGGCCTTCTCTGGCCTTCTCTGGCCTTCTCTGGCCTTCTCTGGCCTTCTGCGGTCTTCTTTGGACTCTTTGTCCCTCTCTTACCCTCTTTGGCCTTCTGTGGCCTCTTTGGCTCTCTATGGCCTTCTTTGGCCTTCTGTATCCTTCTTTGGCCTACTTGACCTTCTTTGGCTATCTTTGGACTTCTTTGTCCTTCTTTGGCCTTCTTTTGCCTTCTGTGGCATTCTTTGGCCTTCTCTACCCTTCTCTGGACTTCTTTCCCCTTCTGTGTCCTTCTTTGCACTTCTCTGGCCTTCTTTGGCCTTCTTTGGACTCTTTGCCCCTCTCTTACCCTCTTTGGCCTTCTGTGGCCTCTTTGTCTTTCCTTGGCCTTCTTTGGACTCTTTGGCCCTCTCTTACCCTCTTTGGCCTTCTGTGGCCTCTTTGGCTTTCCTTGGCCTCCTCTGGCCTCCTCTGGCCTTCTTTGGCCTGCTTTGGCCTTATTTGGCCTTCTCTGGCCTTCTTTGTTCTTCTTTGGACTCTTTGGCCCTCTCTAACCCTCTTTGGCCTTCTGTGGCCTCTTTGGCTTTCCTTGGCCTTCTTTAGCCTTCTCTGGCCTTCTGTAGCATTCTTTGGCCTTCTCTTGCCTTATTTGGCATCTTTGGCCTCTTCTGCCTTCTCTGGCCTTCTCTGGCCTTCTCTGGCCTTCTCTGGCCTTCTGTGGCCTTCTGTGGCCTTCTGTGGCCTTCTGTGGACTCTTTGTCCCTCTCTTACCCTCTTTGGCCTTCTGTGGCCTCTTTGGCTTTCTCTGGCCTTCTTTGGCCTTCTGTATCCTTCTTTGGCCTACTTGGCCTTCTTTGGCTATCTTTGTCCTTCTTTGGCCTTCTTTTGCCTTCTGTGGCATTCTTTGGCCTTCTCTACACTTCTCTGGACTTCTTTCCCCTTCTGTGTCCTTCTTTGCACTTCTCTGGCCTTCTTTGGCCTTCTTTGGACTCTTTGGCTTTCCTTGGCCTCCTCTGGCCTCCTCTGGACCGCTTTGGCCTGCTTTGGCCTTCTTTGTCCTTCTGTGGCCTTCTGTGGCTTTCTGTGGCCACTCTGACTCTCTCTAGCCCTATTTGGACTTCTTTGGCCTTCTGTAGCCTTATGTGGCTATCTCTGGCCTTCTCTGGCCTTCATTGGCCTTTTTTGGCCTCCCTGGACTGTTTTGTCCTGCTTTGGCCTGCTTTGGCCTCTATGTCCTTCTGTGGCATTCTTTGGCCTTCTGTGGCTTTCTTTCGCCTTCTTTGCCCTTCCTTGGCGTTCTTTGGCCTATTTGGCCTTCTTTGGCCTTCTTTGTCCTTCTTTGGACTCTTTGGCCCTCTCTTACCCTCTTTGTCCTTCTGTGGCCTCTTTGGCTTTCCTTGGTCTTCTGTGGCCACTCTGACCCTCTCTAGCCCTATTTGGCCTTCTTTGGCCTTCTTTCGCCTTCTTTGACCTACTTTGGCGTTCTTTGGCCTATTTGGCCTTCTCTGGCCTTCTTTGGCCTTCTCTTGCCTCTCTGGCCTTCTCTGGCCAGCTTTGGCCTACTTTAGCCTCTTTGGGCTTCTTTGGGCTTCTTTGGGCTTCTTTGGGCTTCTTTGGGCTTCTTTGGGCTTCTTTGGGCTTCTTTGGGCTTCTTTGGGCTTCTTTGGGCTTCTTTGGGCTTCTTTGGGCTTCTTTGGGCTTCTTTGGGCTTCTTTGGGCTTCTTTGGGCTTCTTTGGACTTCTTTGGACTTCTTTGGACTTCTTTGGACTTCTTTGGACTTCTTTGGACTTCTTTGGACTTCTTTGGCCCTCTCTGGCATTCTTTGGCCTTCTGTGACATTCTTTCGCCTTCTCTGGCATTTTTTCGACTTCTCTGGCCTTCTTTTGCCTTCTGTGTCCTTCTTTGGCCTACTTGGCCTTCTTTGGCTATCTTTGGCTATCTTTGGCCTTCTTTGGCCTTCTTTGGCTTTCTGTGGCCTTCTTTGGTCTTCTTTGGCCTCTTTGGATTTCTCTGGTTTCCTTTGGCCTGCTTTGGCCTCGTTTGGCCTGCTTTGGCCTGCTTTGGCCTGCTTTGGCCTGCTTTGGCCTACTTTGGCCTGCTTTGGCCTGCTTTGGCCTGCTTTGGCCTGCTTTGGCCTGCTTTGGCCTGCTTTGGCCTGCTTTGGCCTGCTTTGGCCTGCTTTGGCCTGCTTTGGCCTGCTTTGGCCTGCTTTGGCCTGCTTTGGCCTGCTTTGGCCTGCTTTGGCCTGCTTTGGCCTGCTTTGGCCTGCTTTGGCCTGCTTTGGCCTGCTTTGGCCTGCTTTGGCCTGCTTTGGCTTCTTTGGCCTTCTCTGGCCTTCTTTGGCCTTCTTTGGACTCTTTGCCCCTCTCTTACCCTCTTTGTCCTTCTGTGGCCTCTTTGGTTTTCCTTGGCCTCCTCTCGCCTCCTCTTACCTGCTTTGGCCTTCTTTGGCCTTCTGTAGCCTTCTGTGGCATTCTCTGGCCTTCTCTGGCCTTCATTGGCCTTCTTTGGCATTCTTTATCCTTTTTTGGCCTCTCTGGACTGCTTTGGCCTGCTTTGGCCTTCTGTGGCATTCTTTGGCCTTCTGTGGCTTTCTTTCGCCTTCTTTGACCTTCTCTGGCCTTCTTTGGCCTATTTGGCCTTCTCTGGCCTTCTTTGGCCTTCTTTGGCCTCTCTGGCCTTCTCTGGCCTTCTTTGGACTTCTTTAGCCTCTTTGGCCTTATTTGGCCTTCTTTGGCCTTATTTGGCCTTCTTTGGCCTTATTTGGCCTTCTCTGGCCTTCTTTGGCCTTCTCTGGCCTTCTTTGGCTTTCTGTGGCCTTCTCTGGCCTTCTTTGGCCTTCTTTGGCCTCTTTGGATTTCTCTGGCTTCCTTTTTCCTGATTTGGCCTGCTTTGGCCTGCTTTGGCCTCTTTTAGCCTGCTTTGGCCTGCTTTGGCCTCCTTTGGCCTTCTTTGGCCTTCTCTGGCCTTCTTTGGCCTTCTTTGGACTCTTTGGCCCTCTCTTACCCTCTTTGGCCTTCTGTGGCCTCTTTGGCTTTCCTTCGCCTTCTTTAGCCTTCTCTGGCCTTCTGTAGCATTCTTTGGCCTTCTCTTGCCTTATTTGGCATCTTTGGCGTCTTTTGCCTTCTCTGGCCTTCTTTGGCCTTCTCTGCCTTCTTTGGCCTTCTCTGACTTTCCGTGGCCAATTTGGCCTTCTCTTGCCTTCTTTGTCCTCTCTGGCCTTCCTGGCCTGCTTTAGCCTCTTTAGCCTCTCTGGCCTTCTCTGGCCTTCTCTGGCCTTCTCTGGCCTTCTCTGGCCTTCTCTGGCCTTCTCTGGCCTTCTCTGGCCTTCTCTGGCCTTCTCTGGCCTTCTGCGGTCTTCTTTGGACTCTTTGTCCCTCTCTTACCCTCTTTGGCCTTCTGTGGCCTCTTTGGCTCTCTATGGCCTTCTTTGGCCTTCTGTATCCTTCTTTGGCCTACTTGACCTTCTTTGGCTATCTTTGGACTTCTTTGTCCTTCTTTGGCCTTCTTTTGCCTTCTGTGGCATTCTTTGGCCTTCTCTACCCTTCTCTGGACTTCTTTCCCCTTCTGTGTCCTTCTTTGCACTTCTCTGGCCTTCTTTGGCCTTCTTTGGACTCTTTGCCCCTCTCTTACCCTCTTTGGCCTTCTGTGGCCTCTTTGTCTTTCCTTGGCCTTCTTTGGACTCTTTGGCCCTCTCTTACCCTCTTTGGCCTTCTGTGGCCTCTTTGGCTTTCCTTGGCCTCCTCTGGCCTCCTCTGGCCTTCTTTGGCCTGCTTTGGCCTTATTTGGCCTTCTCTGGCCTTCTTTGTTCTTCTTTGGACTCTTTGGCCCTCTCTAACCCTCTTTGGCCTTCTGTGGCCTCTTTGGCTTTCCTTGGCCTTCTTTAGCCTTCTCTGGCCTTCTGTAGCATTCTTTGGCCTTCTCTTGCCTTATTTGGCATCTTTGGCCTCTTCTGCCTTCTCTGGCCTTCTCTGGCCTTCTCTGGCCTTCTCTGGCCTTCTCTGGCCTTCTCTGGCCTTCTCTGGCCTTCTCTGGCCTTCTCTGGCCTTCTCTGGCCTTCTCTGGCCTTCTCTGGCCTTCTCTGGCCTTCTCCTGGCCTTCTGTGGCCTTCTGTGGACTCTTTGTCCCTCTCTTACCCTCTTTGGCCTTCTGTGGCCTCTTTGGCTTTCTCTGGCTTTCTTTGGCCTTCTGTATCCTTCTTTGGCCTACTTGGCCTTCTTTGGCTATCTTTGTCCTTCTTTGGCTTTCTTTTGCCTTCTGTGGCATTCTTTGGCCTTCTCTACACTTCTCTGGACTTCTTTCCCCTTCTGTGTCCTTCTTTGCACTTCTCTGGCCTTCTTTGGCCTTCTTTGGACTCTTTGGCCCTCTCTTACCCTCTTTGGCCTTCTGTGGCCTCTTTGGCTTTCCTTGGCCTCCTCTGGCCTCCTCTGGACCGCTTTGGCCTGCTTTGGCCTTCTTTGTCCTTCTGTGGCCTTCTGTGTCTTTCTGTGGCCACTCTGACTCTCTCTAGCCCTATTTGGACTTCTTTGCCCTTCTGTAGCCTTCTGTGGCTATCTCTGGCCTTCTCTGACCTTCATTGGCCTTTTTTGGCCTCCCTGGACTGTTTTGTCCTGCTTTGGCCTGCTTTGGCCTCTATGTCCTTCTGTGGCATTCTTTGTCCTTCTGTGGCATTCTTTGTTCTTCTGTGGCATTCTTTGGCCTTCTGTGGCTTTCTTTGGCCTTCTGTGGCTTTCTTTGGCTTTCTTTGGCCTTCTGTGGCTTTCTTTGGCCTTCTGTGGCTTTCTTTGGCCTTCTGTGGCTTTCTTTGGCCTTCTGTGGCTTTCTTTGGCCTTCTGTGGCTTTCTTTCGCCTTCTGTGGCTTTCTTTCGCCTTCTTTGCCCTTCCTTGGCGTTCTTTGGCCTATTTGGCCTTCTCTGGCCTTCTTTGGCCTTCTTTGGATTCTTTGGCCCTCTCTTACCCTCTTTGTCCTTCTGTGGCCTCTTTGGCTTTCCTTGACCTTCTGTGGCCACTCTGACCCTCTCTAGCCCTATTTGGCCTTCTTTGGCCTTCTTTCGCCTTCTTTGACCTACTTTGGCGTTCTTTGGCCTATTTGGCCTTCTCTGGCCTTCTTTGGCCTTCTTTTGCCTCTCTGGCCTTCTCTGGCCATCTTTGGCCTACTTTAGCCTCTTTGACCTTCATTGACCTTCTTTGGACTTCTTTGGGCTTCTTTGGGCTTCTTTGGGCTTCTTTGGGCTTCTTTGGGCTTCTTTGGGCTTCTTTGGGCTTCTTTGGGCTTCTTTGGGCTTCTTTGGGCTTCTTTGGGCTTCTTTGGGCTTCTTTGGGCTTCTTTGGGCTTCTTTGGGCTTCTTTGGGCTTCTTTGGGCTTCTTTGGGCTTCTTTGGGCTTCTTTGGGCTTCTTTGGACTTCTTTGGACTTCTTTGGACTTCTTTGGACTTCTTTGGACTTCTTTGGACTTCTTTGGACTTCTTTGGACTTCTTTGGACTTCTTTGGACTTCTTTGGACTTCTTTGGACTTCTTTGGACTTCTTTGGACTTCTTTGGACTTCTTTGGACTTCTTTGGACTTCTTTGGACTTCTTTGGACTTCTTTGGACTTCTTTGGACTTCTTTGGACTTCTTTGGACTTCTTTGGACTTCTTTGGACTTCTTTGGACTTCTTTGGACTTCTTTGGACTTCTTTGGCCTTCTTTGGCCTTCTTTGGCCTTCTTTGGCCCTCTCTGGCATTCTTTGGCCTTCTGTGACATTCTTTCGCCTTCTCTGGCATTTTTTCGACTTCTCTGGCCTTCTTTTGCCTTCTGTGTCCTTCTTTGGCCTACTTGGCCTTCTTTGGCTATCTTTGGCTATCTTTGGCTATCTTTGGCCTTCTTTGGCCTTCTTTGGCCTTCTTTGGCTTTCTGTGGCCTTCTTTGGTCTTCTTTGGCCTCTTTGGATTTCTCTGGTTTCCTTTGGCCTGCTTTGGCCTCGTTTGGCCTCGTTTGGCCTGCTTTGGCCTGCTTTGGCCTGCTTTGGCCTGCTTTGGCCTGCTTTGGCCTGCTTTGGCCTGCTTTGGCCTTCTCTGGCCTTCTTTGGCCTTCTTTGGACTCTTTGCCCCTCTCTTACCCTCTTTGTCCTTCTGTGGCCTCTTTGGTTTTCCTTGGCCTCCTCTCGCCTCCTCTTACCTGCTTTGGCCTTCTTTGGCCTTCTGTAGCCTTCTGTGGCATTCTCTGGCCTTCTCTGGCCTTCATTGGCCTTCTTTGGCATTCTTTATCCTTTTTTGGCCTCTCTGGACTGCTTTGGCCTGCTTTGGCCTTCTGTGGCATTCTTTGGCCTTCTGTGGCTTTCTTTCGCCTTCTTTGACCTTCTCTGGCCTTCTTTGGCCTATTTGGCCTTCTCTGGCCTTCTTTGGCCTTCTTTGGCCTCTCTGGCCTTCTCTGGCCTTCTTTGGACTTCTTTAGCCTCTTTGGCCTTATTTGGCCTTATTTGGCCTTATTTGGCCTTCTTTGGCCTTATTTGGCCTTCTCTGGCCTTCTCTGGCCTTCTTTGGCCTTCTCTGGCCTTCTTTGGCTTTCTGTGGCCTTCTCTGGCCTTCTTTGGCCTCTTTGGATTTCTCTGGCTTCCTTTTTCCTGATTTGGCCTGCTTTGGCCTGCTTTGGCCTCTTTTAGCCTGCTTTGGCCTGCTTTGGCCTCCTTTGGCCTGCTTTGGCCTCCTTTGGCCTTCTTTGGCCTTCTCTGGCCTTCTTTGGCCTTCTTTGGACTCTTTGGCCCTCTCTTACCCTCTTTGGCCTTCTGTGGCCTCTTTGGCTTTCCTTCGCCTTCTTTAGCCTTCTCTGGCCTTCTGTAGCATTCTTTGGCCTTCTCTTGCCTTATTTGGCATCTTTGGCGTCTTTGGCCTTCTCTGGCCTTCTTTGGCCTTCTCTGCCTTCTTTGGCCTTCTCTGACTTTCCGTGGCCAATTTGGCCTTCTCTTGCCTTCTTTGTCCTCTCTGGCCTTCCTGGCCTGCTTTAGCCTCTTTAGCCTCTCTGGCCTTCTCTGGCCTTCTCTGGCCTTCTCTGGCCTTCTCTGGCCTTCTCTGGCCTTCTCTGGCCTTCTCTGGCCTTCTCTGGCCTTCTCTGGCCTTCTCTGGCCTTCTCTGGCCTTCTCTGGCCTTCTCTGGCCTTCTCTGGCCTTCTCTGGCCTTCTCTGGCCTTCTCTGGCCTTCTGCGGTCTTCTTTGGACTCTTTGTCCCTCTTGGCTCTCTATGGCCTTCTTTGGCCTTCTGTATCCTTCTTTGGCCTACTTGACCTTCTTTGGCTATCTTTGGACTTCTTTGTCCTTCTTTGGCCTTCTTTTGCCTTCTGTGGCATTCTTTGGCCTTCTCTACCCTTCTCTGGACTTCTTTCCCCTTCTGTGTCCTTCTTTGCACTTCTCTGGCCTTCTTTGGCCTTCTTTGGACTCTTTGCCCCTCTCTTACCCTCTTTGGCCTTCTGTGGCCTCTTTGTCTTTCCTTGGCCTTCTTTGGACTCTTTGGCCCTCTCTTACCCTCTTTGGCCTTCTGTGGCCTCTTTGGCTTTCCTTGGCCTCCTCTGGCCTCCTCTGGCCTTCTTTGGCCTGCTTTGGCCTTATTTGGCCTTCTCTGGCCTTCTTTGTTCTTCTTTGGACTCTTTGGCCCTCTCTAACCCTCTTTGGCCTTCTGTGGCCTCTTTGGCTTTCCTTGGCCTTCTTTAGCCTTCTCTGGCCTTCTGTAGCATTCTTTGGCCTTCTCTTGCCTTATTTGGCATCTTTGGCCTCTTCTGCCTTCTCTGGCCTTCTCTGGCCTTCTCTGGCCTTCTCTGGCCTTCTCTGGCCTTCTCTGGCCTTCTCTGGCCTTCTCTGGCCTTCTCTGGCCTTCTCCTGGCCTTCTGTGGCCTTCTGTGGACTCTTTGTCCCTCTCTTACCCTCTTTGGCCTTCTGTGGCCTCTTTGGCTTTCTCTGGCCTTCTTTGGCCTTCTGTATCCTTCTTTGGCCTACTTGGCCTTCTTTGGCTATCTTTGTCCTTCTTTGGCTTTCTTTTGCCTTCTGTGGCATTCTTTGGCCTTCTCTACACTTCTCTGGACTTCTTTCCCCTTCTGTGTCCTTCTTTGCACTTCTCTGGCCTTCTTTGGCCTTCTTTGGACTCTTTGGCCCTCTCTTACCCTCTTTGGCCTTCTGTGGCCTCTTTGGCTTTCCTTGGCCTCCTCTGGCCTCCTCTGGACCGCTTTGGCCTGCTTTGGCCTTCTTTGTCCTTCTGTGGCCTTCTGTGTCTTTCTGTGGCCACTCTGACTCTCTCTAGCCCTATTTGGACTTCTTTGCCCTTCTGTAGCCTTCTGTGGCTATCTCTGGCCTTCTCTGACCTTCATTGGCCTTTTTTGGCCTCCCTGGACTGTTTTGTCCTGCTTTGGCCTGCTTTGGCCTCTATGTCCTTCTGTGGCATTCTTTGTCCTTCTGTGGCATTCTTTGTCCTTCTGTGGCATTCTTTGTCCTTCTGTGGCATTCTTTGTTCTTCTGTGGCATTCTTTGGCCTTCTGTGGCTTTCTTTGGCCTTCTGTGGCTTTCTTTCGCCTTCTGTGGCTTTCTTTCGCCTTCTGTGGCTTTCTTTCGCCTTCTGTGGCTTTCTTTCGCCTTCTTTGCCCTTCCTTGGCGTTCTTTGGCCTATTTGGCCTTCTCTGGCCTTCTTTGGCCTTCTTTGGATTCTTTGGCCCTCTCTTACCCTCTTTGTCCTTCTGTGGCCTCTTTGGCTTTCCTTGACCTTCTGTGGCCACTCTGACCCTCTCTAGCCCTATTTGGCCTTCTTTGGCCTTCTTTCGCCTTCTTTGACCTACTTTGGCGTTCTTTGGCCTATTTGGCCTTCTCTGGCCTTCTTTGGCCTTCTTTTGCCTCTCTGGCCTTCTCTGGCCATCTTTGGCCTACTTTAGCCTCTTTGACCTTCATTGACCTTCTTTGGACTTCTTTGGGCTTCTTTGGACTTCTTTGGACTTCTTTGGACTTCTTTGGACTTCTTTGGACTTCTTTGGACTTCTTTGGACTTCTTTGGACTTCTTTGGACTTCTTTGGACTTCTTTGGACTTCTTTGGACTTCTTTGGACTTCTTTGGACTTCTTTGGACTTCTTTGGACTTCTTTGGACTTCTTTGGACTTCCTTGGACTTCCTTGGACTTCCTTGGACTTCCTTGGACTTCTTTGGACTTCTTTGGACTTCTTTGGACTTCTTTGGACTTCTTTGGACTTCTTTGGACTTCTTTGGACTTCTTTGGACTTCTTTGGACTTCTTTGGACTTCTTTGGACTTCTTTGGACTTCTTTGGACTTCTTTGGACTTCTTTGGACTTCTTTGGACTTCCTTGGCCCTCTCTGGCATTCTTTGGCCTTCTCTACCCTTCTCTGGCATTCTTTCGCCTTCTCTGGCATTCTTTCGCCTTCTGTGTCCTTCTTTGGCCTACTTGGCCTTCTTTGGCTATCTTTGGCCTTCTTTGGCTTTCTGTGGCCTTCTTTGGCCTTCTCTGGCCTTCTTTGGCCTTCTCTGGCCTTCTTTGGCCTTCTCTGGCCTTCTTTGGCCTTCTTTGGCCTCTTTGGATTTCTCTGGCTTCCTTTGGCCTGCTTTGGCCTCTTTTGGCCTGCTTTGGCCTCTTTTGGCCTTCTTTGGCCTGCTTTGGCCTGCTTTGGCCTGCTTTGGCCTGCTTTGGCCTGCTTTGGCCTGCTTTGGCCTGCTTTGGCCTGCTTTGGCCTGCTTTGTCCTTCTTTGTCCTTCTTTGGCCTTCTCTGGACTTCTTTGGCCTTCTTTGAACTCTTTGGCCTTCTGTGGCCTCTTTGGCTTTCCCTGGCCTTCTGTAGCATTCTTTCGCCTTCTCTGGCCTTATTTGGCATCTTTGGCCTCTTTTGCCTTCTCTGGCCTTCTTTGGCCTTCTCTGCCTTCTTTGGCCTTCTTTGACTTTCCGTGGCCAATTTGGCCTTCTCTGGCCTTCTTTGTTCTCTCTGGCCTTCCTGGCCTGCTTTGGCCTGCTTTAGCCTCTTTGACCTTCTTTGACCTTCTTTGACCTTCTTTGACCTTCTCTGGCCTTCTCTGGCCTTCTCTGGCCTTCTCTGGCCTTCTCTGGCCTTCTCCTGGCCTTCTGTGGCCTTCTTTGGACTCTTTGTCCCTCTCTTACCCTCTTTGGCCTTCTGTGACCTCTTTGGCTTTCCGTTGGCCTTCTATGGCTTTCTGTAGCATTTTTTGGCCTTCTCTTGCCTTATTTGGCATCTTTGGCCTCTTTTACCTTCTCTGGCCTTCTTTGGCCTTCTCTGCCTTCTTTGGCCTTCTTTGACTTTCCGTGGCCAATTTGGTCTTCTCTGGCCTTCTTTGTCCTCTCTGGCCTTCCTGGCCTGCTTTGGCCTGCTTTAGCCTCTTTGACCTTCTTTGACATTCTCTGGCCTTCTCTGGCCTTCTCTGGCCTTCTCTGGCCTTCTCTGGCCTTCTTTGGACTCTTTGTCCCTCTCTTACCCTTTTTGGCCTTCTGTGGCCTCTTTGGCTTTCTCTGGCCTTCTTTGGCCTTCTGTATCCTTCTTTGGCCTTCTTTTGCCTTCTGTGTCCTTCTTTGCACTTCTCTGGCCTTCTTTGTCCTTCTTTGGACTCTTTGGCCCTCTCTTACCCTCTTTGGCATTCTTTGGCCTTCTTTGGCCTTCTTTGGACTCTTTGGCCATCTCTTACCCTCTTTGGCCTTCTGTGGACTCTTTGGATTTCCTTGGCCTTCTTTAGCCTTCTCTGGCCTTCTGTAGCATTCTTTGGCCTTCTCTTGCCTTATTTGGCATCTTTGGCCTTTTTGCCTTCTCTGGCCTTCTTTGGCCTTCTCTGCCTTCTTTGGCCTTCTCTGCCTTCTTTGGCCTTCTCTGACTTTCCGTGGCCAATTTGGCCTTCTCTGGCTTTCCTTGTCCTCTCTGGCCTTCCTGGCCTGCTTTGGCCTGCTTTAGCCTCTTTGACCTTCTTTGACCTTCTTTGACCTTCTTTGGCCTTCTCTGGCCTTCTCTGGCCTTCTCTGGCCTTCTCCTGGCCTTCTGTGGCCTTCTTTGGACTCTTTGTCCCTCTCTTACCCTCTTTGGCCTTCTGTGGCCTCTTTGGCTTTCTCTGGCCTTCTTTGGCCTTCTGTATCCTTCTTTGGCCTACTTGACCTTCTTTGGTTATCTTTGGACTTCTTTGTCCTTCTTTGGCCTTCTTTTGCCTTCTGTGGCATTCTTTGGCCTTCTCTACCCTTCTCTGGACTTCTTTCCCCTTCTGTGTCCTTCTTTGCACTTCTCTGGCCTTCTTTGGCCTTCTTTGGACTCTTTGGCCCTCTCTTACCCTCTTTAACATTCTTTGGCCTTCTTTGGCCTTCTTTGGATTCTTTGGCCCTCTCTTACCCTCTTTGGCATTCTTTGGCCTTCTTTGGCCTTCTTTGGACTCTTTGGTCCTCTCTTACCCTCTTTGGCCTTCTGTGGCCTCTTTGGCTTTCCTTGGCCTCCTCTGGCCTCCTCTGGCCTCCTCTGGCCTTCTTTGGCCTGCTTTGGCCTTCTTTGTCCTTCTGTGGGTTTCTGTGGCCACTCTGACTCTCTCTAGCCCTATTTGGCCTTCTTTGGCCTTCTGTAGCCTTCTGTGGCATTCTCTGGCCTTCATTGGCCTTCTTTGGCATTCTTTAGCCTTTTTTGGCCTCTCTGGACTGCTTTGGCCTGCTTTGGCCTTCTTTGGTCTTCTGTGGCATTCTTTGGCCTTCTGTGGCTTTCTTTCGCCTTCTTTGACCTTCTTTGGACTTGACCTATTTGGCCTTCTCTGGCCTTCTTTGGCCTTCTTTGGCCTTCTTTTGCCTCTCTGGCCTTCTCTGGCCAGCTTTGGACTGCTTTAGCCTCTTTGACATTCATTGCCCTTCTTTGGACTTCTTTGGACTTCTTTGGACTTCTTTGGACTTCTTTGGACTTCTCTGGACTTCTCTGGACTTCTCTGGACTTCTCTGGACTTCTCTGGACTTCTTTGGACTTCTTTGGACTTCTCTGGCCTTCATTGGACTCTTTGGCCCTCTCTTACCCTCTTTGGCCTTCTGTGGCCTCTTTGGCTTTCCTTGGCCTTCTTTAGCCTTCTCTGGCCTTCTTTGGCCTTCTTTGACTTTCCGTGGCCAATTTGGCCTTCTCTGGCCTTCTTTGTCCTCTCTGGCCTTCCTGGCTTGCTTTGGCCTGCTTTAGCCTCTTTGACCTTCTTTGACCTTCTTTGACCTTCTTTGACATTCTCTGGCCTTCTTTGGCCTTCTGTGTCCTTCTTTGCACTTCTCTGGACTTCTTTGGCCTTCTTTGGACTCTTTGTCCCTCTCTTACCCTCTTTGGCCTTCTGTGGCCTCTTTGTCTTTCCGTTGGCCTTCTATGGCCTTCTGTAGCATTCTTTGGCCTTCTCTGGCCTATTTGTCGTCTTTAGCCTCTTTTGACTTCTCTGGCCTTCTTTGGCCTTCTGTGGTCTTCTGTGGCTTTCTGTGGCCACTCTGACTCTCTCTAGCCCTATTTGGCCTTCTTTGGCCTTCTGTAGCCTTCTGTCTCATTCTCTGGCCTTCTCTGGCCTTCATTGGCCTTCTTTGGCATTCTTTAGCCTTTTTTGGCCTCTCTGGACTGCTTTGGCCTGCTTTGGCCTTCTGTGGCATTCTTTGGACTTCTGTGACATTCTTTGGCCTTCTGTGGCTTTCTTTCGCCTTCTTTGACCTTCTTTGGCCTGCTTTGGCCTTCTTTGGCCTCTTTGACCTTCTTTGACCTTCTGTGGCCTTCTTTGGCCTTATTTGGCCTTCTCTGGCCTTCTTTGGCCTTCTCTGGCCTCTTTGTCCTTCTCTTACCCTCTTTGGCCTTCTGTTGTGTCTTTGTCTTTCCTTAGCCTTCTTTGGCCCTCTCTGGCATTCTTTGGCCTTCTGTGGCATTCTTTGGCCTTCTTTGACCTACTTTGGCGTTCTTTGGCCTATTTGGCCTTCTCTGGCCTTCTCTGGCCTTCTTTGGCCTTCTTTGGCCTCTCTGGCCTTCTCTGGCCTTCTTTGGACTTCTTTAGCCTATTTGATCTTCTTTGGACTTCTTTTGACTTCTTTGGACTTCTTTGGCCTTATTTGGCCTTCTTTGGCCTTCTCTGGCCTTCTCTGGCCTTCTTTGAACTTCTTTGGCCTTCTTTTTCTTTCTGTGGCCTTCTTTGGCCTCTTTGGATTTCTCTGGCTTCCTTTGGCCTGCTTTGGCCTCTTTTGGCCTGCTTTGGCATCTTTTGGCCTGCTTTAGCCTGCTTTGGCCTGCTTTGGCCTGCTTTGGCCTGCTTTGGCCTGCTTTGGCCTGCTTTGGCCTGCTTTGGCCTGCTTTGGCCTGCTTTGGCCTGCTTTGGCCTGCTTTGGCCTGCTTTGGCCTTCTTTGGCCTCCTTTGGCCTGCTTTGGACTCTTTGGCCCTCTCTTACCCTCTTTGGCCTTCTGTGGCCTCTTTGGCTTTCCTTGGCCTTCTTTAGCCTTCTCTGGCCTTCTGTAGCATTCTTTGGCCTTCTCTTGCCTTATTTGGCATATTTGGCCTCTTTTGCCTTCTCTGCCTTCTTTGGCCTTCTCTGCCTTCTTTGACTTTCCGTGGCCAATTTGGCCTTCGCTTGCCTTCTTTGTCCTCTCTGGCCTTCCTGGCCTGCTTTGGCCTGCTTTAGCCTGTTTGACCTTCTTTGACCTTCTTTGACCTTCTTTGACCTTCTTTGACCTTCTTTGACCTTCTTTGACCTTCTTTGACCTTCTTTGACCTTCTTTGACCTTCTTTGACCTTCTTTGACCTTCTTTGACCTTCTCTGGCCTTCTCTGGCCTTCTCTGGCCTTCTCTGGCCTTCTTTGGCCTTCTGTGGCCTCTTTGTCCTTCTCTTACCCTCTTTGGCCTTCTGTTGTTTCTTTGTCTTTCCTTGGCCTTCTTTGGCTTTCTTTGGCCCTCTTTGGCATTCTTTGGCCTTCTGTGGCTTTCTTTGGCCTTTTGTGGCTTTCTTTGGCCTTCTTTGACCTACTTTGGCGTTCTTTGGCCTATTTGGCCTTCGCTGGCCTTCTTTTGCCTCTCTGGCCTTCTCTGGCCAGCTTTGGCCTACCTTTGCCTCTTTGACCTTCATTGACCTTCTTTGACCTTCTTTGACCTTCTTTGACCTTTTGTGGCCTTCTCTGGCCTGCTTTGGCCTACTCTGGCCTTCTTTGGACTCTTTGGCCCTCTCTTACCCTCTTTGGCCTTCTGTGGCCTTTTTGGCTTTCCTTGGCCTTCTCTGGCCTCCTCTGGCCTTCTTTGGCCTGCTTTGGCCTTCTTTGTCCTTCTGTGGCTTTCTGTGGCCACTCTGACCCTCTCTAGCCCTATTTGGCCTTCTTTGGCCTTCTGTAGCCTTCTGTGGCATTCTCTGGCCTTCTCTGGCCTTCATTGGCCTTCTTTGTCATTCTTTAGCCTTTTTTGGCCTCTCTGGACTGCTTTGGCCTGCTTTGGCCTCTTTCTCCTTCTGTGGCATTCTTTGTCCTTCTGTGGCTTTCTTTCGCCTTCTTTGACCTTCTTTGGCGTTCTTTGGCATATTTGGCCTTCTTTAGCCTCTTTGGACTTCTTTGGACTTCTTTGGACTTCTTTGGACTTCTTTGGACTTCTTTGGACTTCTTTGGACTTCTTTGGACTTCTTTGGACTTCTTTGGACTTCTTTGGACTTCTTTGGACTTCTTTGGACTTCTTTGGACTTCTTTGGCCTTCTTTGGCCTTCTTTGGCCTTCTCTGGCCTTCTCTGGCCTCTTTGTCCTTCTCTTACCCTCTTTGGCCTTCTGTGGTGTCTTTGTCTTTCCTTGGCCTTCTTTGGCCTTCTTTGGCCCTCTCTGGCATTCTTTGGCCTTCTGTGGCCTTCTTTGGCCTACTTGGCCTTCTTTGGCTATCTTTGGCTTTCTTTGGCCTTCTGTGGCCTTTTGTGGAATTCTTTAGCCCTCTCGACCCTTCTCTGGCCTTCTTTTGCCTTCTGTGTCCTTCTGTGCACTTCTCTAGACTTCTTTGGCATTCTTTTTACTCTTTGGCCCTCTCTTACACTCTTTGGCCTTCTGTGGCCTCTTTGTCTTTCCGTTGGCCTTATATGGCCTTCTGTAGCATTCTTTGGCCTTCTCTGGCCTTATTTGTTGTCTTTACCCTCTTTTGACTTCTTTGGCCTTCTCTGCCTTCTTTGGCCTTCTTTGGCCTTCTCTGGCCTTCTCTGGTCTTCTCTGGCCCTCTTTGGCCTTCTGTGGCCTCTTTGTCTTTCCTTGGCCTTCTTTAGCCTTCTCTGGCCTTCTGTAGCGTTCTTTGGCCTTCTCTGGCCTTATTTGGCGTCTTTGGCCTCTTTTACCTTCTCTGCCTTCTTTGGCCTTCTTTGACTTTCCGTGGCCAATTTGGCCTTCTCTGGCCTTCTTTGTCCTCTCTGGCCTTCCTGGCCTGGTTTGGCCTGCTTTAGCCTCTTTGACCTTCTTTGACCTTCTTTGATCTTCTATGGCCTTCTCTGGCCTTCTTTGTACTCTTTGGCCCTCTCTTACCCTCTTTGGCCTTCTGTGGACTCTTTGGCTTTCCTTGGCCTTCTTTAGCCTTCTCTGGCCTTCTGTAGCTTTCTTTGGCCTTCTCTTGCCTTATTTGGCGTCTTTGGCCTCTTTTGCCTTCTCTGGCCTTCTTTGGCCTTCTTTGACTTTCCGTGGCCAATTTGGCCTTCTCTGGCCTTTTTTGTCCTCTCTGGCCTTCCTGGCCTGCTTTGGCCTGCTTAAGCCTCTTTGAACTTCTTTGATCTTCTCTGGCCTTCTCTTGCCTTCTGTGTCCTTCTGTGGCCTTCTCTGACCTTCTTTGGACTCTTTGTCCCTCTCTTACCCTCTTTGGTCTTCTGTGGTGTCTTTGGCTTTCCTTGTCCTTCTCTGGCATTCTTTCCCCTTCTGTGTCCTTCTTTGGCTTTCCTTGGCCTTCTTTGGCCTTCTTTATCCTTCTTTGGCCTACTTGACCTTCTTTGGCTATCTTTGGACTTCCTTGTCCTTCTTTGGCCTTCTTTTGCTTTCTGTGGCATTCTTTGGCCTTCTCTACCCTTCTCTGGACTTCTTTCCCCTTCTGTGTCCTTCTTTGCACTTCTCTGGCCTTCTTTGGCCTTCTTTGGACTCTTTCGCCCTCTCTTACCCTCTTTGTCATTCTTTGGCCTTCTTTGTATTTCTTTGGACTCTTTGGCCCTCTCTTACCCTCTTTGTCCTTCTTTGTCCTTCTTTGGCCTCTTTGGCTTTCCTTGGCCTCCTCTGGCCTTCTTTGGCCTTCTTTGGCCTTCTTTGGCCTTCTTTGTCCTTCTGTGGCCTTCTGTGGCTTTCTGTGGCCACTCTGACCCTCTCTAGCCCTATTTGGCCTTCTTTGGCCTTCTGTAGCCTTCTGTGGCATTCTCTGGCCTTCTCTGGCCTTCATTGGCCTTCTTTGGCATTCTTTAGCCTTTTTTGGCCTCTCTGGACTGCTTTGGCCTGCTTTGGCCTGCTTTGGCCTCTTTTTCCTTCTGTGGCATTCTTTGTCCTTCTATGGCTTTCTTTGTCCTTCTGTGGCATTCTTTCGCCTTCTTTGACCTTCTTTGGCTTTCTTTGGCCTATTTGGCCTTCTCTGGCCTTCTTTAGCCTCTCTGGCCTTCTCTGGCCTGCTTTGGCCTTCTTTAGCCTCTTTGACCTTCTTTGACCTTCTTTGACCTTCTTTGGCCTTCTTTGGCATTCTCTGGCCTTCTTTGGCCTTCTCTGGCCTCTTTGTCCTTCTCTTACCCTCTTTGGCCTTCTGTGGTGTCTTTGTCTTTCCTTGGCCTTCTTTGGCCTTCTTTGGCCCTCTCTGGCATTCTTTGGCCTTCTGTGGCATTCTTTGCACTTCTCTAGACTTCTTTGGCCTTCTTTGGACTCTTTGGCCCTGTCTTACCCTCTTTGGCCTTCTGTGGCCTCTTTGTCTTTCCGTTGGCCTTCTATGGCCTTCTGTAGCATTCTTTGGCCTTCTCTGGCCTTCTTTGGAATTCTCTGGCCTCTTTGGATTTCTCTGGCCTCTTTTGGCCTGCTTTGGCCTTCTGTAGCCTTCTGTGGCCTTCTCTGGCCTTCATTGGCCTTCTTTGGCATTCTTTAGCCTTTTTTGGCCTCTCTGGACTGCTTTGGCCTGCTTTGGACTTCTGTGGCATTCTTTGGCCTTCTCTGGCCTTCTTTGGCCTTCTTTGGCATTCTTTAGCCTTTTTTTGGCCTCTCTGGCCTTCTGTGGCATTCTTTGGCCTTCTGTGGCATTCTTTGGCCTTCTGTGGCTTTCTTTGGCCTTCTGTGGCTTTCTTTCGCCTTCTTTGGACTTCTTTGACCTATTTGGCCTTCTCTGGCCTTCTTTGGCCTTCTTTGGCCTCTCTGGCCTTCTCTGGCCTGCTTTGGCCTTCTTTAGCCTCTTTGACCTTCTTTGGACTTATTTGGCCTTATTTGGCCTTCTTTGGACTTCTCTGGCCTTCTCTGGCCTTCTTTGACCTTCTTTGGCCTTCTTTGGCCTTCTTTGGCTTTCTGTGGCCTTCTTTGGCCTTCCTTGGCATTCTTTGGCCTTCTTTGGCCTACTTTGGCCTTCTTTGGACTCTTTGGCCCTCTCTAACCCTCTTTGGCCTTCTGTGGCCTCTTTGGCTTTCCTTGGCCTTCTTTAGCCTTCTCTGGCTTTCTGTAGCATTCTTTGGCCTTCTCTTGCCTTATTTGGCATCTTTGGCCTTTTTTGCCTTCTCTGGCCTTCTTTGGCCTTCTCTGCGTTCTTTGGCCTTCTTTGACTTTCCATGGCCAATTTGGCCTTCTCTGGCCTTCTTTGTCCTCTCTGGCCTTCCTGACTTGCATTGGCCTGCTTTAGACTCTTTGAACTTCTTTGACCTTCTTTGACCTTATATGGCCTTATCTGGCCTTCTCTGGCCTTCTCTGGCCTTCTGTGGCCTTCTTTGGACTCTTTGTCCCTCTCTTACCCTCTTTGGCCTTCTGTGGCCTCTTTGGCTTTCTCTGGCCTTCTTTGGCCTTCTGTATCCTTCTTTGGCCTACTTGACCTTCTTTGGCTATCTTTGGACTTCTTTGTCCTTCTTTGGCCTTCTTTTGCCTTCTGTGGCATTCTTTGGCCTTCTCTACCCTTCTCTGGACTTCTTTCCCCTTCTGTGTCATTCTTTGCACTTCTCTGGCCTTCTTTGTCCTTCTTTGGACTCTTTGGCCCTCTCTTACCCTCTTTGTCCTTCTGTGGACTCTTTGGCTTTCCTTGGCCTCCTCTGGCCTTCTTTGGCCTGCTTTGGCCTTCTTTGTCCTTCTGTGGCTTTCTGTGGCCACTCGGACCCTCTCTAGCCCAATTTGGCCTTCTTTGGCCTTCTGTAGCTTTATGTGGCATTCTCTGGCCTTCTCTGGCCTTCATTGGCCTTCTTTGGCATTCTTTAGCCTTTTTTGGCCTCTCTGGACTGCTTTGGCATGCTTTGGCCTGCTTTTGCCTCTTTGTCCTTCTGTGGCATTCTTTGGACTTCTGTGGCATTCTTTGGACTTCTGTGGCATTCTTTGGACTTCTGTGGCATTCTTTGGACTTCTGTGGCATTCTTTGGACTTCTGTGGCATTCTTTGGACTTCTGTGGCATTCTTTGGACTTCTGTGGCATTCTTTGGCCTTCTTTGGCCTATTTGGCCTTCTCTGGCCTTCTTTGGCCTTCTCTGGCCTCTCTGACCTTCTCTGGCCAGCTTTGGCCTTCTTTAGCCTCTTTGGCCTTCTCTGGCTTTCTCTGGCCTTCTCTGGCCTTCTCTGGCCTTCTCTGGCCTTCTCTGGCCTTCTGTGGTGTCTTTGTCTTTCCTTGGCCTTCTTTGGCCTTCTTTGGCCCTCTCTGGCATTCTTTGGCCTTCTGTGGCATTCTTTGGCCTTCTGTGTCCTTCTTTGGCTTTCTCTGGCCTTCTTTCGCCTTCTGTGTCCTTCTTTGGACTACTTGGTCTTCTTTGGCTATCTTTGGCCTTCTTTGGCCTTCTGTGGCATTCTTTAGCCTTTTTTGGCCTCTCTGGATTGCTTTGACCTGCTTTGGCCTCTTTGGCCTTCTGTGACATTCTTTGGCCTTCTGTGGCATTCTTTGGCCTTCTGTGGCCTCTTTGTCTTTCCGTTGGCCTTCTATGGCCTTCTGTAGCATTCTTTGGCCTTCTCTGGCCTTATTTGTCGTCTTTACCCTTTTTTGACTTTTCTGGCCTTCTTTGGCCTTCTCTGCCTTCTTTTGCCTTCTTTGGCTTTCTGTAGACTTCTTTGGCTTTCTGTAGCCTTCTATGGCTTTCTGTAGACTTCTTTGGCTTTCTGTAGCCTTCTTTGGCCTTCTGTGGCCTTCTTTGGCCTTCTTTGGCCTCTTTGGATTTCTCTGGCCTGCTTTGGCCTGCTTTGGCCTTCTTTGGCCTTCTCTGGCCTTCTTTGGACTCTTTGGCCCTCTCTTACCCTCTTTGGCCTTCTGTGGCGTCTTTGTCTTTCCGTTGGCCATCTATGGCCTTCTGGAGCATTTTTTTGGCCTACTCTGGCCTTATTTGTTGTCTTTACCCTCTTTTGACTTCTCTGGCCTTCTTTGGTCTTCTCTGCCTTCTTTGGCCTTCTTTGGCTTTCTATAGCCTTCTTTGGCTTTCTGTGGCCTTCTTTGGCCTTCTCTGGCCTTCTCTGGCCTTCTTTGGCCTTCTTGGCCTTCTTTGGCCTCTTTGGATTTCTCTGGCCTCCTTTGGCCTCATTTGGCCTCATTTGGCCTCCTTTGGCCTGCTTTGGCCTGCTTTGGCCTGCTTTGGCCTGCTTTGGCCTGCTTTGGCCTGCTTTGGCCTGCTTTGGCCTGCTTTGGCCTGCTTTGGCCTTCTTTGGCCTTCTTTGGCCTTCTTTGGCCTTCTCTGGCCTTCTTTGGCCTTTTTTGGAGTCTTTGGCCCTCTCTTACCCTCTTTGGCCTTCTTTATACTCTTTGGCCCTCTCTTACCCTCTTTGGCCTTCTGTGGACTCTTTGGCTTTCCTTGGCCTTCTTTAGCCTTCTCTGGCCTTCTGTAGCATTCTTTGGCCTTCTCTTGCCTTATTTGGCATCTTTGGCCTCTTTTGCCTTCTCTGGCCTTCTTTGGCCTTCTCTGCCTTCTTTGGCCTTCTTTGACTTTCCGTGGCCAATTTGGCCTTCTCTGGCCTTCTTTGTCCTCTCTGGCCTTCCTGGCCTGCTTTGGCCTGCTTTAGCCTCTTTGACCTTCTTTGACATTCTTTGGACTTCTGTGGCCTTCTCTGGCCTTTTCTGGCCTTCTCTTACCCTCTTTGGCCTTCTTTAGCCTTTTGTGCCTTCTGTGGCCTTTTGTGGCCACTCTGACTCTCACTAGCCCTATTTGGCCTTCTTTGGCCTTCTGTAGCCTTCTGTGGCATTCTCTGGCCTTCTCTGGCCTTCATTGGCCTTTTTTGGCCTCTCTGGACTGCTTTGGCCTGCTTTGGCCTCTTTGTCCTTCTGTGGCATTCTTTGACCTTCTGTGGCATTCTTTGGCCTTCTGTGGCTTTTTTTCGCCTTCTTTGACCTACTTTGGCGTTCTTTGGCCTATTTGGCCTTCTCTGGCCTTCTTTGGCCTTCTTTGGCCTCTCTGGCCTGCTTTGGCCTGCTTTAGCCTCTTTGACCTTCTTTGGACTTCTTTGACCTTCTTTGGCCTTCTTTGACCTTCTTTGGCCTTTTTTGGCCTTCTTTGGCCTTCTCTGGCCTGCTTCAGCCTTCTTATCCTCTTTGGCCTTCTTTAGCCTTCTTTGGCCTTCTCTGGCCTTCTCTGGCCTTCTCTGGCCTTCTCTGGCCTTCTCTGGCCTTCTCTGGCCTTCTCTGGCCTTCTCTGGCCTTCTCTGGCCTTCTCTGGCCTTCTCTGGCCTTCTCTGGCCTTCTCTGGCCTTCTCTGGCCTTCTCTGGCCTTCTCTGGCCTTCTCTGGCCTTCTCTGGCCTTCTCTGGCCTTCTCTTACCCTCTTTGGCCTTCTGTGGTGTCTTTGGCTTTCCTTGGTCTTCTTTGGCCCTCTCTGGCATTCTTTGGCCCTCTCTGGCATTCTTTGGCCCTCTCTGGCATTCTTTGGCCCTCTCTGGCATTCTTTGGCCCTCTCTGGCATTCTTTGACCTTCTGTGGCATTCTTTGGCTTTCTTTGGCCTTCCTTGGCCTTTTGTGGCATTCTTTAGCCCTCTCGAACCTTCTCTGGCCTTCTTTTGCCTTCTGTGTCCTTCTGTGCACTTCTCTAGACTTCTTTGGCCTTCTTTTTACTCTTTGGCCCTCTCTTACACTCTTTGGCCTTCTGTGGCCTCTTTGTCTTTCCGTTGGCCTTCTATGGCCTTCTGTAGCATTCTTTGGCCTTCTCTGGCCTTATTTGTTGTCTTTACCCTCTTTTGACTTCTCTAGCCTTCTTTGGCCTTCTCTGCCTTCTTTGGCCTTCTTTGGCTTTCTGTAGCTTTCTTTGGCTTTCTGTGGCCTTCTTTGGATTTCTCTGGCCTGCTTTGGCCTGCTTTGGCCTGCTTTGGCCTTCTCTGGCCTTCTCTGGCCTTCTCTGGCCCTCTTTGGCCTTCTGTGGCCTCTTTGGCTTTCCTTGGCCTCCTCTGGCCTCCTCTGGCCTTCTTTGTCCTTCTGTGGCCTTCTGTGGCCACTCTGACTCTCTCTAGCCCTATTTGGCCTTCTTTGGCCTTCTGTAGCGTTCTGTGGCCTTCTCTGGCCTTCTCTGGCCTTCATTGGCCTTCTTTTGCATTCTTTAGCCTTTTTTGGCCTCTCTGGACTGCTTTGGCCTGCTTTGGCCTTCTGTGGCCTGCTTTGGACTTCTGTGGCTTTCTTTTGCCTTCTTTGACCTTCTTTGGACTTCTTTGGCCTATTTGGCCTTCTCTGGCCTTCTTTGGCCTTCTCTGGCCTTCTTTGGCCTCTTTGGATTTCTCTGGCTTCCTTTGGCCTGCTTTGGCCTGCTTTGGCCTCTTTTGGCCTGCTTTGGCCTGCTTTGGCCTTCTTTGTCCTTCTTTGGCTTCTTTGGCCTTCTCTGGCCTTCTTTGGCCTTCTTTGGACTCTTTGGCCCTCTCTTACCCTCTTTGGCCTTCTGTGGCCTCTTTGGCTTTCCTTGGCCTTCTTTAGCCTTCTCTGGCATTCTGTAGCATTCTTTGGCCTTGTCTTGCCTTATTTGGCATCTTTGGCCTCTTTTGCCTTCTCTGGCCTTCTTTGGCCTTCTCTGCGTTCTTTGGCCTTCTTTGACTTTCCGTGGCCAATTTGGCCTTCTCTGGCCTTCTTTGTCCTCTCTGGCCTTCCTGGCCTGCTTTGGCCTGCTTTAGCCTCTTTGACCTTCTTTGACCTTCTTTGACCTTCTTTGACCTTCTTTGACCTTCTTTGACCTTCTTTGGCCTTCTCTGGCCTTCTCTGGCCTTCTCTGGCCTTCTCTGGCCTTCTCTGGCCTTCTCTGGCCTTCTCTGGCCTTCTCTGGCCTTCTCTGGCCTTCTCTGGCCTTCTTTGACCTTCTCTGGCCCTATCTGGCCTTCTCTGGCCTTCTTTGGACTCTTTGTCCCTCTCTTACCCTCTTTGGCCTTCTGTGGCCTCTTTGGCTTTCTCTGGCTTTCTTTGGCCTTCTGTATCCTTCTTTGGCCTACTTGACCTTCTTTGGCTATCTTTGGACTTCTTTGTCCTTCTTTGGCCTTCTTTTGCCTTCTGTGGCATTCTTTGGCCTTCTCTACCCTTCTCTGGACTTCTTTCCCCTTCTGTGTCCTTCTTTGCACTTCTCTAGACTTCTTTGGTCTTCTTTGGACTCTTTGGCCCTCTCTTACCCTCCTTGGCATTCTTTCGCCTTCTCTGGCCTTCTTTGGCCTTCTTTGGCCTCTCTGGCCTTCTCTGGCCTGCTTTGGCCTTCTTTAGCCTCTTTGACCTTTTTTGAACTTCTTTGGCCTTATTTGTCCTTCTCTGGCATTCTTTGACCTTCTTTGGCTTTCTGTGGCCTTCTCTGGCCTTCTTTGGCCTCTTTGGATTTCTCTGGCTTCCTTTGGCCTGCTTTGGCCTCTTTTGGCCTGCTTTGGCCTGCTTTGGCCTTCTTTGGCCTCCTTTGGCCTTCTTTGGCCTTCTCTGGACTTCTTTGGCATTCTTTGGACTCTTTGGCCCTCTCTTACCCTCTTTGGCCTTCTGTGGCCTCTTTGGCTTTCCTTGGCCTTCTTTAGCCTTCTCTGGCCTTCTGTAGCATTCTTTGGCCTTCTCTTGCCTTATTTGGCGTCTTTGGCCTCTTTTGCCTTCTCTGGCCTTCTTTGGCCTTCTCTGGCCTTCTTTGGCCTTCTTTGACTTTCCGTGGCCAATTTGGCCTTCTCTGGCCTTCTTTGTCCTCTCTGGCCTTCCTGGCCTGCTTTGGCCTGCTTTAGCCTCTTTGACCTTCATTGACCTTCATTGACCTTCTTTGAACTTCTTTGACATTCTCTGGCCTTCTCCTAGCCTTCTCCTGGCCTTCTTTGGACTCTTTGTCCCTCTCTTACCCTCTTTGGCCTTCTCTGGCCTCTTTGGCTTTCCTTGGCCTTCTTTGGCCTTTTTTGGCCTGCTTTTGCCTCTCTGGCCTTCTCTGGCCAGCTTTGGCCTGCTTTAGCTTCTTTGACCTTCTTTGACCTTCTTTGACCTTCTCTGGCCTTCTCTGGCCTTCTCCTGGCCTTCTCCTGGCCTTCTGTGGCCTTCTTTGGACTCTTTGTCCCTCTCTTACCCTCTTTGGCCTTCTGTGGCCTCTTTGGCTTTCTCTGGCCTTCTTTGGACTTCTGTATCCTTCTTTGGCCTACTTGACCTTCTTTGGCCTGCTTTGGCCTCTTTGTCCTTCTGTGGCATTCTTTGGCCTTCTGCGGCATTCTTTGGCCTTCTCTACCCTTCTCTGGACTTCTTTCCCCTTCTGTGTCCTTCTTTGCACTTCTCTGGCCTTCTATGGCCTTCTTTGGACTCTTTGGCCCTCTCTTACCCTCTTTGGCATTCTTTGGCCTTCTTTCGCCTTCTTTGGACTCTTTGGCCCTCTCTTACCCTCTTTGGCCTTCTGTGGCCTCTTTGGCTTTCCTTGGCCTTCTTTGGCCTTCTCTGGCCTTATTTGGCCTTCTTTAGCCTTTTGTGCCTTCTGTGGCCTTCTGTGGCCACTCTGACCCTCTCTAGCCCTATTTGGCCTTCTTTGTCCATCTGTAGCCTTCTGTGGCATTCTCTGGCCTTCTCTGGCCTTCATTGGCCTTCTTTGGTATTCTTTAGCCTTTTTTGGCCTCTCTGGACTGCTTTGGACTGCTTTGGCCTTCTGTGGCCTGCTTTGGCCTTCTGAGGCCTGCTTTGGCCTTCTGTGGCCTGCTTTGGCCTTCTGTGGCCTTCTTTGCCCTTCTTTGGCCTCTCTGGACTTCTTTGGCCTCTCTGGACTTCTTTGGATTCTCTGGACTTCCTTGGCCTCTCTGGACTTCTCTGGCCTTCTTTGACCTTTTTTGACCTTCTTTGGACTTCTTTGGCCTTATTTGGCCTTCTCTGGCCTTCTTTGACCTTCTTTGGCTTTCTGTGGCCTTCTTTGGCTTTCTGTGGCCTTCTTTGGCCTTCTCTGGCCTTCTTTGGCCTCTTTGGATTTCTCTGGCTTCCTTTGGCCTGCTTTGGCCTGCTTTGGCCTGCTTTGGCCTTCTTTGTCCTTCTTTGGCTTCTTTGGCCTTCTTTGGACTCTTTGGCCCTCTCTTACCCTCTTTGGCCTTCTGTGGCCTCTTTGGCTTTCCTTGGCCTTCTTTAGCCTTCTCTGGCATTCTGTAGCATTCTTTGGCCTTCTCTTGCCTTATTTGGCATCTTTGGCCTCTTTTGCCTTCTCTGCCTTCTTTGGCCTTCTTTGACTTTCCGTGGCCAATTTGGCCTTCTCTGGCCTTCTTTGTCCTCTCTGGCCTTCCTGGCCTGCTTTGGCCTGCTTTAGCCTCTTTGACCTTCATTGACCTTCTTTGACCTTCTTTGACCTTCTTTGACCTTCTTTGATCTTCTTTGATCTTCTCGGTCCTTATCTGGCCTTCTCTGGCCTTCTTTGGACTCTTTGTCCCTCTCTTACCCTCTTTGGCCTTCTGTGGCCTCTTTGGCTTTCTCTGGCTTTCTTTGGTCTTCTGTATCCTTCTTTGGCCTACTTGACCTTCTTTGGCTATCTTTGGACTTCTTTGGCCCTCTCTGGCATTCTTTGGCCTTCTGTGGCATTCTTTGGCCTTCTCTACCCTTCTCTGGCATTCTTTCGCCTTCTCTGGCTTTCTTTGGTTTTCTCTGGCCTTCTTTCGCCTTCTGTGCCCTTCTTTGGCCTACTTGGCCTTCTTTGGCTATCTTTGGACTTCTGTGGCCTTCTGTGGCATTCTTTAGCCTTCTCTACCCTTCTCTGGCCTTCTTTCGCTTTCTGTGTCCCTCTTTGGCCTACTTGGCCTTCTTTGGCTATCTTTGGTCTTCTTTGGCCTTCTGTGGCATTCTTTAGCCTTCTCTACCATTCTCTGGCCTTCTTTCGCCTTCTGTCTCCTTCTTTGCACTTCTCTAGACTTCTTTGGCCTTCTTTGGACTCTTTGGCCCTCTATTACCCTCTTTGGCCTTCTGTGGACTCTTTGTCTTTCCGTTGGCCTTCTATGGCCTTCTCTAGCATTCTTTGGCCTCTTTGGATTTCTCTGGCCTGCTTTGGCCTATTTTGACCTGCTTTGGACTTCTTTGGCCTTCTTTGGCCTGCTTTGGCCTTCTTTGGCCTCTTTGGATTTCTCTGGCCTGCTTTGTCCTGCTTTAGCCTCTTTGACCTTCTTTGACCTTCTTTGACCTTCTTTGACCTTCTTTGACCTTCTTTGACCTTCTTTGACCTTCTTTGACCTTCTTTGACCTTCTTTGACCTTCTTTGACCTTCTTTGACCTTCTTTGACCTTCTTTGACCTTCTTTGACCTTCTTTGACCTTCTTTGACCTTCTTTGACCTTCTTTGACCTTCTTTGACCTTCTTTGGACTTCTTTGGACTTCTTTGGACTTCTTTGGACTTCTTTGGACTTCTTTGGACTTTTTTGGACTTTTTTGGACTTTTTTGGACTTCTTTGGACTTCTGTGGCCTTCTGTGGCCTGCTTTGGCCTTCTGTGGCATTCTCTTTCATTCTATGTCCTTCTTTGGCCCTCTCTGGCATTCTTTGGCCTTCTTTGGCCTTCTCTGGCCTTCTTTGGACTCTTTGGCCCTCTCTTACCCTCGTTGGCCTTCTGTGGCCTCTTTGGCTTTCCTTGGCCTTCTTTAGCCTTCTCTGGGATTCTGTAGCATTCTTTGGCCTTCTCTTGCATTATTTGGCATCTTTGGCCTCTTTTGCCTTCTCTGGCCTTCTTTGGCCTTCTCTGCCTTCTTTGGCCTTCTTTGACTTTCCGTGGCCAATTTGGCCTTCTCTGGCCTTCTTTGTCCTCTCTTGCCTTCCTGGCCTGTTTTGGCCTGCTTTAGCCTCTTTGACCTTCTTTGACCTTCTCTGGCCTTCTCTGGAGTTCTCTGGACTTCTCTGGCCTTCTGTGGCCTTCTTTGGACTCTTTGGCCCTCCTTTACCCTCTTTGGCATACTGTGGCCTCTTTGGCTTTTCTTGGCCTTCTTTGGCTTTCTTTCACCTTCTTTGGCCTCTTTGGCCTTCTGTGGCATTCTCTTTCATTCTATGTCCTTCTTTGGCCCTATCTGGCATTCTTTGGCCTTCTGTGGCATTCTTTGGCCTTCTCTACCCTTCTCTGGCATTCTTTCGCCTTCTGTGTCTTTCTTTGGCTTGCTTTGGCCTTCTTTGGCCTTCTTTGGACTCTTTGGCCCTCTCTTACCCTCTTTGTCCTTCTGTGGCCTCTTTGGCTTTCCTTGGCCTCCTCTGGCCTCCTCTGGCCTTCTTTGGCCTGCTTTGGTCTTCTTTGTCCTTCTGTGGCCTTCTGTGTCTATCTGTGGTAACTCTGACCCTCTCTAGCCCTATTTGGCCTTCTATGGCCTTCTGTAGCCTTCTGTGGCATTCTCTGGCCTTCTTTGGCCTTCATTGGCTTTTTTTGGCCTCTATGGAATGCTTTGGCCTGCTTTGGCCTCTTTGTCCTTCTGTGGCATTCTTTGTCCTTCTGTGGCATTCTTTGACCTTCTGTGGCATTCTTTGGCCTTCTGTGGCTTTCTTTCGCCTTCTCTGGCCTTCTCTGGCCTTCTTTGGCCTACTTGGCCATCTTTGGCTATCGTTGGACTTCTTTGTCCTTCTTTGGCTTTCTGTGGCCTTCTCTGTCCTTCTTTGGCCTCTTTGGATTTCTCTGGCTTCCTTTGGCCTGATTTGGCCTGCTTTGGCCTCTTTTGGCCTGCTTTGGCCTGCTTTGGCCTGCTTTGGCCTCCTTTGTCCTTCTCTGGCCTTCTTTGGCCTTCTTTGGACTCTTTGGCCCTCTCTTACCCTCTTTGGCCTTCTTTGGCATTCTTTGGCTTTCCTTGGCCTTCTTTGGCCTTCTCTGGCCTTCTTTGTCCTCTCTGGCCTTCTTTGTCCTCTCTGGCCTTCCTGGCCTACTTTGGCCTGCTTTAGCCTCTTTGATCTTCTTTGGCCTTCTCTGGCCTTCTTTGTCCTCTCTGGCCTTCCTGGCCTACTTTGGCCTGCTTTAGCCTCTTTGACCTTCTTTGGCCTTCTCCTGGCCTTCTCCTGGCCTTCTCCTGGCCTTCTCCTGGCCTTCTCCTGGCCTTCTCCTGGCCTTCTTTGGACTCTTTGTCCCTCTCTTACCCTCTTTGGCCTTCTGTGGCCTCTTTGGCTTTCTCTGGCCTTCTTTGGCCTTCCCTGGCATTCTGTAGCATTCTTTGGCCTTCTCTTGCCTTATTTGGCATCTTTGGCCTCTTTGGCCTTTTCTGGCCTTCTTTGGCCTTCTCTGCCTTCTTTGGCCTTCTTTGACTTTCCGTGGCCAATTTGGCCTTCTCTGGCCTTCTTTGTCCTCTCTGGCCTTCCTGGCCTGCTTTGGCCTGCTTTAGCCTCTTTGACGTTCTTTGACGTTCTTTGACCTTCTTTGACCTTCTTTGACCTTCTCTGGCCTTATCTGGCCTTATCTGGCCTTCTTTGGACTCTTTGTCCCTCTCTTACCCTCTTTGGCCTTCTGTGGCCTCTTTGGCTTTCTCTGGCCTTCTTTGGCCTTCTGTATCCTTCTTTGGCCTACTTGACCTTCTTTGGCTATCTTTGGACTTCTTTGTCCTTCTTTGGCCTTCTTTTGCCTTCTGTGGCATTCTTTGGCCTTCTCTACACTTCTCTGGACTTCTTTCCCCTTCTGTGTCCTTCTTTGCACTTCTCTGGCCTTCTCTGGCCTTCTTTGGCCTTCTTTGGCCTTCTTTGGCCTTCTTTGGCCTTCTTTGGCCTTCTTTGGACTCTTTGGCCCTCTCTTACCCTCTTTGGCATTCTTTGGCCTTCTTTGGACTCTTTGGCCCTCTCTTACCCTCTTTGGCCTTCTGTGGCCTCTTTGGCTTTCCTTGGCCTCCTCTGGCCTCCTCTGGCCTTCTTTGGCCTGCTTTGGCCTTCTTTGTCCTTCTGTGGCCTTCTGTGTCTTTCTGTGGCCACTCTGACTCTCTCTACCCCTATTTGGCCTTCTTTGGCCTTCTGTAGCCTTCTGTGGCATTCTCTGGCCTTCTCTGGCCTTTATTGGCCTTCTTTGGCATTCTTTAGCCTTTTTTGGCCTCTCTGGACTGCTTTGGCCTTCTGTGGCCTTCTTTGGCCTTCTTTGGCGTTCTTTCGCCTTCTCTGGCCTTCTTTCGCCTTCTGTGTCCTTCTTTGGCCTACTTGGCCTTCTTTGGCTATCTTTGGCCTTCTTTGGCCTTCTTTGGCTTTCTGTAGCCTTCTTTGGCCTTCTCTGGCCTTCTTTGGCCTTCTCTGGCCTTCTTTGGCCTTCTTTGGCCTCTTTGGTTTTCTCTGGCTTCCTTTGGCCTGCTTTGGCCTTTTTGGCCTTCTCTGGCCTTCTTTGGCCTTCTTTGGACTCTTTGGCTTTCTCTGTCTTCTTTGGCCTTCTGTATCCTTCTTTGGCCTACTTGACCTTCTTTGGCTATCTTTGGACTTCTTTGTCCTTCTTTGGCCTTCTTTTGCCTTCTGTGGCATTCTTTGGCCTTCTCTACCCTTCTCTGGACTTCTTTCCCCTTCTATGTCCTTCTTTGCACTTCTCTGGCCTTCTTTGGCCTTCTTTCTCCTTCTGTCGCCTTCTGTGGCTTTGTGTGGCCACTCTGACCCTCTCTAGCCCTATTTGGCCTTCTTTGGCCTTCTGTAGCCTTCTGTGGCCTTCTCTGGCCTTCATTGGCCTTCTGTGGCATTCTTTGCCCTTCTGTGGCAATCTTTGGCCTTCTGTGGCATTCTTTGGCCTTCTTTGACCTTCTTTGGACTTCTTTGGACTTATTTGGACTTCTTTGGACTTCTTTGGCCTTCTCTGGCCTTCTTTGACCTTCTTTGGCGTTCTTTGGCTTTTAGTGGCCTTCTTTGGCCTTCTTTGGCTTTTTGTGGCCTTCTTTGGCCTTCTTTGGCTTTTTGTGGCCTTCTTTGGCCTTCTCTGGCCTTCTTTGGCCTTCTTTGGCCTCTTTGGATTTCTCTGGCTTCCTTTGGCCTGCTTTGGCCTGCTTTGGCCTTCTTTGGCTTCTTTGGCCTTCTCTGGCCTTCTTTCGCCCTCTCTTACCCTCTTTGGCCTTCTGTGGCCTCTTTGGCTTTCCTTGGCCTTCTTTAGCCTTCTGTATCCTTCTTTGGCCTACTTGGCCTTCTTTGGCTATCTTTGGACTTCTTTGTCCTTCTTTGGCCTTCTTTGTCCTTCTGTGGCATTCTTTGGCCTTCTCTACCCTTCTCTGGCCTTCTTTCCCCTTCTGTGTCCTTCTTTGCACTGCTCTGGCCTTCTTTGGCCTTCTTTGGACTCTTTGCCCCTCTCTTACCCTCTTTGGCATTCTTTGGCCTTCTTTGTCCTTCTTTGGACTCTTTGGCCCTCTCTTACCCTCTTTGTCCTTCTGTGGCCTCTTTGGCTTTCCTTGGCCTTCTTTGGCCTTCTTTGTCCTTCTGTGGCCTTCTGTGGCCACTCTGACCCTCTCTAGCCCTATTTGGCCTTCTTTAGTCTTCTGTAGCCTTCTGTGGCCTTCTCTGGCCTTCTCTGGCCTTCATTGGCCTTTTTTGGCCTCTATGGCCTGTTTTGTCCTGCTTTGGCCTGCTTTGGCCTCTTTGGCCTCTTTGGCCTTCTTTGACCTTCTTTGGCTTTCTGTGGCCTTCTTTGGCCTTCTGTGGCTTTCTTTCGCCTTCTTTGCCCTTCTTTGGCGTTCTTTGGCCTATTTGGCCTTCTTTGGCCTTCTTTGTCCTTCTTTGGACTCTTTGGCCCTCTCTTACCCTCTTTGTCCTTCTGTGGCCTCTTTGGCTTCCCTTGGCCTCCTCTGGCCTTCTTTGGCCTGCTTTGGCCTTCTTTGTCCTTCTGTGGCCTTCTGTGGCTTTCTGTGGCCACTCTGAATCTCTCTATCCCTATTCGGCCTTCTTTGGCTTTCTGTAGCCTTCTGTGGCATTCTCTGGCCTTCTCTGGCCTTCTCTGGCCTTCATTGGCCTTCTTTGGCATTCTTTAGCCTTTTTTGGCCTCTCTGGACTGCTTTGGCCTGCTTTGGCCTTATTTGGCCTTCTTTGTCCTTCTGTGGCCTTCTGTGGCCACTCTGACCCTCTCTAGCCCTATTTGGCCTTCTTTGGCCTTCTGTAGCCTTCTGTGGCATTGTCTGGCCTTCTCTGGCCTTCATTGGCCTTTTTTGGCCTCTCTGGACTGTTTTGGCCTGCTTTGGCCTGCTTTGGCCTCTTTGGCCTTCTTTGACCTTCTTTGGCCTTCTTTGGCGTTCTTTGGCCTTCTGTGGCTTTCTTTCGCCTTCTTTGACCTTCTTTGGCGTTCTTTGGCCTATTTGGCCTTCTTTGGCCTCTCTGGCCTTCTATGGCCTGCTTTGGCCTTATTTGGCCTTCTTTGTCCTTCTGTGACCTTCTGTGGCCACTCTGACCCTCTCTAGCCCTATTTGGCCTTCTTTGGCCTTCTGTAGCCTTCTGTGGCAATCTCTGGCCTTCTCTGGCCTTCTCTGGCCTTTTTTGGCCTCTCTGGACTGTTTTGTCCTGCTTTGGCCTGCTTTGGCCTCTATGTCCTTCTGTGGCATTCTTTGGCCTTCTGTGGCTTTCTTTCGCCTTCTTTGACCTTCTTTGGCGTTCTTTGGCCTATTTGGCCTTCTTTGGCCTTCTTTGTCCTTCTTTGGACTCTTTGGCCCTCTCTTACCCTCTTTGTCCTTCTGTGGCCTCTTTGGCTTTCCTTGGCCTTCTCTGGCCTTCTCTGGCCTTATTTGGCCTTCTTTGTCCTTCTGTGGCCTTCTGTGGCCTTCTGTGGCCACTCTGACCCTCTCTAGCCCTATTTGGCCTTCTCTGGCCTTCATTGGCCTTTTTTGGCCTCTCTGGACTGCTTTGGCCTGCTTTGGCCTTCTGTGGCATTCTTTGGCCTTCTGTGGCATTCTTTGGCCTTCTGTGGCATTCTTTGGCCTTCTGTGGCTTTCTTTCGCCTACTTTGACCTACTTTGGCGTTCTTTGGCCTATTTGGCCTTCTCTGGCCTTCTTTGGCCTTCTTTTGCCTCTCTGGCCTTCTCTGGCCAGCTTTGGCCTACTTTACCCTCTGTGACCTTCATTGACCTTCTTTGGACTTCTTTGGACTTCTTTGGACTTCTTTGGACTTCTTTGGACTTCTTTGGACTTCTTTGGACTTCTTTGGACTTCTTTGGCCTTCTTTGGACTTCTTTGGACTTCTTTGGCCTTCTCTACCCTTCTCTGGCATTCTTTCGCCTTCTCTGGCATTCTTTCGCCTTCTCTGGCCTTCTTTCGCCTTCTGTGTCCTTCTTTGGCCTACTTGGCCTTCTCTGGCCTTCTTTGAACTTCTTTGGCCTTCTCTGGCCTTCTGTGGCCTTCTTTGGCCTCTTTGGATTTCTCTGGCTTCCTTTGGCCTGCTTTGGCCTCTTTTGGCCTGCTTTGGCCTGCTTTGGCCTCTTTTGGCCTGCTTTGGCCTCTTTTGGCCTGCTTTGGCCTGCTTTGGCCTGCTTTGGCCTGCTTTGGCCTGCTTTGGCTTCTTTGGCCTTCTCTGGCCTTCTTTGGCCTCTTTGGCCCTCTCTTACCCTCTTTGGCCTTCTGTGGCCTCTTTGGCTTTCTCTGGCCTTCTTTGGCCTTCTGTATCCTTCTTTGGCCTACTTGACCTTCTTTGGCTATCTTTGGACTTCTTTGTCCTTCTTTGGCCTTCTTTTGCCTTCTGTGGCATTCTTTGGCCTTCTCTACCCTTCTCTGGACTTCTTTCCCCTTCTGTGTCCTTCTTTGCACTTCTCTGGCCTTCTCTGGCCTTCTTTGGCCTCCTTTGGCCCTCTCTTACCCTCTTTGGCCTTCTGTGGCCTCTTTGGCTTTCCTTGGCCTTCTTTAGCCTTCTCTGGCCTTCTCTAGCATTCTTTGGCCTTCTCTTGCCTTATTTGGCGTCTTTGGCCTCTTTTGCCTTCTCTGGCCTTCTTTGGCCTTCTTTGACTTTCCGTGGCCAATTTGGCCTTCTCTGGCCTTTTTTGTCCTCTCTGGCCTTCCTGGCCTGCTTTGGCCTGCTTAAGCCTCTTTGAACTTCTTTGATCTTCTCTGGCCTTCTCTTGCCTTCTGTGTCCTTCTGTGGCCTTCTCTGACCTTCTTTGGACTCTTTGTCCGTCTCTTACCCTCTTTGGTCTTCTGTGGTGTCTTTGGCTTTCCTTGTCCTTCTCTGGCATTCTTTCCCCTTCTGTGTCCTTCTTTGGCTTTCTCTGGCCTTCTTTGGCCTTCTGTATCCTTCTTTGGCCTACTTGACCTTCTTTGGCTATCTTTGGACTTCTTTGTCCTTCTTTGGCCTTCTTTTGCCTTCTGTGGCATTCTTTGGCCTTCTCTACCCTTCTCTGGACTTCTTTCCCCTTCTGTGTCCTTCTTTGCACTTCTCTGGACTTCTTTGTCCTTCTTTGGACTCTTTGCCCCTCTCTTACCCTCTTTGGCCTTCTGTGGCCTCTTTGTCTTTCCTTGGCCTTCTTTGGACTCTTTGGCCCTCTCTTACCCTCTTTGTCCTTCTGTGGCCTCTTTGGCTTTCCTTGGCCTCCTCTCGCCTCCTCTGGCCTGCTTTGGCCTTCTTTGGCCTTCTGTAGCCTTCTGTGACATTCTCTGGCCTTCTGTGGCATTCTTTGGCCTTCTGTGGCATTCTTTGGCCTTCTGTGGCATTCTTTGGACTTCTTTGGCCTGTTTGCCCTTCTCTGGCCTTCTCTGGCCTGCTTTGGCCTTCTTTAGCCTCTTTGACCTTCTTTGACCTTCTCTGGCATTCTCTGGCCTTCTCTGGCCTTCTCTGAACTTCTCTGGCCTTCTCCTGGCCTTCTCCTGGCCTTCTTTGGACTCTTTGTCCCTCTCTTACCCTCTTTGGCCTTCTGTGGCCTCTATGGCTTTCTCTGGCCTTCTTTGGCCTTCTGTATCCTTCTTTGGCCTACTTGACCTTCTTTGGCTATCTTTGGACTTCTTTGTCCTTCTTTGGCCTTCTTTTGCCTTCTGTGGCATTCTTTGGCCTTCTCTACCCTTCTCTGGCCTTCTTTCCCCTTCTGTGTCCTTCTTTGCACTTCTCTGGCCTTCTTTGGCCTTCTTTGGACTCTTTGGCCCTCTCTTACCCTCTTTGGCCTTCTGTGGCCTCTTTGTCTTTCCGTTGGCCTTCTTTGGCCTTCTCTGGCCTTATTTGGCCTTCTTTGTCCTTCTGTGGCCTTCTGTGTCTTTCTGTGGCCACTCTGACTCTCTCTAGCCCTATTTGGCCTTCTTTGGCCTTCTGTAGCCTTCTGTGGCATTCTCTGGCCTTCTCTGGCCTTCATTGGCCTTCTTTGGCATTCTTTAGCCTTTTTTGGCCTCTCTGGACTGCTTTGGCCTGCTTTGGCCTCTTTGTCCTTCTGTGGCATTCTTTGTCCTTCTGTGGCATTCTTTGGCCTTCTGTGGCTTTCTTTCGCCTTCTTTGACCTACTTTGGCGTTCTTTGGCCTATTTGGCCTTCTCTGGCCTTCTTTGGCCTTCTTTTGCCTCTCTGGCCTTCTCTGGCCAGCTTTGGCCTGCTTTAGCCTCTGTGACCTTCTTTGGAATTCTTTGGACTTCTTTGGACTTCTTTGGACTTCTTTGGACTTCTTTGGACTTCTTTGGACTTCTTTGGACTTCTTTGGACTTCTTTGGACTTCTTTGGACTTCTTTGGACTTCTTTGGACTTCTGTGGCCCTCTCTGGCATTCTTTTTCCTTCTCTGGCATTCTTTCGCCTTCTCTGGCATTCTTTCGCCTTCTCTGGCATCTTTCGCCTTCTCTGGCATTCTTTCGCCTTCTCTGGCATTCTTTGGCCTACTTGGCCTTCTTTGGCCTTCTTTGGCTTTCTGTGGCCTTCTTTGGCCTTCTTTGGCCTCTTTGGATTTCTCTGGCTTCCTTTGGCCTGATTTGGCCTTCTTTGGCCTGCTTTGGCCTCTTTTGGCCTGCTTTGGCCTCTGTGACCTTCTTTGACCTTCTTTGACCTTCTTTGGACTTCTTTGGGACTTCTTTGGGACTTCTTTGGACTTCTTTGGACTTCTTTGGACTTCTTTGGACTTCTTTGGACTTCTTTGGACTTCTTTGGACTTCTGTGGCCTTCTCTGGCATTCTTTCGCCTTCTCTGGCATTCTTTCGCCTTCTCTGGCATTCTTTGGCCTACTTGGCCTTCTTTGGCCTTCTTTGGCTTTCTGTGGCCTTCTTTGGCCTTCTTTGGCCTCTTTGGATTTCTCTGGCTTCCTTTGGCCTGATTTGGCCTTCTTTGGCCTGCTTTGGCCTCTTTTGGCCTGCTTTGGCCTGCTTTGGCCTCCTTTGGCTTCTTTGGCCTTCTCTGGCCTTCTTTGGCCTTCTTTGGACTCTTTGGCCCTCTCTTACCCTCTTTGGCCTTCTGTGGCCTCTTTGGCTTTCCTTGGCCTCCTCTGGCCTCCTCTGGCCTTCTTTGGCCTGCTTTGGCCTTCTTTGTCCTTCTTTGGACTCTTTGGCCCTCTCTTACCGTCTTTGTCCTTCTGTGGCCTCTTTGGCTTTCCTTAACCTCCTCTCGCCTCCTCTGGCCTGCTTTGGCCTTCTTTGGCCTTCTGTAGCCTTCTGTGGCATTCTCTGGCCTTCTCTGGCCTTCATTGGCCTTCTTTGGCATTCTTTATCCTTTTTTGGCCTCTCTGGACTGCTTTGGCCTTCTGTGGCATTCTTTGGCCTTCTGTGGATTCTTTGGCCTTCTGTGGCATTCTTTGGCCTTCTGTGGCATTCTTTGGACTTCTTTGGCCTGTTTGGCCTTCTCTGGCCTGCTTTGGCCTTCTTTAGCCTCTTTGACCTTTTTTGACCTTCTTTGGACTTCTTTGGCCTTATTTGGTCTTCTCTGGCCTTCTTTGACCTTCTTTGGCTTTCTGTGGCCTTCTTTGGCCTTCTCTGGCCTTCTTTGGCCTTCTTTGGCCTCTTTGGATTTCTCTGGCTTCCTTTGGCCTGATTTGGGCTGCTTTGGCCTGCTTTGGCCTCTTTTGGCCTGCTTTGGCCTCTTTTGGCCTGCTTTGGCCTGCTTTGGCCTCCTTTGGCCTTCTTTGGCTTCTTTGGCCTTCTTTGACTTTCCGTGGCCAATTTGGCCTTCTCTGGCCTTCTTTGTCCTCTCTGGCCTTCCTGGCCTGCTTTGGCCTGCTTTAGCCTCTTTGACCTTCATTGACCTTCATTGACCTTCATTGACCTTCTTTGACCTTCTATGACCTTCTATGACCTTCTTTGGCCTTCTTTGGCCTTCTCTGGCCTTCTCTGGCCTTCACTGGCCTTCTTTGGACTCTTTGTCCCTCTCTTACCCTCTTTGGCCTTCTGTGGCCTCTTTGGCTTTCTCTGGCCTTCTTTGGCCTTCTGTATCCTTCTTTGGCCTACTTGACCTTCTTTGGCTATCTTTGGACTTCTTTGTCCTTCTTTGGCCTTCTTTTGCCTTCTGTGGCATTCTTTGGCCTTCTCTACCCTTCTCTGGACTTCTTTCCCCTTCTGTGTCCTTCTTTGCACTGCTCTGGCCTTCTTTGGCCTTCTTTGGACTCTTTGCCCCTCTCTTACCCTCTTCGGCCTTCTGTGGCCTCTTTGGCTTTCTCTGGCCTTCTTTGGCCTTCTGTATCCTTCTTTGGCCTACTTGACCTTCTTTGGCTATCTTTGGACTTCTTTGTCCTTCTTTGGCCTTCTTTTGCCTTCTGTGGCATTCTTTGGCCTTCTCTACCCTTCTCTGGACTTCTTTCCCCTTCTGTGTCCTTCTTTGCACTTCTCTGGCCTTCTTTGGCCTTCTTTGTCCTTCTGTCGCCTTCTGTGGCTTTGTGTGGCCACTCTGACCCTCTCTAGCCCTATTTGGCCTTCTTTAGCCTTCTGTAGCCTTCTGTGGCATTCTCTGGCCTTCTCTGGCCTTCATTGGCCTTCTTTGGCATTCTTTAGCCTTTTTTGGCCTCTCTGGACTGCTTTGGCCTGCTTTGGCCTGCTTTGGCCTTCTGTGACATTCTTTGCCCTTCTGCGGCAATCTTTCGCCTTCTGTTTCATTCTTTGGCCTTCTTTGACCTTCTTTGGACTTCTTTGGCCTTATTTGGACTTCTTTGGCCTTCTTTGGCCTTCTCTGGCCTTCTTTGACTTTCTTTGGACTTCTTTGGCTTTTAGTGGCCTTCTTTGGCCTTCTTTGGCCTTCTTTGGCTTTTAGTGGCCTTCTTTGGCCTTCTTTGGCCTTCTTTGGCTTTTTGTGGCCTTCTTTGGCCTTCTCTGGCCTTCTTTGGCCCTCTCTTACCCTCTTTGGCCTTCTGTGGCCTCTTTGGCTTTCCTTGGCCTTCTTTAGCCTTCTCTGGCCTTCTGTAGCATTCTTTGGCCTTCTCTTGCCTTATTTGGCGTCTTTGGCCTCTTTTGCCTTCTCTGGCCTTCTTTGGCCTTCTCTGGCCTTCTTTGGCCTTCTTTGACTTTCCGTGGCCAATTTGGCCTTCTCTGGCCTTCTTTGTCCTCTCTGGCCTTCCTGGCCTGCTTTGGCCTGCTTTAGCCTCTTTGACCTTCTTTGACCTTCTCTGGCCTTCTCTTGCCTTCTCCTGGCCTTCTCTGGCCTTCTTTTAACTCTTTGGCCCTCTCTTACCCTCTTTGGCCTTCTGTGGCCTCTTTGGCTTTCCTTGGCCTCCTCTGGCCTCCTGTGGCCTTCTTTGGCCTTCTTTGTCCTTCTGTGGCCTTCTGTGGCTTTCTGTGGCCACTCTGACTCTCTCTAGCCCTATTTGGCCTTCTTTGGCCTTCTGTAGCCTTCTGTGGCATTCTCTGGCCTTCTCTGGCCTTCATTGGCCTTCTTTGGCATTCTTTAGCCTTTTTTGGCCTCTCTGGACTGCTTTGGCCTGCTTTGGCCTGCATTGGCATTCTTTGGCCTGCATTGGCATTCTTTGGCCTTCTGTGGCATTCTTTGGCCTTCTGTGGCATTCTTTGGCCTTCTGTGGCATTCTTTCGCCTTCTTTGACCTTCTTTGGAATTCTTTGGACTTCTTTGGCCTATTTGGCCTTCTCTGGCCTTCTTTGGCCTGCTTTGGCCTTCTTTGGCCTGTTTGACCTTCTTTGACCTTCTGTGGCCTTCTTTGGCCTTATTTGGCCTTCTCTGGCCTTTTTTGGCCTTCTCTGGCCTCTTTGTCCTTCTCTTACCCTCTTTGGCCTTCTGTTGTGTCTTTGTCTTTCCTTGGCCTTCTTTGGCCCTCTCTGGCATTCTTTGGCCTTCTGTGGCTTTCTTTCGCCTTCTTTGACCTACATTGGCGTTCTTTGGCCTATTTGGCCTTCTCTGGCCTTCTTTGGCCTTCTTTTGCCTCTCTGGCCTTCTCTGGCCAGCTTTGGCCTGCTTTAGCCTCTTTGACCTTCTTTGACCTTCTTTGACCTTCTTTGACCTTCTTTGACCTTCTTTGACCTTCTTTGACCTTCTTTGACCTTCTTTGACCTTCTTTGACCTTCTTTGACCTTCTCTGGCCTTCTCTGGCCTTCTCTGGCCTTCTCTGGCCTGCTTTGGCTTGCTTTGGCCTTCTCTGGCCTTCTTTGGACTCTTTGTCTTTCTCTTACCCTCTTTGGCCTTCTGTGGCCTCTTTGGCTTTCCTTGGCCTTCTTTCGCCTTCTTTTGCCTTCTTTGGCCTCTTTGGCCTTCTGTGGCATTCTCTTTCATTCTATGTCCTTCTTTGGCCCTCTCTGGCATTCCTTGGCCTTCTGTGGCATTCTTTGGCCTTCTCTACCCTTCTCTGGCATTCTTTCGCCTACTGTGTCCTTTTTGGCCTTCTGTATCCTTCTTTGGCCTACTTGGCCTTCTTTGGTTATCTTTGGACTTCTTTGTCCTTCTTTGGCCTTCTTTTGCCTTCTGTGGCATTCTTTGGCCTTCTCTACCCTTCTCTGGCCTTCTTTCCCCTTCTGTGTCCTTCTTTGCACTGCTCTGGCCTTCTTTGGCCTTCTTTGGACTCTTTGCCCCTCTCTTACCCTCTTTGGCATTCTTTGGCCTTCTTTGTCCTTCTTTGGACTCTTTGGCCCTCTCTTACCCTCTTTGTCCTTCTGTGGCCTCTTTGGCTTTCCTTGGCCTTCTTTGGCCTTCTCTGGCCTTCTTTGGCCTTCTTTGTCCTTCTGTGGCCTTCTGTGGCCACTCTAACCCTCTCTAGCCCTATTTGGCCTTCTTTGGCCTTCTGTAGCCTTCTGTGGCATTCTCTGGCCTTCTCTGGCCTTCATTGGCCTTTTTTGGCCTCTCTGGACTGTTTTGTCCTGCTTTGGCCTGCTTTGGCCTCTTTGGCCTTCTTTGACCTTTTTTGGCTTTCTGTGGCCTTCTTTGGCCTTCTCTGGCCTTCTTTGGCCTCTTTGGATTTCTCTGGCTTCCTTTGGCCTGATTTGGCCTGCTTTGGCCTCTTTTGGCCTGCTTTGGCCTGCTTTGGCCTTCTTTGGCTTGCTTTGGCTTCTTTGGCCTTCTCTGGCCTTCTTTGGCCTTCTTTGGACTCTTTGGCCCTCTCTTACCCTCTTTGGCCTTCCGTGGCCTCTTTGGCTTTCCTTGGCCTTCTTTAGCCTTCTCTGGCATTCTGTAGCATTCTTTGGCCTTCTCTTGCCTTATTTGGCATCTTTGGCCTCTTTTGCCTTCTCTGGCCTTCTTTGGCCTTCTCTGCGTTCTTTGGCCTTCTTTGACTTTCCGTGGCCAATTTGGCCTTCTCTGGCCTTCTTTGGCCTTCTCTGGCCTTCTTTGGACTCTTTGTCCCTCTCTTACCCTCTTTGGCCTTCTGTGGCCTCTTTGGCTTTCTCTGGCTTTCTTTGGCCTTCTGTATCCTTCTTTGGCCTACTTGACCTTCTTTGGCTATCTTTGGACTTCTTTGTCCTTCTTTGGCCTTCTTTTGCCTTCTGTGGCATTCTTTGGCCTTCTCTACCCTTCTCTGGACTTCTTTCCCCTTCTGTGTCCTTCTTTGCAATTCTCTGGCCTTCTCTGGCCTTCTCTGGCCTTGTTTGGCCTTGTTTGGCCTTCTCTGGCCTGCTTTGGCTTGCTTTGGCCTTCTCTGGCCTTCTTTGGCCTCTTTGGCCCTCTCTTACCCTCTTTGGCCTTCTGTGGCCTCTTTGGCTTTCCTTGGCCTTCTTTCGCCTTCTTTTGCCTTCTTTGGCCTTCTGTGGCATTCTCTTTCATTCTATGTCCTTCTTTGGCCCTCTCTGGCGTTCTTTGGCCTTCTGTGGCATTCTTTGGCCTTCTCTACCCTTCTCTGGCATTTTTTCGCCTACTGTGTCCTTTTTGGCCTTCTGTATCCTTCTTTGGCCTACTTGACCTTCTTTGGTTATCTTTGGACTTCTTTGTCCTTCTTTGGCCTTCTTTTGCCTTCTGTGGCATTCTTTGGCCTTCTCTACCCTTCTCTGGCCTTCTTTCCCCTTCTGTGTCCTTCTTTGCACTGCTCTGGCCTTCTTTGGCCTTCTTTGGACTCTTTGCCCCTCTCTTACCCTCTTTGGCATTCTTTGGCCTTCTTTGTCCTTCTTTGGACTCTTTGGCCCTCTCTTACCCTCTTTGTCCTTCTGTGGCCTCTTTGGCTTTCCTTGGCCTTCTTTGGCCTTCTCTGGCCTTCTTTGGCCTTCTTTGTCCTTCTGTGGCCTTCTGTGGCCACTCTAACCCTCTCTAGCCCTATTTGGCCTTCTTTGGCCTTCTGTAGCCTTCTGTGGCATTCTCTGGCCTTCTCTGGCCTTCATTGGCCTTTTTTGGCTTCTCTGGACTGTTTTGTCCTGCTTTGGCCTGCTTTGGCCTCTTTGGCCTTCTTTGACCTTTTTTGGCTTTCTGTGGCCTTCTTTGGCCTTCTCTGGCCTTCTTTGGCCTCTTTGGATTTCTCTGGCTTCCTTTGGCCTGATTTGGCCTGCTTTGGCCTGCTTTGGCCTTCTTTGGCTTGCTTTGGCTTCTTTGGCCTTCTCTGGCCTTCTTTGGCCTTCTTTGGACTCTTTGGCCCTCTCTTACCCTCTTTGGCCTTCTGTGGCCTCTTTGGCTTTCCTTGGCCTTCTTTAGCCTTCTCTGGCATTCTGTAGCATTCTTTGGCCTTCTCTTGCCTTATGTGGCATCTTTGGCCTCTTTTGCCTTCTCTGGCCTTCTTTGGCCTTCTCTGCCTTCTTTGGCCTTCTTTGACTTTCCGTGGCCAATTTGGCCTTCTCTGGCCTTCTTTGTCCTCTCTGGCCTTCCTGGCCTGCTTTGGCCTGCTTTAGCCTCTTTGACCTTCTTTGACCTTCTTTGACCTTCTTTGACCTTCTTTTACCTTCTCTGACCTTCTCTGGCCTTCTCTGACCTTCTCTGGCCCTATCTGGCCTTCTTTGGACTCTTTGTCCCTCTCTTACCCTCTTTGGCCTTCTGTGGCCTCTTTGGCTTTCTCTGGCTTTCTTTGGCCTTCTGTATCCTTCTTTGGCCTACTTGACCTTCTTTGGCTATCTTTGGACTTCTTTGTCCTTCTTTGGCCTTCTTTTGCCTTCTGTGGCATTCTTTGGCCTTCTCTACCCTTCTCTGGCCTTCTTTCCCCTTCTGTGTCCTTCTTTGCACTTCTCTGGCCTTCTTTGGCCTTCTTTGGACTCTTTGGCCCTCTCTTACCCTCTTTGTCCTTCTGTGGCCTCTTTGGCTTTCCTTGGCCTTCTTTGGCCTTCTCTGGCCTTATTTGGCCTTCTTTGTCCTTCTGTGGCCTTCTGTGGCCACTCTGACCCTCTCTAGCCCTATTTGGCCTTCTTTGGCCTTCTGTAGCCTTCTGTGGCATTGTCTGGCCTTCTCTGGCCTTCATTGGCCTTTTTTGGCCTCTCTGGACTGCTTTGGCCTGCTTTGGCCTGCTTTGGCCTCTTTGTACTTCTGTGGCATTCTTTGTCCATCTGTGGCATTCTTTGGCCTTCTGTGGCTTTCTTTCGACTTCTTTGACCTACTTTGGCGTTCTTTGGCCTATTTGGCCTTCTCTGGCCTTCTTTGGCCTTCTTTTGCCTCTCTGGCATTCTCTGGGAAGCTTTCGCCTGCTTTAGCCTCTTTGACCTTCTTTGACCTTCTTTGACCTTCTTTGACCTTCTTTGACCTTCTTTGACCTTCTTTGACCTTCTTTGACCTTCTTTGACCTTCTTTGACCTTCTTTGACCTTCTTTGGACTCCTTTGGACTCCTTTGGCCTTCTCTGGCCTTTTGTGGCCTTCTCTGGCCTGCTTTGGCTTGCTTTAGCCTTCTCTGGCCTTCTTTGTACTCTTTGTCCCTCTCTTACCCTCTTTGGCCTTCTGTGGCCTCTTTGGCTTTCCTTGGCCTTCTTTCACCTTCTTTGGCCTTCTGTGGCATTCTCTTTCATTCTATGTCCTTCTTTGGCCCTCTCTGGCATTCTTTGGCCTTCTGTGGCATTCTTTGGCCTTCTCTACCCTTCTCTGGCATTCTTTCGCCTACTGTGTCCTTTTTTGCCTTCTGTATCCTTCTTTGGCCTACTTGGCCTTCTTTGGTTATCTTTGGACTTCTTTGTCCTTCTTTGGCCTTCTTTTGCCTTCTGTGGCATTCTTTGGCCTTCTCTACCCTTCTCTGGCCTTCTTTCCCCTTCTGTGTCCTTCTTTGCACTGCTCTGGCCTTCTTTGGCCTTCTTTGGACTCTTTGCCCCTCTCTTACCCTCTTTGGCATTCTTTGGCCTTCTTTGTCCTTCTGTGGCCTCTTTGGCTTTCCTTGGCCTTCTTTGGCCTTCTCTGGCCTTATTTGGCCTTCTTTGTCCTTCTGTGGCCTTCTGTGGCCACTCTAACCCTCTCTAGCCCTATTTGGCCTTCTTTGGCCTTCTGTAGCCTTCTGTGGCATTCTCTGGCCTTCTCTGGCCTTCATTGGCCTTTTTTGGCTTCTCTGGACTATTTTGTCCTGCTTTGGCCTGCTTTGGCTTCTTTGGCCTTCTTTGACCTTTTTTGGCTTTCTGTGGCCTTCTTTGGCCTTCTCTGGCCTTCTTTGGCCTCTTTGGATTTCTCTGGCTTCCTCTGGCCTGATTTGGCCTGCTTTGGCCTCTTTTGGCCTGCTTTGGCCTGCTTTGGTTTTCTTTGTCCTTCTTTGGCCTTCTCTGGCCTTCTCTGGCCTTATTTGGCCTTCTTTGTCCTTCTGTGGCCTTCTGTGGCCACTCTGACCCTCTCTAGCCCTATTTGGCCTTCTTTGGCCTTCTGTAGCCTTCTGTGGCATTCTCTGGCCTTCTCTGGCCTTCATTGGCCTTTTTTGGCCTCACTGGACTGCTTTGGCCTGCTTTGGCCTTCTTTGACTTTCCGTGGCCAATTTGGCCTTCTCTGGCCTTCTTTGGCCTTCTTTGGACTCTTTGGCCCTCTCTTACCCTCTTTGGCCTTCTGTGGCCTCTTTGGCTTTCCTTGGCCTCCTCTGGCCTCTTCTGGCCTTCTTTGGCCTGCTTTGGTCTTCTTTGTCCTTCTTTGGACTCTTTGGCCCTCTCTTACCGTCTTTGTCCTTCTGTGGCCTCTTTGGCTTTCCTTGGCCTCCTCTCGCCTCCTCTGGCCTGCTTTGGCCTTCTTTGGCCTTCTGTAGCCTTCTGTGACATTCTCTGGCCTTCTCTGGCCTTCATTGGCCTTCTTTGGCATTCTTTATCCTTTTTTGTCCTCTCTGGACTGCTTTGGCAAGCTTTGGCATTCTTTGGCCTTCTGTGGCATTCTTTGGCCTTCTGTGGCATTCTTTGGACTTCTTTGGCCTGTTTGCCCTTCTCTGGCCTTCTTTGGCCTCTCTGGCCTTCTCTGGCCTGCTTTGGCCTTCTTTAGCCTCTTTGACCTTCTTTGGACTTCTTTGGCCTTATTTGGCCTTCTTTGGCCTTCTTTGGCCTTCTCTGGCCTTCTTTGGCCTTCTGTGGCCTTCTTTGGCCTTCTCTGGCCTGCTTTGGCCTGCTTTGGCCTCTTTTGGCCTGCTTTAGCCTGCTTTGGCCTCCTTTGGCCTTCTTTGGCTTCTTTGGCCTTCTCTGCCTTCTTTGGCCTTCTTTGACTTTCCGTGGCCAATTTGGCCTTCTCTGGCCTTCTTTGTCCTCTCTGGCCTTCCTGGCCTGCTTTGGCCTGCTTTAGCCTCTTTGACCTTCTTTGACCTTCTCTGGCCCTCTCTTACCCTCTTTGGCATTCTTTGGCCTTCTTTGGCCTTCTTTGGACTCTTTGTCCCTCTCTTACCCTCTTTGGCCTTCTGTGGCCTCTTTGGCTTTCTCTGGCCTTCTTTGGCCTTCTGTATCCTTCTTTGGCCTACTTGACCTTCTTTGGCTATCTTTGGACTTCTTTGTCCTTCTTTGGCCTTCTTTTGCCTTCTGTGGCATTCTTTGGCCTTCTGTGGCTTTCTTTCGCCTTCTTTGACCTTCTTTGGACTTCTTTGGACTTCTTTGGACTTCTCTGGCCTTCTTTGACCTTCTTTGGCTTTCTGTGGCCTTCTTTGGCCTTCTCTGGCCTTCTTTGGCCTTCTTTGGCCTCTTTGGATTTCTCTGGCTTCCTTTGGCCTGATTTGTCCTGCTTTGGCCTGCTTTGGCCTCTTTTGGCCTGCTTTGGCCTCTTTTGTCCTGCTTTGGCCTGCTTTGGCCTGCTTTGGCCTGCTTTGGCCTTCTCTGGCCTTCTTTGGCCTTCTTTGGACTCTTTGGCCCTCTCTTACCCTCTTTGGCCTTCTGTGGCCTCTTTGGCTTTCCTTGGCCTTCTTTAGCCTTCTCTGGCCTTCTGTAGCATTCTTTGGCCTTCTCTTGCCTTATTTGGCGTCTTTGGCCTCTTTTGCCTTCTCTGGCCTTCTTTGGCCTTCTCTGCCTTCTTTGGCCTTCTTTGACTTTCCGTGGCCAATTTGGCCTTCTCTGGCCTTCCTGGCCTGCTTTGGCCTGCTTTAGCCTCTTTGACCTTCTTTGACCTTCTCTGGCCTTCTCTTGCCTTCTCCTGGCCTTCTCTGGCCTTCTTTTAACTCTTTGGCCCTCTCTTACCCTCTTTGGCCTTCTGTGGCCTCTTTGGCTTTCCTTGGCCTCCTCTGGCCTCCTGTGGCCTTCTTTGGCCTTCTTTGTCCTTCTGTGGCCTTCTGTGGCTTTCTGTGGCCACTCTGACTCTTTCTAGCCCTATTTGGCCTTCTTTGGCCTTCTGTAGCCTTCTGTGGCATTCTCTGGCCTTCTCTGGCCTTCATTGGCCTTCTTTGGCATTCTTTAGCCTTTTTTGTCCTCTCTGGACTGCTTTGGCTTGCTTTGGCCTGCATTGGCATTCTTTGGCCTTCTGTGGCATTCTTTGGCCTTCTGTGGCATTCTTTGGCCTTCTTTGACCTTCTTTGGACTTCTTTGGCCTATTTGGCCTTCTCTGGCCTTCTTTGGCCTGCTTTGGCCTTCTTTGGCCTCTTTGACCTTCTTTGACCTTCTGTGGCCTTCTTTGGCCTTCTTTGGCCTTCTCTGGCCTTCTTTGGCCTTCTCTGGCCTTCTTTGGCCTTCTCTGGCCTCTTTGGCCTTCTCTTACCCTCTTTGGCCTTCTGTTGTGTCTTTGTCTTTCCTTGGCCTTCTTTGGCCCTCTCTGGCATTCTTTGGCCTTCTGTGGCTTTCTTTCGCCTTCTTTGACCTACTTTGGCGTTCTTTGGCCTATTTGGCCTTCTCTGGCCTTCTTTGGCCTTCTTTTGCCTCTCTGGCCTTCTCTGGCCAGCTTTGGCCTGCTTTAGCCTCTTTGACCTTCTTTGACCTTCTTTGACCTTCTTTGACCTTCTTTGAACTTCTTTGAACTTCTTTGACCTTCTTTGACCTTCTTTGACCTTCTTTGAACTTCTTTGACCTTCTTTGACCTTCTTTGACCTTCTTTGACCTTCTTTGACCTTCTTTGACCTTCTTTGGACTTCTTTGGACTTCTTTGGACTTCTTTGGACTTCTTTGGACTTCTTTGGACTTCTTTGGACTTCTTTGGACTTCTTTGGACTTCTTTGGCTTTCTTTGGCCTTCTCTGGCCTTCTTTGGCCTTCTCTGGCCTTCTTTGGACTCTTTGTCCCTCTCTTACCCTCTTTGGCCTTCTGTGGCCTCTTTGGCTTTCTCTGGCTTTCTTTGGCCTTCTGTATCCTTCTTTGGCCTACTTGACCTTCTTTGGCTATCTTTGGACTTCTTTGTCCTTCTTTGGCCTTCTTTTGTCTTCTGTGGCATTCTTTGGCCTTCTCTACCCTTCTCTGTACTTCTTTCCCCTTCTGTGTCATTCTTTGCACTTCTCTGGCCTTCTTTGTCCTTCTTTGGACTCTTTGGCCCTCTCTTACCCTCTTTGGCCTTCTGTGGCCTCTTTGTCTTTCCGTTGGCCTTCTTTGGCCTTCTCTGGCCTTATTTGGCCTTCTTTGTCCTTCTGTGGCCTTCTGTGGCTTTCTGTGGCCACTCTGACTCTCTCTAGCCCTATTTGGCCTTCTTTGTCCTTCTGTAGCCTTCTGTGGCATTCTCTGGCCTTCTCTGGCCTTCATTGGCCTTCTTTGGCATTCTTTAGCCTTTTTTGGCCTCTCTGGACTGCTTTGGCCTGCTTTGGCCTGCTTTGGCCTCTTTATTCTTCTGTGGCATTCTTTGGCCTTCTGTGGCTTTCTTTCGCCTTCTTTGACCTACTCTGGCGTTCTTTGGCCTATTTGGCCTTCTCTGGCCTTCTTTGGCCTTCTTTTGCCTCTCTGGCCTTCTCTGGCCAGCTTTGGCCTGCTTTAGCCTCTTTGACCTTCTTTGACCTTCTTTGGACTTCTTTGGACTTCTTTGGACTTCTTTGGACTTCTTTGGACTTCTTTGGACTTCTTTGGACTTCTTTGGACTTCTTTGGACTTCTTTGGACTTCTTTGGACTTCTTTGGACTTCTTTGACCTTCTTTGGACTTCTTTGACCTTCTTTGACCTTCTTTGGACTTCTTTGACCTTCTTTGACCTTCTTTGACCTTCTTTGACCTTCTTTGACCTTCTTTGGACTTCTTTGGACTTCTTTGACCTTCTTTGGACTTCTTTGGACTTCTTTGGACTTCTGTGGCCCTCTCTGGCATTCTTTGGCCTTCTCTGGCATTCTTTCGCCTTCTCTGGCATTCTTTCGCCTTCTCTGGCATTCTTTCGCCTTCTCTGGCATTCTTTGGCCTACTTGGCCTTCTTTGGCTATCTTTGGCCTTCTTTGGCCTTCTTTGGCTTTCTGTGGCCTTCTTTGGCCTTCTTTGGCCTCTTTGGATTTCTCTGGCTTCCTTTGGCCTGATTTGGCCTGCTTTGGCCTGCTTTGGCCTCTTTTGGCCTGCTTTGGCCTCTTTTGTCCTGCTTTGGCCTGCTTTGGCCTGCTTTGGCCTGCTTTGGCCTTCTCTGGCCTTCTTTGGCTTCTTTGGCCTTCTCTGGCCTTCTTTGGCCTTCTTTGGACTCTTTGGCCCTCTCTTACCCTCTTTGGCCTTCTGTGGCCTCTTTGGCTTTCCTTGGCCTTCTTTAGCCTTCTCTGGCCTTCTGTAGCATTCTTTGGCCTTCTCTTGCCTTATTTGGCGTCTTTGGCCTCTTTTGCCTTCTCTGGCCTTCTTTGGCCTTCTCTGCCTTCTTTGGCCTTCTTTGACTTTCCGTGGCCAATTTGGCCTTCTCTGGCCTTCTTTGTCCTCTCTGGCCTTCCTGGCCTGCTTTGGCCTGCTTTAGCCTCTTTGACCTTCTTTGACCTTCTCTGGCCTTCTCTTGCCTTCTCCTGGCCTTCTCTGGCCTTCTTTTAACTCTTTGGCCCTCTCTTACCCTCTTTGGCCTTCTGTGGCCTCTTTGGCTTTCCTTGGCCTTCTTTCGCCTTCTTTTGCCTTCTTTGGCCTTCTTTGTCCTTCTGTGGCCTTCTGTGGCTTTCTGTGGCCACTCTGACTCTCTCTAGCCCTATTTGGCCTTCTTTGGCCTTCTGTAGCCTTCTGTGGCATTCTCTGGCCTTCTCTGGCCTTCATTGGCCTTCTTTGGCATTCTTTAGCCTTTTTTGTCCTCTCTGGACTGCTTTGGCTTGCTTTGGCCTGCATTGGCATTCTTTGGCCTTCTGTGGCATTCTTTGGCCTTCTGTGGCATTCTTTGGCCTTCTTTGACCTTCTTTGGACTTCTTTGGCCTATTTGGCCTTCTCTGGCCTTCTTTGGCCGGCTTTGGCCTTCTTTGGCCTCTTTGACCTTCTTTGACCTTCTGTGGCCTTCTCTGGCCTTCTTTGGCCTTCTCTGGCCTTCTTTGGCCTTCTCTGGCCTCTTTGTCCTTCTCTTACCCTCTTTGGCCTTCTGTTGTGTCTTTGTCTTTCCTTGGCCTTCTTTGGCCCTCTCTGGCATTCTTTGGCCTTCTGTGGCTTTCTTTCGCCTTCTTTGACCTACTTTGGCGTTCTTTGGCCTATTTGGCCTTCTCTGGCCTTCTTTGGCCTTCTTTTGCCTCTCTGGCCTTCTCTGGCCAGCTTTGGCCTGCTTTGACCTTCTTTGACCTTCTTTGACCTTCTTTGACCTTCTTTGACCTTCTTTGACCTTCTTTGACCTTCTTTGACCTTATTTGGCCTTCTCTGGCCTTCTTTGGCCTTCTCTGGCCTTCTTTGGCCTTCTCTGGCCTTCTTTGGACTCTTTGTCCCTCTCTTACCCTCTTTGGCCTTCTGTGGCCTCTTTGGCTTTCTCTGGCTTTCTTTGGCCTTCTGTATCCTTCTTTGGCCTACTTGACCTTCTTTGGCAATCTTTGGACTTCTTTGTCCTTCTTTGGCCTTCTTTTGCCTTCTGTGGCATTCTTTGGCCTTCTCTACCCTTCTCTGGACTTCTTTCCCCTTCTGTGTCCTTCTTTGCAATTCTCTGGCCTTCTCTGGCCTTCTCTGGCCTTGTTTGGCCTTGTTTGGCCTTCTCTGGCCTGCTTTGGCTTGCTTTGGCCTTCTCTGGCCTTCTTTGGCCTCTTTGGCCCTCTCTTACCCTCTTTGGCCTTCTGTGGCCTCTTTGGCTTTCCTTGGCCTTCTTTCGCCTTCTTTTGCCTTCTTTGGCCTTCTGTGGCATTCTCTTTCATTCTATGTCCTTCTTTGGCCCTCTCTGGCATTCTTTGGCCTTCTTTGGCCTTCTCTGGCCTTCTTTGGCCTTCTCTGGCCTTCTTTGGCCTTCTCTGGCCTTCTTTGGCCTTCTTTGGCCTTCTCTGGCCTTCTTTGGCCTTCTCTGGCCTTCTTTGGCCTTCTCTGGCCTTCTTTGGACTCTTTGTCCCTCTCTTACCCTCTTTGGCCTTCTGTGGCCTCTTTGGCATTCTTTGGCCTTCTTTGGCCTTCTTTATCCTTCTTTGGACTCTTTGGCCCTCTCTTACCCTCTTTGGCCTTCTGTGGCCTCTTTGGCTTTCCTTGGCCTCCTCTGGCCTCTTCTGGCCTTCTTTGGCCTGCTTTGGCCTTCTTTGTCCTTCTTTGGACTCTTTGGCCCTCTCTTACCGTCTTTGTCCTTCTGTGGCCTCTTTGGCTTTCCTTGGCCTCCTCTCGCCTCCTCTGGCCTGCTTTGGCCTTCTTTGGCCTTCTGTAGCCTTCTGTGACATTCTCTGGCCTTCTCTGGCCTTCATTGGCCTTCTTTGGCATTCTTTATCCTTTTTTGGCCTCTCTGGACTGCTTTGGCCTGCTTTGGCATTCTTTGGCCTTCTGTGGCATTCTTTGGCCTTCTGTGGCATTCTTTGGACTTCTTTGGCCTGTTTGCCCTTCTCTGGCCTTCTTTGGCCTCTCTGGCCTTCTCTGGCCTGCTTTGGCCTTCTTTAGCCTCTTTGACCTTCTTTGGACTTCTTTGGCCTTATTTGGCCTTCTTTGGCCTTCTTTGGCCTTCTCTGGCCTTCTTTGGCCTTCTGTGGCCTTCTTTGGCCTTCTCTGGCCTGCTTTGGCCTGCTTTGGCCTCTTTTGGCCTGCTTTAGCCTGCTTTGGCCTCCTTTGGCCTTCTTTGGCTTCTTTGGCCTTCTCTGCCTTCTTTGGCCTTCTTTGACTTTCCGTGGCCAATTTGGCCTTCTCTGGCCTTCTTTGTCCTCTCTGGCCTTCCTGGCCTGCTTTGGCCTGCTTTAGCCTCTTTGACCTTCTTTGACCTTCTCTGGCCCTCTCTTACCCTCTTTGGCATTCTTTGGCCTTCTTTGGCCTTCTTTGGACTCTTTGTCCCTCTCTTACCCTCTTTGGCCTTCTGTGGCCTCTTTGGCTTTCTCTGGCCTTCTTTGGCCTTCTGTATCCTTCTTTGGCCTACTTGACCTTCTTTGGCTATCTTTGGACTTCTTTGTCCTTATTTGGCCTTCTTTTGCCTTCTGTGGCATTCTTTGGCCTTCTGTGGCTTTCTTTCGCCTTCTTTGACCTTCTTTGGACTTCTTTGGACTTCTTTGGACTTCTCTGGCCTTCTTTGACCTTCTTTGGCTTTCTGTGGCCTTCTTTGGCCTTCTCTGGCCTTCTTTGGCCTCTTTGGATTTCTCTGGCTTCCTTTGGCCTGATTTGGCCTGCTTTGGCCTGCTTTGGCCTCTTTTGGCCTGCTTTGGCCTCTTTTGTCCTGCTTTGGCCTGCTTTGGCCTGCTTTGGCCTGCTTTGGCCTTCTCTGGCCTTCTTTGGCTTCTTTGGCCTTCTCTGGCCTTCTTTGGCCTTCTTTGGACTCTTTGGCCCTCTCTTACCCTCTTTGGCCTTCTGTGGCCTCTTTGGCTTTCCTTGGCCTTCTTTAGCCTTCTCTGGCCTTCTGTAGCATTCTTTGGCCTTCTCTTGCCTTATTTGGCGTCTTTGGCCTCTTTTGCCTTCTCTGGCCTTCTTTGGCCTTCTCTGCCTTCTTTGGCCTTCTTTGACTTTCCGTGGCCAATTTGGCCTTCTCTGGCCTTCTTTGTCCTCTCTGGCCTTCCTGGCCTGCTTTGGCCTGCTTTAGCCTCTTTGACCTTCTTTGACCTTCTCTTGCCTTCTCCTGGCCTTCTCTGGCCTTCTTTTAACTCTTTGGCCCTCTCTTACCCTCTTTGGCCTTCTGTGGCCTCTTTGGCTTTCCTTGGCCTCCTCTGGCCTCCTGTGGCCTTCTTTGGCCTTCTTTGTCCTTCTGTGGCCTTCTGTGGCTTTCTGTGGCCACTCTGACTCTCTCTAGCCCTATTTGGCCTTCTTTGGCCTTCTGTAGCCTTCTGTGGCATTCTCTGGCCTTCTCTGGCCTTCATTGGCCTTCTTTGGCATTCTTTAGCCTTTTTTGTCCTCTCTGGACTGCTTTGGCTTGCTTTGGCCTTCTGTGGCATTCTTTGGCCTTCTGTGGCATTCTTTGGCCTTCTGTGGCATTCTTTGGCCTTCTTTGACCTTCTTTGGACTTCTTTGGCCTATTTGGCCTTCTCTGGCCTTCTTTGGACTTCTCTGGCCTTCTTTGGCCTGCTTTGGCCTTCTTTGGCCTCTTTGACCTTCTTTGACCTTCTGTGGCCTTCTTTGGCCTTATTTGGCCTTCTCTGGCCTTCTTTGGCCTTCTCTGGCCTCTTTGTCCTTCTCTTACCCTCTTTGGCCTTCTGTTGTGTCTTTGTCTTTCCTTGGCCTTCTTTGGCCCTCTCTGGCATTCTTTGGCCTTCTGTGGCTTTCTTTCGCCTTCTTTGACCTACTTTGGCGTTCTTTGGCCTATTTGGCCTTCTCTGGCCTTCTTTGGCCTTCTTTTGCCTCTCTGGCCTTCTCTGGCCAGCTTTGGCCTGCTTTAGCCTCTTTGACCTTCTTTGACCTTCTTTGACCTTCTTTGGCCTTCTTTGACCTTCTTTGGCCTTCTTTGGCCTTCTTTGGCCTTCTTTGGCCTTCTTTGGCCTTCTTTGGCCTTCTTTGGCCTTCTCTGGCCTTCTTTGGCCTTCTCTGGCCTTCTTTGGCCTTCTCTGGCCTTCTTTGGACTCTTTGTCCCTCTCTTACCCTCTTTGGCCTTCTGTGGCCTCTTTGGCATTCTTTGGCCTTCTTTGGCCTTCTTTATCCTTCTTTGGACTCTTTGGCCCTCTCTTACCCTCTTTGGCCTTCTGTGGCCTCTTTGGCTTTCCTTGGCGTCCTCTGGCCTCTTCTGGCCTTCTTTGGCCTGCTTTGGCCTTCTTTGTCCTTCTTTGGACTCTTTGGCCCTCTCTTACCGTCTTTGTCCTTCTGTGGCCTCTTTGGCTTTCCTTGGCCTCCTCTCGCCTCCTCTGGCCTGCTTTGGCCTTCTTTGGCCTTCTGTAGCCTTCTGTGACATTCTCTGGCCTTCTCTGGCCTTCATTGGCCTTCTTTGGCATTCTTTATCCTTTTTTGGCCTCTCTGGACTGCTTTGGCAAGCTTTGGCATTCTTTGGCCTTCTGTGGCATTCTTTGGCCTTCTGTGGCATTCTTTGGACTTCTTTGGCCTGTTTGCCCTTCTCTGGCCTTCTTTGGCCTCTCTGGCCTTCTCTGGCCTGCTTTGGCCTTCTTTGGACTCTTTTGGCCTGCTTTGGCCTCTTTTGGCCTGCTTTGGCCTGCTTTGGCCCGCTTTGGCCTTCTCTGGCCTTCTTTGGCTTCTTTGGCCTTCTCTGGCCTTCTTTGGCCTTCTTTGGACTCTTTGGCCCTCTCTTACCCTCTTTGGCCTTCTGTGGCCTCTTTGGCTTTCCTTGGCCTCCTCTGGCCTCCTGTGGCCTTCTTTGGCCTTCTTTGTCCTTCTGTGGCCTTCTGTGGCTTTCTGTGGCCACTCTGACTCTTTCTAGCCCTATTTGGCCTTCTTTGGCCTTCTGTAGCCTTCTGTGGCATTCTCTGGCCTTCTCTGGCCTTCATTGGCCTTCTTTGGCATTCTTTAGCCTTTTTTGTCCTCTCTGGACTGCTTTGGCTTGCTTTGGCCTGCATTGGCATTCTTTGGCCTTCTGTGGCATTCTTTGGCCTTCTGTGGCATTCTTTGGCCTTCTTTGACCTTCTTTGGACTTCTTTGGCCTATTTGGCCTTCTCTGGCCTTCTTTGGCCTGCTTAGGCCTTCTTTGGCCTCTTTGACCTTCTTTGACCTTCTGTGGCCTTCTTTGGCCTTATTTGGCCTTCTCTGGCCTTCTTTGGCCTTCTCTGGCCTCTTTATCCTTCTCTTACCCTCTTTGGCCTTCTGTTGTGTCTTTGTCTTTCCTTGGCCTTCTTTGGCCCTCTCTGGCATTCTTTGGCCTTCTGTGGCTTTCTTTCGCCTTCTTTGACCTACTTTGGCGTTCTTTGGCCTATTTGGCCTTCTCTGGCCTTCTTTGGCCTTCTTTTGCCTCTCTGGCCTTCTCTGGCCAGCTTTGGCCTGCTTTAGCCTCTTTGACCTTCTTTGACCTTCTTTGACCTTCTTTGACCTTCTTTGACCTTCTTTGACCTTCTTTGACCTTCTTCGACCTTCTTTGACCTTCTTTGACCTTCTTTGACATTCTTTGACCTTCTTTGACCTTCTTTGGCCTTCTCTGGCCTTCTTTGGCCTTCTCTGGCCTTCTTTGGACTCTTTGTCCCTCTCTTACCCTCTTTGGCCTTCTGTGGCCTCTTTGGCATTCTTTGGCCTTCTTTGGCCTTCTTTATCCTTCTTTGGACTCTTTGGCCCTCTCTTACCCTCTTTGGCCTTCTGTGGCCTCTTTGGCTTTCCTTGGCCTCCTCTGGCCTCTTCTGGCCTTCTTTGGCCTGCTTTGGCCTTCTTTGTCCTTCTTTGGACTCTTTGGCCCTCTCTTACCGTCTTTGTCCTTCTGTGGCCTCTTTGGCTTTCCTTGGCCTCCTCTCGCCTCCTCTGGCCTGCTTTGGCCTTCTTTGGCCTTCTGTAGCCTTCTGTGACATTCTCTGGCCTTCTCTGGCCTTCATTGGCCTTCTTTGGCATTCTTTATCCTTTTTTGGCCTCTCTGGACTGCTTTGGCAAGCTTTGGCATTCTTTGGCCTTCTGTGGCATTCTTTGGCCTTCTGTGGCATTCTTTGGACTTCTTTGGCCTGTTTGCCCTTCTCTGGCCTTCTTTGGCCTCTCTGGCCTTCTCTGGCCTGCTTTGGCCTTCTTTAGCCTCTTTGACCTTCTTTGGACTTCTTTGGCCTTCTTTGGCCTTCTTTGGCCTTCTTTGGCCTTCTTTGGCCTTCTCTGGCCTTCTTTGGCCTTCTGTGGCCTTCTTTGGCCTTCTCTGGCCTGCTTTGGCCTGCTTTGGCCTCTTTTGGCCTGCTTTAGCCTGCTTTGGCCTCCTTTGGCCTTCTTTGGCTTCTTTGGCCTTCTCTGCCTTCTTTGGCCTTCTTTGACTTTCCGTGGCCAATTTGGCCTTCTCTGGCCTTCTTTGTCCTCTCTGGCCTTCCTGGCCTGCTTTGGCCTGCTTTAGCCTCTTTGACCTTCTTTGACCTTCTCTGGCCCTCTCTTACCCTCTTTGGCATTCTTTGGCCTTCTTTGGCCTTCTTTGGACTCTTTGTCCCTCTCTTACCCTCTTTGGCCTTCTGTGGCCTCTTTGGCTTTCTCTGGCCTTCTTTGGCCTTCTGTATCCTTCTTTGGCCTACTTGACCTTCTTTGGCTATCTTTGGACTTCTTTGTCCTTCTTTGGCCTTCTTTTGCCTTCTGTGGCATTCTTTGGCCTTCTGTGGCTTTCTTTCGCCTTCTTTGACCTTCTTTGGACTTCTTTGGACTTCTTTGGACTTCTCTGGCCTTCTTTGACCTTCTTTGGCTTTCTGTGGCCTTCTTTGGCCTTCTCTGGCCTTCTTTGGCCTTCTTTGGCCTCTTTGGATTTCTCTGGCTTCCTTTGGCCTGATTTGGCCTGCTTTGGCCTGCTTTGGCCTCTTTTGGCCTGCTTTGGCCTCTTTTGTCCTGCTTTGGCCTGCTTTGGCCTGCTTTGGCCTGCTTTGGCCTTCTCTGGCCTTCTTTGGCTTCTTTGGCCTTCTCTGGCCTTCTTTGGCCTTCTTTGGACTCTTTGGCCCTCTCTTACCCTCTTTGGCCTTCTGTGGCCTCTTTGGCTTTCCTTGGCCTTCTTTAGCCTTCTCTGGCCTTCTGTAGCATTCTTTGGCCTTCTCTTGCCTTATTTGGCGTCTTTGGCCTCTTTTGCCTTCTCTGGCCTTCTTTGGCCTTCTCTGCCTTCTTTGGCCTTCTTTGACTTTCCGTGGCCAATTTGGCCTTCTCTGGCCTTCTTTGTCCTCTCTGGCCTTCCTGGCCTGCTTTGGCCTGCTTTAGCCTCTTTGACCTTCTTTGACCTTCTCTGGCCTTCTCTTGCCTTCTCCTGGCCTTCTCTGGCCTTCTTTTAACTCTTTGGCCCTCTCTTACCCTCTTTGGCCTTCTGTGGCCTCTTTGGCTTTCCTTGGCCTCCTCTGGCCTCCTGTGGCCTTCTTTGGCCTTCTTTGTCCTTCTGTGGCCTTCTGTGGCTTTCTGTGGCCACTCTGACTCTCTCTAGCCCTATTTGGCCTTCTTTGGCCTTCTGTAGCCTTCTGTGGCATTCTCTGGCCTTCTCTGGCCTTCATTGGCCTTCTTTGGCATTCTTTAGCCTTTTTTGTCCTCTCTGGACTGCTTTGGCTTGCTTTGGCCTTCTGTGGCATTCTTTGGCCTTCTGTGGCATTCTTTGGCCTTCTGTGGCATTCTTTGGCCTTCTTTGACCTTCTTTGGACTTCTTTGGCCTATTTGGCCTTCTCTGGCCTTCTTTGGCCTGCTTTGGCCTTCTTTGGCCTCTTTGACCTTCTTTGACCTTCTGTGGCCTTCTTTGGCCTTATTTGGCCTTCTCTGGCCTTCTTTGGCCTTCTCTGGCCTCTTTGTCCTTCTCTTACCCTCTTTGGCCTTCTGTTGTGTCTTTGTCTTTCCTTGGCCTTGTTTGGCCCTCTCTGGCATTCTTTGGCCTTCTGTGGCTTTCTTTCGCCTTCTTTGACCTACTTTGGCGTTCTTTGGCCTATTTGGCCTTCTCTGGCCTTCTTTGGCCTTCTTTTGCCTCTCTGGCCTTCTCTGGCCAGCTTTGGCCTGCTTTAGCCTCTTTGACCTTCTTGGACCTTCTTTGACCTTCTTTGACCTTCTTTGACCTTCTTTGGCTTTCTTTGGCCTTCTCTGGCCTTCTTTGGCCTTCTCTGGCCTTCTTTGGCCTTCTCTGGCCTTCTTTGGACTCTTTGTCCCTCTCTTACCCTCTTTGGCCTTCTGTGGCCTCTTTGGCTTTCTCTGGCTTTCTTTGGCCTTCTGTATCCTTCTTTGGCCTACTTGACCTTCTTTGGCTATCTTTGGACTTCTTTGTCCTTCTTTGGCCTTCTTTTGTCTTCTGTGGCATTCTTTGGCCTTCTCTACCCTTCTCTGGACTTCTTTCCCCTTCTGTGTCCTTCTTTGCAATTCTCTGGCCTTCTCTGGCTTTCTCTGGCCTTGTTTGGCCTTGTTTGGCCTTCTCTGGCCTGCTTTGGCTTGCTTTGGCCTTCTTTGGCCTCTTTGGCCCTCTCTTACCCTCTTTGGCCTTCTGTGGCCTCTTTGGCTTTCCTTGGCCTTCTTTCGCCTTCTTTTGCCTTCTTTGGCCTCTTTGGCCTTCTGTGGAATTCTCTTTCATTCTATGTCCTTCTTTGGCCCTCTCTGGCGTTCTTTGGCCTTCTGTGGCATTCTTTGGCCTTCTCTACCCTTCTCTGGCATTTTTTCGCCTACTGTGTCCTTTTTGGCCTTCTGTATCCTTCTTTGGCCTACTTGACCTTCTTTGGTTATCTTTGGACTTCTTTGTCCTTCTTTGGCCTTCTTTTGCCTTCTGTGGCATTCTTTGGCCTTCTCTACCCTTCTCTGGCCTTCTTTCCCCTTCTGTGTCCTTCTTTGCACTGCTCTGGCCTTCTTTGGCCTTCTTTGGACTCTTTGCCCCTCTCTTACCCTCTTTGGCATTCTTTGGCCTTCTTTGTCCTTCTTTGGACTCTTTGGCCCTCTCTTACCCTCTTTGTCCTTCTGTGGCCTCTTTGGCTTTCCTTGGCCTTCTTTGGCCTTCTCTGGCCTTCTTTGGCCTTCTTTGGCCTTCTGTGGCCTTCTGTGGCCACTCTAACCCTCTCTAGCCCTATTTGGCCTTCTTTGGCCTTCTGTAGCCTTCTGTGGCATTCTCTGGCCTTCTCTGGCCTTCATTGGCCTTTTTTGGCTTCTCTGGACTGTTTTGTCCTGCTTTGGCCTGCTTTGGCCTCTTTGGCCTTCTTTGACCTTTTTTGGCTTTCTGTGGCCTTCTTTGGCCTTCTCTGGCCTTCTTTGGCCTCTTTGGATTTCTCTGGCTTCCTTTGGCCTGATTTGGCCTGCTTTGGCCTGCTTTGGCCTCTTTTGGCCTGCTTTGGCCTGCTTTGGCCTTCTTTGGCCTGCTTTGGCTTCTTTGGCCTTCTCTGGCCTTCTTTGGCCTTCTTTGGACTCTTTGGCCCTCTCTTACCCTCTTTGGCCTTCCGTGGCCTCTTTGGCTTTCCTTGGCCTTCTTTAGCCTTCTCTGGCATTCTGTAGCATTCTTTGGCCTTCTCTTGCCTTATTTGGCATCTTTGGCCTCTTTTGCCTTCTCTGGCCTTCTTTGGCCTTCTCTGCGTTCTTTGGCCTTCTTTGACTTTCCGTGGCCAATTTGGCCTTCTCTGGCCTTCTTTGTCCTCTCTGGCCTTCCTGGCCTGCTTTGGCCTGCTTTAGCCTCTTTGACCTTCTTTGACCTTCTTTGACCTTCTTTGACCTTCTTTGACCTTCTTTGACCTTCTTTGACCTTCTTTGACCTTCTTTGACCTTCTCTGACCTTCTCTGGCCTTCTCTGAACTTCTCTGGCCCTATCTGGCCTTCTTTGGACTCTTTGTCCCTCTCTTACCCTCTTTGGCCTTCTGTGGCCTCTTTGGCTTTCTCTGGCTTTCTTTGGCCTTCTGTATCCTTCTTTGGCCTACTTGACCTTCTTTGGCTATCTTTGGACTTCTTTGTCCTTCTTTGGCCTTCTTTTGCCTTCTGTGGCATTCTTTGGCCTTCTCTACCCTTCTCTGGCCTTCTTTCCCCTTCTGTGTCCTTCTTTGCACTTCTCTGGCCTTCTTTGGACTCTTTGGCCCTCTCTTACCCTCTTTGTCCTTCTGTGGCCTCTTTGGCTTTCCTTGGCCTTCTTTGGCCTTCTCTGGCCTTATTTGGCCTTCTTTGTCCTTCTGTGGCCTTCTGTGGCCACTCTGACCCTCTCTAGCCCTATTTGGCCTTCTTTGGCCTTCTGTAGCCTTCTGTGGCATTGTCTGGCCTTCTCTGGCCTTCATTGGCCTTTTTTGGCCTCTCTGGACTGCTTTGGCCTGCTTTGGCCTGCTTTGGCCTCTTTGTTCTTCTGTGGCATTCTTTGTCCATCTGTGGCATTCTTTGGCCTTCTGTGGCTTTCTTTCGCCTTCTTTGACCTACTTTGGCGTTCTTTGGCCTATTTGGCCTTCTCTGGCCTTCTTTGGCCTTCTTTTGTCTCTCTGGCATTCTCTGGGAAGCTTTCGCCTGCTTTAGCCTCTTTGACCTTCTTTGACCTTCTTTGACCTTCTTTGACCTTCTTTGACCTTCTTTGACCTTCTTTGGACTCCTTTGGACTCCTTTGGCCTTCTCTGGCCTTCTCTGGCCTTCTCTGGCCTTTTGTGGCCTTCTCTGGCCTGCTTTGGCTTGCTTTAGCCTTCTCTGGCCTTCTTTGTACTCTTTGTCCCTCTCTTACCCTCTTTGGCCTTCTGTGGCCTCTTTGGCTTTCCTTGGCCTTCTTTCGCCTTCTTTGGCCTTCTGTGGCATTCTCTTTCATTCTATGTCCTTCTTTGGCCCTCTCTGGCATTCTTTGGCCTTCTGTGGCATTCTTTGGCCTTCTCTACCCTTCTCTGGCCTTCTTTCCCCTTCTGTGTCCTTCTTTGCACTGCTCTGGCCTTCTTTGGCCTTCTTTGGACTCTTTGCCCCTCTCTTACCCTCTTTGGCATTCTTTGGCCTTCTTTGTCCTTCTGTGGCCTCTTTGGCTTTCCTTGGCCTCCTTTGGCCTTCTCTGGCCTTCTTTGGCCTTCTTTGTCCTTCTGTGGCCTTCTGTGGCCACTCTAACCCTCTCTAGCCCTATTTGGCCTTCTTTGGCCTTCTGTAGCCTTCTGTGGCATTCTCTGGCCTTCTCTGGCCTTCATTGGCCTTTTTTGGCTTCTCTGGACTGTTTTGTCCTGCTTTGGCCTGCTTTGGCTTCTTTGGCCTTCTTTGACCTTTTTTGGCTTTCTGTGGCCTTCTCTGGCCTTCTCTGGCCTTCTTTGGCCTCTTTGGATTTCTCTGGCTTCCTCTGGCCTGATTTGGCCTGCTTTGGCCTGCTTTGAACTCTTTTGGCCTGCTTTGGCCTGCTTTGGTTTTCTTTGTCCTTCTTTGGCCTTCTCTGGCCTTCTCTGGCCTTATTTGGCCTTCTTTGTCCTTCTGTGGCCTTCTGTGGCCACTCTGACCCTCTCTAGCCCTATTTGGCCTTCTTTGGCCTTCTGTAGCCTTCTGTGGCATTCTCTGGCCTTCTCTGGCATTCATTGGCCTTTTTTGGCCTCTCTGGACTGCTTTGGCCTGCTTTGGCCTTCTTTGACTTTCCGTGGCCAATTTGGCCTTCTCTGGCCTTCTTTGGCCTTCTTTGGACTCTTTGGCCCTCTCTTACCCTCTTTGGCCTTCTGTGGCCTCTTTGGCTTTCCTTGGCCTCCTCTGGCCTCTTCTGGCCTTCTTTGGCCTGCTTTGGCCTTCTTTGTCCTTCTTTGGACTCTTTGGCCCTCTCTTACCGTCTTTGTCCTTCTGTGGCCTCTTTGGCTTTCCTTGGCCTCCTCTCGCCTCCTCTAGCCTGCTTTGGCCTTCTTTGGCCTTCTGTAGCCTTCTGTGACATTCTCTGGCCTTCTCTGGCCTTCATTGGCCTTCTTTGGCATTCTTTATCCTTTTTTGGCCTCTCTGGACTGCTTTGGCCTGCTTTGGCATTCTTTGGCCTTCTGTGGCATTCTTTGGCCTTCTGTGGCATTCTTTGGACTTCTTTGGCCTGTTTACCCTTCTCTGGTCTTCTTTGGCCTCTCTGGCCTTCTCTGGCCTGCTTTGGCCTTCTTTAGCCTCTTTGACCTTCTTTGGACTTCTTTGGCCTTATTTGGCCTTCTTTGGCCTTCTCTGGCCTTCTTTGGCCTTCTGTGGCCTTCTTTGGCCTTCTCTGGCCTGCTTTGGCCTGCTTTGGCCTCTTTTGGCCTGCTTTAGCCTGCTTTGGCCTCCTTTGGCCTTCTTTGGCTTCTTTGGCCTTCTCTGCCTTCTTTGGCCTTCTTTGACTTTCCGTGGCCAATTTGGCCTTCTCTGGCCTTCTTTGTCCTCTCTGGCCTTCCTGGCCTGCTTTGGCCTGCTTTAGCCTCTTTGACCTTCTTTGACCTTCTCTGGCCCTCTCTTACCCTCTTTGGCATTCTTTGGCCTTCTCTGGCCTTCTTTGGACTCTTTGTCCCTCTCTTACCCTCTTTGGCCTTCTGTGGCCTCTTTGGCTTTCTCTGGCCTTCTTTGGCCTTCTGTATCCTTCTTTGGCCTACTTGACCTTCTTTGGCTATCTTTGGACTTCTTTGTCCTTCTTTGGCCTTCTTTTGCCTTCTGTGGCATTCTTTGGCCTTCTGTGGCTTTCTTTCGCCTTCTTTGACCTTCTTTGGACTTCTTTGGACTTCTTTGGACTTCTCTGGCCTTCTTTGACCTTCTTTGGCTTTCTGTGGCCTTCTTTGGCCTTCTCTGGCCTTCTTTGGCCTTCTTTGGCCTCTTTGGATTTCTCTGGCTTCCTTTGGCCTGATTTGGCCTGCTTTGGCCTGCTTTGGCCTCTTTTGGCCTGCTTTGGCCTCTTTTGTCCTGCTTTGTCCTGCTTTGGCCTGCTTTGGCCTTCTCTGGCCTTCTTTGGCTTCTTTGGCCTTCTCTGGCCTTCTTTGGCCTTCTTTGGACTCTTTGGCCCTCTCTTACCCTCTTTGGCCTTCTGTGGCCTCTTTGGCTTTCCTTGGCCTTCTTTAGCCTTCTCTGGCCTTCTGTAGCATTCTTTGGCCTTCTCTTGCCTTATTTGGCGTCTTTGGCCTCTTTTGCCTTCTCTGGCCTTCTTTGGCCTTCTCTGCCTTCTTTGGCCTTCTTTGACTTTCCGTGGCCAATTTGGCCTTCTCTGGCCTTCTTTGTCCTCTCTGGCCTTCCTGGCCTGCTTTGGCCTGCTTTAGCCTCTTTGACCTTCTTTGACCTTCTCTGGCCTTCTCTTGCCTTCTCCTGGCCTTCTCTGGCCTTCTTTTAACTCTTTGGCCCTCTCTTACCCTCTTTGGCCTTCTGTGGCCTCTTTGGCTTTCCTTGGCCTCCTCTGGCCTCCTGTGGCCTTCTTTGGCCTTCTTTGTCCTTCTGTGGCCTTCTGTGGCTTTCTGTGGCCACTCTGACTCTCTCTAGCCCTATTTGGCCTTCTTTGGCCTTCTGTAGCCTTCTGTGGCATTCTCTGGCCTTCTCTGGCCTTCATTGGCCTTCTTTGGCATTCTTTAGCCTTTTTTGTCCTCTCTGGACTGCTTTGGCTTGCTTTGGCCTTCTGTGGCATTCTTTGGCCTTCTGTGGCATTCTTTGGCCTTCTGTGGCATTCTTTGGCCTTCTGTGGCATTCTTTGGCCTTCTTTGACCTTCTTTGGACTTCTTTGGCCTATTTGGCCTTCTCTGGCCTTCTTTGGCCTGCTTTGGCCTTCTTTGGCCTCTTTGACCTTCTTTGACCTTCTGTGGCCTTCTTTGGCCTTATTTGGCCTTCTCTGGCCTTCTTTGGCCTTCTCTGGCCTCTTTGTCCTTCTCTTACCCTCTTTGGCCTTCTGTTGTGTCTTTGTCTTTCCTTGGCCTTCTTTGGCCCTCTCTGGCATTCTTTGGCCTTCTGTGGCTTTCTTTCGCCTTTTTTGACCTACTTTGGCGTTCTTTGGCCTATTTGGCCTTCTCTGGCCTTCTTTGGCCTTCTTTTGCCTCTCTGGCCTTCTCTGGCCAGCTTTGGCCTGCTTTAGCCTCTTTGACCTTCTTTGACCTTCTTTGACCGTCTTTGACCTTCTTTGACCTTCTTTGACCTTCTTTGGACTTCTTTGGACTTCTTTGGACTTCTTTGACCTTCTTTGGACTTCTTTGAACTTCTTTGACCTTCTTTGGACTTCTTTGACCTTCTTTGACCTTCTTTGGACTTCTTTGACCTTCTTTGACCTTCTTTGACCTTCTTTGACCTTCTTTGGACTTCTTTGGACTTCTTTGGACTTCTTTGGACTTCTTTGGACTTCTTTGGACTTCTTTGGACTTCTGTGGCCCTCTCTGGCATTCTTTCGCCTTCTCTGGCATTCTTTCGCCTTCTCTGGCATTCTTTCGCCTTCTCAGTCCTTCTTTCGCCTTCTCTGGCATTCTTTGGCCTACTTGGCCTTCTTTGGCTATCTTTGGCCTTCTTTGGCCTTCTTTGGCTTTCTGTGGCCTTCTTTGGCCTTCTTTGGCCTCTTTGGATTTCTCTGGCTTCCTTTGGCCTGATTTGGCCTTCTTTGGCCTGCTTTGGCCTCTTTTGTCCTGCTTTGGCCTGCTTTGGCCTCCTTTGGCTTCTTTGGCCTTCTCTGGCCTTCTTTGGCCTTCTTTGGACTCTTTGGCCGTCTCTTACCCTCTTTGGCCTTCTGTGGCCTCTTTGGCTTTTCTTGGCCTTCTTTAGCCTTCTCTGGCCTTCTGTTGCATTCTTTGGCCTTCTCTTGCCTTCTTTGGCATCTTTGGCCTATTTGGCCTTCTCTGGCCTTCTTTGGCCTCTCTGGCCTTCTCTGGCCTGCTTTGGCCTTCTTTAGCCTCTTTGACCTTTTTTGACCTTCTTTGGACTTCTTTGGCCTTATTTGGCTTTCTGTGGCCTTCTTTGTCCTTCTCTGGCCTTCTTTGGCCTTCTTTGGCCTCTTTGGATTTCTCTGGCTTCCTTTGGCCTGATTTGGCCTGCTTTGGCCTGCTTTGGCCTCTTTTGGCCTGCTTTGGCCTCTTTTGGCCTGCTTTGGCCTGCTTTGGCCTGCTTTGGCCTTCTCTGGCCTTCTTTGGCTTCTTTGGCCTTCTCTGGCCTTCTTTGGCCTTCTTTGGCCCTCTCTTACCCTCTTTGGCCTTCTGTGGCCTCTTTGGCTTTCCTTGGCCTTCTTTAGCCTTCTCTGGCATTCTGTAGCATTCTTTGGCCTTCTCTTGCCTTATTTGGCATCTTTGGCCTCTTTTGCCTTCTCTGGCCTTCTTTGGCCTTCTCTGCCTTCTTTGGCCTTCTTTGACTTTCCGTGTCCAATTTGGCCTTCTCTGGCCTTCTTTGTCCTCTCTGGCCTTCCTGGCCTGCTTTGGCCTGCTTTAGCCTCTTTGACCTTCTTTGACCTTCTTTGACCTTCTTTGGCCTTCTCTGGCCTTCTCTGGCCTTCTCTGGCCTTCTCTGGCCTTCTCTGGCCTTCTTTGGACTCTTTGTCCCTCTCTTACCCTCTTTGGCCTTCTGTGGCCTCTTTGGCTTTCTCTGGCCTTCTTTCGCCTTCTGTGCCCTTCTTTGGCCTACTTGACCTTCTTTGGCTATCTTTGGACTTCTTTGTCCTTCTTTGGCCTTCTTTTGCCTTCTGTGGCATTCTTTGGCCTTCTCTACCCTTCTCTGGACTTCTTTCCCCTTCTGTGTCCTTCTTTGCACTTCTCTGGCCTTCTTTGGACTCTTTGGCCCTCTCTTACCCTCTTTGGCATTCTTTGTCCTTCTTTGGCCTTCTTTGGACTCTTTGGCCCTCTCTTACCCTCTTTGGCCTTCTGTGGCCTCTTTGGCTTTCCTTGGCCTCCTCTGGCCTCCTCTGGCCTTCTTTGGCCTGCTTTGGCCTTCTTTGGCCTTCTGTGGCCTTCCTGGCCTGCTTTGGCCTGCTTTAGCTTCTTTGACCGTCTTTGACCTTCTTTGACCTTCTCTTGCCTTCTCCTGCCCTTCTGTGGCCTTCTTTGGACTCTTTGTCCCTCTCTTACCCTCTTTGGCCTTCTGTGGCCTCTTTGGCTTTCTCTGGCCTTCTTTGGCCTTCTGTATCCTTCTTTGGCCTACTTGACCTTCTTTGGCTATCTTTGGACTTCTTTGTCCTTCTCTGGCCTTCTTTTGCCTTCTGTGGCATTCTTTGGCCTTCTCTACCCTTCTCTGGACTTCTTTCCCCTTCTGTGTCCTTCTTTGCACTGCTCTGGCCTTCTATGGCCTTCTTTGGCCTTCTTTGGACTCTTTGGCCCTCTCTTACCCTCTTTGGCCTTCTGTGGCGTTATTTGGCCTTCTTTGGACTCTTTGGCCCTCTCTTACCCTCTTTGGCCTTCTGTGGCCTCTTTGGCTTTCTCTGTCTTCTTTGGCCTTCTGTATCCTTCTTTGGCCTACTTGACCTTCTTTGGCTATCTTTGGACTTCTTTGTCCTTCTCTGGCCTTCTTTTGCCTTCTGTGGCATTCTTTGGCCTTCTCTACCCTTCTCTGGACTTCTTTCCCCTTCTGTGTCCTTCTTTGCACTGCTCTGGCCTTCTATGGCCTTCTTTGGCCTTCTTTGGACTCTTTGGCCCTCTCTTACCCTCTTTGGCCTTCTGTGGCGTTATTTGGCCTTCTTTGGACTCTTTGGCCCTCTCTTACCCTCTTTGGCCTTCTGTGGCCTCTTTGGCTTTCCTTGGCCTCCTCTGGCCTTCTTTGGCCTGCTTTGGCCTTCTTTGTCCTTCTGTGGCTTTCTGTGGCCACTCTGACTCTCTCTAGCCCTATTTGGCCTTCTTTGTCCATCTGTAGCCTTCTGTGGCATTCTCTGGCCTTCTCTGGCCTTCATTGGCCTTCTTTGGCATTCTTTAGCCTTTTTTGGCCTCTCTGGACTGCTTTGGCCTGCTTTGGCCTTCTGTGGCCTGCTTTGGCCTTCTGTGGCCTGCTTTGGCCTTCTGTGGCCTTCTTTGGACTCTTTGGCCCTCTCTTACCCTCTTTGGCCTTCTGTGGCCTCTTTGGCTTTCCTTGGCCTTCTTTAGCCTTCTCTGGCATTCTGTAGCATTCTTTGGCCTTCTCTTGCCTTATTTGGCATCTTTGGCCTCTTTTGCCTTCTCTGGCCTTCTTTGGCCTTCTCTGCCTTCTTTGGCCTTCTTTGACTTTCCGTGGCCAATTTGGCCTTCTCTGGCCTTCTTTGTCCTCTCTGGCCTTCCTGGCCAGCTTTGGCCTGCTTTAGCCTCTTTGACCTTCTTTGACCTTCTTTGACCTTCTTTGACCTTCTTTGACCTTCTTTGGCCTTCTTTGACCTTCTTTGGCCTTCTCTGACCTTCTCTGGCCTTCTCTGACCTTCTCTGACCTTCTTTGGACTCTTTGTCCCTCTCTTTCCCTCTTTGGCCTTCTGTGGCCTCTTTGGCTTTCTCTGGCTTTCTTTGGCCTTCTGTATCCTTCTTTGGCCTACTTGACCTTCTTTGGCTATCTTTGGACTTCTTTGGCCCTCTCTGGCATTCTTTGGCCTTCTGTGGCATTCTTTGGCCTTCTCTACCCTTCTCTGGCATTCTTTCGCCTTCTCTGGCCTTCTTTGGCTTTCTCTGGCCTTCTTTCGCCTTCTGTGCCCTTCTTTGGCCTACTTGGCCTTTTTTGGCTATCTTTGGACTTCTTTGGCCCTCTCTGGCATTCTTTGGCCTTCTGTGGCATTCTTTGGCCTTCTCTACCCTTCTCTGGCATTCTTTCGCCTTCTCTGGCCTTCTTTGGCTTTCTCTGGCCTTCTTTCGCCTTCTGTGCCCTTCTTTGGCCTACTTGGCCTTCTTTGGCTATCTTTGGACTTCTGTGGCCTTCTGTGGCATTCTTTAGCCTTCTCTACCCTTCTCTGGCCTTCTTTCGCTTTCTGTGTCCCTCTTTGGCCTACTTGGCCTTCTTTGGCTATCTTTGGTCTTCTTTGGCCTTCTGTGGCATTCTGTGGCATTCTTTAGCCTTCTCTACCATTCTCTGGCCTTCTTTCGCCTTCTGTCTCCTTCTTTGCACTTCTCTAGACTTCTTTGGCCTTCTTTGGACTCTTTGGCCCTCTCTTACCCTCTTTGGCCTTCTGTGGACTCTTTGTCTTTCCGTTGGCCTTCTATGGCCTTCTCTGGCCTTCTGTAGTATTCTTTGGCCTATTTGGATTTCTCTGGCCTGCTTTGGCCTATTTTGGCCTGCTTTGGACTTCTTTGGCCTCTTTGGATTTCTCTGGCCTGCTTTGGCCTGCTTTAGCCTCTTTGACCTTCTTTGACCTTCTTTGACCTTCTTTGGACTTCTTTGGACTTTTTTGGACTTTTTTGGACTTCTTTGGTCTTTTTTGGACTTCTGTGGCCTTCTGTGGCCTTCTGTGGCCTTCTGTGGCCTTCTGTGGCCTGCTTTGGCCTTCTGTTTCATTCTCTTTCATTCTATGTCCTTCTTTGGCCCTCTCTGGCATTCTTTGGCCTTCTTTGGCCTTCTTTGGCCTTCTCTGGCCTTCTTTGGACTCTTTGGCCCTCTCTTACCCTCGTTGGCCTTCTGTGGCCTCTTTGGCTTTCTTTGGCCTTCTTTGGCCTTTTTTGGCCTGCTTTTGCCTCTCTGGCCTTCTCTGGCCAGCTTTGGCCTGCTTTAGCCTCTTTGACCTTCTTTGACCTTCTTTGACCTTCTCTGGCCTTCTCTGGCCTTCTCCTGGCCTTCTCCTGGCCTTCTCCTGGCCTTCTCCTGGCCTTCTTTGGACTCTTTGTCCCTCTCTTACCCTCTTTGGCCTTCTGTGGCCTCTTTGGCTTTCTCTGGCCTTCTTTGGCCTTCTGTATCCTTCTTTGGCCTACTTGACCTTCTTTGGCTATCTTTGGACTTCTTTGTCCTTCTTTGGCCTTCTTTTGCCTTCTGTGGCATTCTTTGGCCTTCTCTACCCTTCTCTGGACTTCTTTCCCCTTCTGTGTCCTTCTTTGCACTTCTCTGGCCTTCTTTGGACTCTTTGGCCCTCTCTTACCCTCTTTGGCATTCTTTGTCCTTCTTTGGCCTTCTTTGGACTCTTTGGCCCTCTCTTACCCTCTTTGGCCTTCTGTGGCCTCTTTGGCTTTCCTTGGCCTCCTCTGGCCTCCTCTGGCCTTCTTTGGCCTGCTTTGGCCTTCTTTGGCCTTCTGTGGCCTTCCTGGCCTGCTTTGGCCTGCTTTAGCTTCTTTGACCGTCTTTGACCTTCTTTGACCTTCTCTGGCCTTCTGTGGCCTTCTTTGGACTCTTTGTCCCTCTCTTACCCTCTTTGGCCTTCTGTGGCCTCTTTGGCTTTCTCTGGCCTTCTTTGGCCTTCTGTATCCTTCTTTGGCCTACTTGACCTACTTTGGCTATCTTTGGACTTCTTTGTCCTTCTTTGGCCTTCTTTTGCCTTCTGTGGCATTCTTTGGCCTTCTCTACCCTTCTCTGGACTTCTTTCCCCTTCTGTGTCCTTCTTTGCACTTCTCTGGCCTTCTTTGGCCTTCTTTTGCCTCTCTGGCCTTCTCTGGCCAGCTTTGGCCTGCTTTAGCCTCTTTGACCTTCTTTGGACTTCTTTGGACTTCTTTGGACTTCTTTGGACTTCTTTGGACTTCTTTGGACTTCTTTGGACTTCTTTGGACTTCTGTGGCCCTCTCTGGCATTCTTTGGCCTTCTCTGGCATTCTTTCGCCTTTTCTGGCATTCTTTCGCCTTCTCTGGCCTTCTTTCGCCTTCTGTGTCCTTCTTTGGCCTACTTGGCCTTCTTTGGCTATCTTTGGCTATCTTTGGCCTTCTTTGGCCTTCTTTGGCCTCTTTGGATTTCTCTGGCTTCCTTTGGCCTGATTTGGCCTTCTTTGGCCTGCTTTGGCCTCTTTTGGCCTGCTTTGGCCTGCTTTGGCCTGCTTTGGCCTCCTTTGGCCTCCTTTGGCCTTCTCTGGCCTTCTTTGGACTCTTTGGCCCTCTCTTACCCTCTTTGGCCTTCTGTGGCCTCTTTGGCTTTCCTTGGCCTCCTCTGGCCTCCTCTGGCCTTCTTTGGCCTGCTTTGGCCTTCTTTGTCCTTCTTTGGACTCTTTGGCCCTCTCTTACCGTCTTTGTCCTTCTGTGGCCTCTTTGGCTTTCCTTGGCCTCCTCTCGCCTCCTCTGGCCTGCTTTGGCCTTCTTTGGCCTTCTGTAGCCTTCTGTGGCATTCTCTGGCCTTCTCTGGCCTTCATTGGCCTTCTTTGGCATTCTTTAGCCTTTTTTGGCCTCTCTGGACTGCTTTGGCATTCTGTGGCATTCTTTGGCCTTCTGTGGCATTCTTTGGCCTTCTGTGGCATTCTTTGGACTTCTTTGGCCTGTTTGCCCTTCTCTGGTCTTCTTTGGCCTCTCTGGCCTTCTCTGGCCTGCTTTGGCCTTCTTTAGCCTCTTTGACCTTCTTTGGACTTCTTTGGCCTTATTTGGCCTTCTTTGGCCTTCTTTGGCCTTCTCTGGCCTTCTTTGGCTTTCTGTGGCCTTCTTTGGCCTTCTCTGGCCTGCTTTGGCCTTCTTTGGCCTTCTTTGGATTTCTCTGGCTTCCTTTGGCCTGCTTTGGCCTGCTTTGGCCTGCTTTGGCCTTCTTTGGCTTCTTTGGCCTTCTTTGACTTAACGTGGCCAATTTGGCCTTCTCTGGCCTTCTTTGTCCTCTCTGGCCTTCCTGGCCTGCTTTGGCCTGCTTTAGCCTCTTTGACCTTCTCTGGCCTTCTCTGGCCTTCTCTGGCCTTCTCTGGCCTTCTCCTGGCCTTCTCCTGGCCTTCTTTGGACTCTTTGGCCCTCTCTTACCCTCTTTGGCCTTCTGTGGCCTCTTTGGCTTTCTCTGGCCTTCTTTGGCCTTCTGTATCCTTCTTTGGCCTACTTGACCTTCTTTGGCTATCTTTGGACTTCTTTGTCCTTCTTTGGCCTTCTTTTGCCTTCTGTGGCATTCTTTGGCCTTCTGTGGCTTTCTTTCGCCTTCTTTGACCTTCTTTGGACTTCTTTGGACTTCTTTGGACTTCTCTGGCCTTCTTTGACCTTCTTTGGCTTTCTGTGGCCTTCTTTGGCCTTCTCTGGCCTTCTTTGGCCTTCTTTGGCCTCTTTGGATTTCTCTGGCTTCCTTTGGCCTGATTTGGCCTGCTTTGGCCTGCTTTGGCCTCTTTTGGCCTGCTTTGGCCTCTTTTGTCCTGCTTTGTCCTGCTTTGGCCTGCTTTGGCCTTCTCTGGCCTTCTTTGGCTTCTTTGGCCTTCTCTGGCCTTCTTTGGCCTTCTTTGGACTCTTTGGCCCTCTCTTACCCTCTTTGGCCTTCTGTGGCCTCTTTGGCTTTCCTTGGCCTTCTTTAGCCTTCTCTGGCCTTCTGTAGCATTCTTTGGCCTTCTCTTGCCTTATTTGGCGTCTTTGGCCTCTTTTGCCTTCTCTGGCCTTCTTTGGCCTTCTCTGCCTTCTTTGGCCTTCTTTGACTTTCCGTGGCCAATTTGGCCTTCTCTGGCCTTCTTTGTCCTCTCTGGCCTTCCTGGCCTGCTTTGGCCTGCTTTAGCCTCTTTGACCTTCTTTGACCTTCTCTGGCCTTCTCTTGCCTTCTCCTGGCCTTCTCTGGCCTTCTTTTAACTCTTTGGCCCTCTCTTACCCTCTTTGGCCTTCTGTGGCCTCTTTGGCTTTCCTTGGCCTTCTTTCGCATTCTTTTGCCTTCTTTGGCCTTCTTTGTCCTTCTGTGGCCTTCTGTGGCTTTCTGTGGCCACTCTGACTCTCTCTAGCCCTATTTGGCCTTCTTTGGCCTTCTGTAGCCTTCTGTGGCATTCTCTGGCCTTCTCTGGCCTTCATTGGCCTTCTTTGGCATTCTTTAGCCTTTTTTGTCCTCTCTGGACTGCTTTGGCTTGCTTTGGCCTGCATTGGCATTCTTTGGCCTTCTGTGGCATTCTTTGGCCTTCTGTGGCATTCTTTGGCCTTCTTTGACCTTCTTTGGACTTCTTTGGCCTATTTGGCCTTCTCTGGCCTTCTTTGGCCTGCTTTGGCCTTCTTTGGCCTCTTTGACCTTCTTTGACCTTCTGTGGCCTTCTTTGGCCTTATTTGGCCTTCTCTGGCCTTCTTTGGCCTTCTCTGGCCTCTTTGTCCTTCTCTTACCCTCTTTGGCCTTCTGTTGTGTCTTTGTCTTTCCTTGGCCTTCTTTGGCCCTCTCTGGCATTCTTTGGCCTTCTGTGGCTTTCTTTCGCCTTTTTTGACCTACTTTGGCGTTCTTTGGCCTATTTGGCCTTCTCTGGCCTTCTTTGGCCTTCTTTTGCCTCTCTGGCCTTCTCTGGCCAGCTTTGGCCTGCTTTAGCCTCTTTGACCTTCTTTGACCTTCTTTGACCTTCTTTGACCTTCTTTGACCTTCTTTGACCTTCTTTGACCTTCTTTGACCTTCTTTGGACTTCTTTGGCCTTCTTTGGCCTTCTTTGGCTTTCTTTGGCCTTCTCTGGCCTTCTTTGGCCTTCTCTGGCCTTCTTTGGCCTTCTCTGGCCTTCTTTGGACTCTTTGTCCCTCTCTTACCCTCTTTGGCCTTCTGTGGCCTCTTTGGCTTTCTCTGGCCTTCTTTGGCCTTCTGTATCCTTCTTTGGCCTACTTGACCTTCTTTGGCTATCTTTGGACTTCTTTGTCCTTCTTTGGCCTTCTTTTGTCTTCTGTGGCATTCTTTGGCCTTCTCTACCCTTCTCTGGACTTCTTTCCCCTTCTGTGTCATTCTTTGCACTTCTCTGGCCTTCTTTGTCCTTCTTTGGACTCTTTGGCCCTCTCTTACCCTCTTTGGCCTTCTGTGGCCTCTTTGTCTTTCCGTTGGCCTTCTTTGGCCTTCTCTGGCCTTATTTGGCCTTCTTTGTCCTTCTGTGGCCTTCTGTGGCTTTCTGTGGCCACTCTGACTCTCTCTAGCCCTATTTGGCCTTCTTTGTCCTTCTGTAGCCTTCTGTGGCATTCTCTGGCCTTCTCTGGCCTTCATTGGCCTTCTTTGGCATTCTTTAGCCTTTTTTGGCCTCTCTGGACTGCTTTGGCCTGCTTTGGCCTGCTTTGGCCTCTTTATTCTTCTGTGGCATTCTTTGGCCTTCTGTGGCTTTCTTTCGCCTTCTTTGACCTACTTTGGCGTTCTTTGGCCTATTTGGCCTTCTCTGGCCTTCTTTGGCCTTCTTTTGCCTCTCTGGCCTTCTCTGGCCAGCTTTGGCCTGCTTTAGCCTCTTTGACATTCTTTGACCTTCTTTGGACTTCTTTGACCTTCTTTGACCTTCTTTGGACTTCTTTGGACTTCTTTGGACTTCTTTGGACTTCTTTGGACTTCTGTGGCCCTCTCTGGCATTCTTTGGCCCTCTCTGGCATTCTTTGGCCTTCTCTGGCATTCTTTCGCCTTCTCTGGCATTCTTTCGCCTTCTCTGGCATTCTTTGGCCTACTTGGCCTTCTTTGGCTATCTTTGGCCTTCTTTGGCCTTCTTTGGCTTTCTGTGGCCTTCTTTGGCCTTCTTTGGCCTCTTTGGATTTCTCTGGCTTTCTTTGGCCTGATTTGGCCTGCTTTGGCCTGCTTTGGCCTCTTTTGGCCTGCTTTGGCCTCTTTTGGCCTGCTTTGGCCTGCTTTGGCCTGCTTTGGCCTTCTCTGGCCTTCTTTGGCTTCTTTGGCCTTCTCTGGCCTTCTTTGGCCTTCTTTGGACTCTTTGGCCCTCTCTTACCCTCTTTGGCCTTCGGTGGCCTCTTTGGCTTTCCTTGGCCTTCTTTAGCCTTCTCTGGCCTTCTGTAGCATTCTTTGGCCTTCTCTTGCCTTATTTGGCGTCTTTGGCCTCTTTTGCCTTCTCTGGCCTTCTTTGGCCTTCTCTGCCTTCTTTGGCCTTCTTTGACTTTCCGTGGCCAATTTGGCCTTCTCTGGCCTTCTTTGTCCTCTCTGGCCTTCCTGGCCTGCTTTGGCCTGCTTTAGCCTCTTTGACCTTCTTTGACCTTCTCTGGCCTTCTCTTGCCTTCTCCTGGCCTTCTCTGGCCTTCTTTTAACTCTTTGGCCCTCTCTTACCCTCTTTGGCCTTCTGTGGCCTCTTTGGCTTTCCTTGGCCTTCTTTCGCCTTCTTTTGCCTTCTTTTGCCTTCTTTGGCCTTCTTTGTCCTTCTGTGGCCTTCTGTGGCTTTCTGTGGCCACTCTGACTCTCTCTAGCCCTATTTGGCCTTCTTTGGCCTTCTGTAGCCTTCTGTGGCATTCTCTGGCCTTCTCTGGCCTTCATTGGCCTTCTTTGGCATTCTTTAGCCTTTTTTGTCCTCTCTGGACTGCTTTGGCTTGCTTTGGCCTGCATTGGCATTCTTTGGCCTGCATTGGCATTCTTTGGCCTTCTGTGGCATTCTTTGGCCTTCTTTGACCTTCTTTGGACTTCTTTGGCCTATTTGGCCTTCTCTGGCCTTCTTTGGCCTGCTTTGGCCTTCTTTGGCCTCTTTGACCTTCTTTGACCTTCTGTGGCCTTCTTTGGCCTTATTTGGCCTTCTCTGGCCTTCTTTGGCCTTCTCTGGCCTCTTTGTCCTTCTCTTACCCTCTTTGGCCTTCTGTTGTGTCTTTGTCTTTCCTTGGCCTTCTTTGGCCCTCTCTGGCATTCTTTGGCCTTCTGTGGCTTTCTTTCGCCTTCTTTGACCTACTTTGGCATTCTTTGGCCTATTTGGCCTTCTCTGGCCTTCTTTGGCCTTCTTTTGCCTCTCTGGCCTTCTCTGGCCAGCTTTGGCCTGCTTTAGCCTCTTTGACCTTCTTTGACCTTCTTTGACCTTCTTTGACCTTCTTTGACCTTCTTTGACCTTCTTTGAACTTCTTTGACCTTCTTTGGACTTCTTTGGCCTTCTTTGGCCTTCTTTGGCCTTCTTTGGCCTTCTCTGGCCTTCTTTGGCCTTCTCTGGCCTTCTTTGGCCTTCTCTGGCCTTCTTTGGACTCTTTGTCCCTCTCTTACCCTCTTTGGCCTTCTGTGGCCTCTTTGGCATTCTTTGGCCTTCTTTGGCCTTCTTTATCCTTCTTTGGACTCTTTGGCCCTCTCTTACCCTCTTTGGCCTTCTGTGGCCTCTTTGGCTTTCCTTGGCCTCCTCTGGCCTCTTCTGGCCTGCTTTGGCCTGCTTTGGCCTTCTTTGTCCTTCTTTGGACTCTTTGGCCCTCTCTTACCGTCTTTGTCCTTCTGTGGCCTCTTTGGCTTTCCTTGGCCTCCTCTCGCCTCCTCTGGCCTGCTTTGGCCTTCTTTGGCCTTCTGTAGCCTTCTGTGACATTCTCTGGCCTTCTCTGGCCTTCATTGGCCTTCTTTGGCATTCTTTATCCTTTTTTGGCCTCTCTGGACTGCTTTGGCAAGCTTTGGCATTCTTTGGCCTTCTGTGGCATTCTTTGGCCTTCTGTGGCATTCTTTGGACTTCTTTGGCCTGTTTGCCCTTCTCTGGCCTTCTCTGGCCTTCTTTGGCCTTCTCTGCCTTCTTTGGCCTTCTTTGACTTTCCGTGGCCAATTTGGCCTTCTCTGGCCTTCTTTGTCCTCTCTGGCCTTCCTGGCCTGCTTTGGCCTGCTTTAGCCTCTTTGACCTTCTTTGACCTTCTCTGGCCCTCTCTTACCCTCTTTGGCATTCTTTGGCCTTCTTTGGCCTTCTTTGGACTCTTTGTCCCTCTCTTACCCTCTTTGGCCTTCTGTGGCCTCTTTGGCTTTCTCTGGCCTTCTTTGGCCTTCTGTATCCTTCTTTGGCCTACTTGACCTTCTTTGGCTATCTTTGGACTTCTTTGTCCTTCTTTGGCCTTCTTTTGCCTTCTGTGGCATTCTTTGGCCTTCTGTGGCTTTCTTTCGCCTTCTTTGACCTTCTTTGGACTTCTTTGGACTTCTTTGGACTTCTCTGGCCTTCTTTGACCTTCTTTGGCTTTCTGTGGCCTTCTTTGGCCTTCTCTGGCCTTCTTTGGCCTTCTTTGGCCTCTTTGGATTTCTCTGGCTTCCTTTGGCCTGATTTGGCCTGCTTTGGCCTGCTTTGGCCTCTTTTGGCCTGCTTTGGCCTCTTTTGTCCTGCTTTGGCCTGCTTTGGCCTGCTTTGGCCTTCTCTGGCCTTCTTTGGCTTCTTTGGCCTTCTCTGGCCTTCTTTGGCCTTCTTTGGACTCTTTGGCCCTCTCTTACCCTCTTTGGCCTTCTGTGGCCTCTTTGGCTTTCCTTGGCCTTCTTTAGCCTTCTCTGGCCTTCTGTAGCATTCTTTGGCCTTCTCTTGCCTTATTTGGCGTCTTTGGCCTCTTTTGCCTTCTCTGGCCTTCTTTGGCCTTCTCTGCCTTCTTTGGCCTTCTTTGACTTTCCGTGGCCAATTTGGCCTTTTCTGGCCTTCTTTGTCCTCTCTGGCCTTCCTGGCCTGCTTTGGCCTGCTTTAGCCTCTTTGACCTTCTTTGACCTTATATGGCCTTATCTGGCCTTCTCTGGCCTTATCTGGCCTTCTGTGGCCTTCTTTGGACTCTTTGTCCCTCTCTTACCCTCTTTGGCCTTCTGTGGCCTCTTTGGCTTTCTCTGGCTTTCTTTGGCCTTCTGTATCCTTCTTTGGCCTACTTGACCTTCTTTGGCTATCTTTGGACTTCTTTGGCCCTCTCTGGCATTCTTTGGCCTTCTATGGCATTCTTTGGCCTTCTCTACCCTTCTCTGGCATTCTTTCGCCTTCTCTGGCCTTCTTTGGCTTTCTCTGGCCTTCTTTCGCCTTCTGTGCCCTTCTTTGGCCTACTTGGCCTTTTTTGGCTATCTTTGGACTTCTTTGGCCCTCTCTGGCATTCTTTGGCCTTCTGTGGCATTCTTTGGCCTTCTCTACCCTTCTCTGGCATTCTTTCGCCTTCTCTGGCCTTCTTTGGCTTTCTCTGGCCTTCTTTCGCCTTCTGTGCCCTTCTTTGGCCTACTTGGCCTTCTTTGGCTATCTTTGGACTTCTGTGGCCTTCTGTGGCATTCTTTAGCCTTCTCTACCCTTCTCTGGCCTTCTTTCGCTTTCTGTGTCCCTCTTTGGCCTACTTGGCCTTCTTTGGCTATCTTTGGTCTTCTTTGGCCTTCTGTGGCATTCTGTGGCATTCTTTAGCCTTCTCTACCATTCTCTGGCCTTCTTTCGCCTTCTGTCTCCTTCTTTGCACTTCTCTAGACTTCTTTGGCCTTCTTTGGACTCTTTGGCCCTCTCTTACCCTCTTTGGCCTTCTGTGGACTCTTTGTCTTTCCGTTGGCCTTCTATGGCCTTCTCTGGCCTTCTGTAGTATTCTTTGGCCTCTTTGGATTTCTCTGGCCTGCTTTGGCCTATTTTGGCCTGCTTTGGACTTCTTTGGCCTCTTTGGATTTCTCTGGCCTGCTTTGGCCTGCTTTAGCCTCTTTGACCTTCTTTGACCTTCTTTGACCTTCTTTGGACTTCTTTGGACTTCTTTGGACTTTTTTGGACTTCTTTGGTCTTTTTTGGACTTCTTTGGACTTCTGTGGCCTTCTGTGGCCTTCTGTGGCCTTCTGTGGCCTGCTTTGGCCTTCTGTGGCATTCTCTTTCATTCTATGTCCTTCTTTGGCCCTCTCTGGCATTCTTTGGCCTTCTTTGGCCTTCTTTGGCCTTCTCTGGCCTTCTTTGGACTCTTTGGCCCTCTCTTACCCTCGTTGGCCTTCTGTGGCCTCTTTGGCTTTCTTTGGCCTTCTTTGGCCTTCTCTGGCCTGCTTTTGCCTCTCTGGCCTTCTCTGGCCAGCTTTGGCCTGCTTTAGCCTCTTTGACCTTCTTTGACCTTCTTTGACCTTCTCTGGCCTTCTCTGGCCTTCTCCTGGCCTTCTCCTGGCCTTCTCCTGGCCTTCTTTGGACTCTTTGTCCCTCTCTTACCCTCTTTGGCCTTCTGTGGCCTCTTTGGCTTTCTCTGGCCTTCTTTGGCCTTCTGTATCCTTCTTTGGCCTACTTGACCTTCTTTGGCTATCTTTGGACTTCTTTGTCCTTCTTTGGCCTTCTTTTGCCTTCTGTGGCATTCTTTGGCCTTCTCTACCCTTCTCTGGACTTCTTTCCCCTTCTGTGTCCTTCTTTGCACTTCTCTGGCCTTCTTTGGACTCTTTGGCCCTCTCTTACCCTCTTTGGCATTCTATGTCCTTCTTTGGCCCTCTCTGGCATTCTTTGGCCTTCTTTGGCCTTCTTTGGCCTTCTCTGGCCTTCTTTGGACTCTTTGGCCCTCTCTTACCCTCGTTGGCCTTCTGTGGCCTCTTTGGCTTTCTTTGGCCTTCTTTGGCCTTTTTTGGCCTGCTTTTGCCTCTCTGGCCTTCTCTGGCCAGCTTTGGCCTGCTTTAGCCTCTTTGACCTTCTTTGACCTTCTTTGACCTTCTCTGGCCTTCTCTGGCCTTCTCCTGGCCTTCTCCTGGCCTTCTCCTGGCCTTCTTTGGACTCTTTGTCCCTCTCTTACCCTCTTTGGCCTTCTGTGGCCTCTTTGGCTTTCTCTGGCCTTCTTTGGCCTTCTGTATCCTTCTTTGGCCTACTTGACCTTCTTTGGCTATCTTTGGACTTCTTTGTCCTTCTTTGGCCTTCTTTTGCCTTCTGTGGCATTCTTTGGCCTTCTCTACCCTTCTCTGGACTTCTTTCCCCTTCTGTGTCCTTCTTTGCACTTCTCTGGCCTTCTTTGGACTCTTTGGCCCTCTCTTACCCTCTTTGGCATTCTTTGTCCTTCTTTGGCCTTCTTTGGACTCTTTGGCCCTCTCTTACCCTCTTTGGCCTTCTGTGGCCTCTTTGGCTTTCCTTGGCCTCCTCTGGCCTCCTCTGGCCTTCTTTGGCCTGCTTTGGCCTTCTTTGGCCTTCTGTGGCCTTCCTGGCCTGCTTTGGCCTGCTTTAGCTTCTTTGACCGTCTTTGACCTTCTTTGACCTTCTCTGGCCTTCTGTGGCCTTCTTTGGACTCTTTGTCCCTCTCTTACCCTCTTTGGCCTTCTGTGGCCTCTTTGGCTTTCTCTGGCCTTCTTTGGCCTTCTGTATCCTTCTTTGGCCTACTTGACCTACTTTGGCTATCTTTGGACTTCTTTGTCCTTCTTTGGCCTTCTTTTGCCTTCTGTGGCATTCTTTGGCCTTCTCTACCCTTCTCTGGACTTCTTTCCCCTTCTGTGTCCTTCTTTGCACTTCTCTGGCCTTCTTTGGCCTTCTTTTGCCTCTCTGGCCTTCTCTGGCCAGCTTTGGCCTGCTTTAGCCTCTTTGACCTTCTTTGACCTTCTTTGACCTTCTTTGGACTTCTTTGGACTTCTTTGGACTTCTTTGGACTTCTTTGGACTTCTTTGGACTTCTTTGGACTTCTTTGGACTTCTTTGGACTTCTTTGGACTTCTGTGGCCCTCTCTGGCATTCTTTGGCCTTCTCTGGAATTCTTTCGCCTTTTCTGGCATTCTTTCGCCTTCTCTGGCCTTCTTTCGCCTTCTGTGTCCTTCTTTGGCCTACTTGGCCTTCTTTGGCTATCTTTGGCTATCTTTGGCCTTCTTTGGCCTTCTTTGGCCTCTTTGGATTTCTCTGGCTTCCTTTGGCCTGATTTGGCCTTCTTTGGCCTGCTTTGGCCTCTTTTGGCCTGCTTTGGCCTGCTTTGGCCTGCTTTGGCCTCCTTTGGCCTCCTTTGGCCTTCTCTGGCCTTCTTTGGACTCTTTGGCCCTCTCTTACCCTCTTTGGCCTTCTGTGGCCTCTTTGGCTTTCCTTGGCCTCCTCTGGCCTCCTCTGGCCTTCTTTGGCCTGCTTTGGCCTTCTTTGTCCTTCTTTGGACTCTTTGGCCCTCTCTTACCGTCTTTGTCCTTCTGTGGCCTCTTTGGCTTTCCTTGGCCTCCTCTCGCCTCCTCTGGCCTGCTTTGGCCTTCTTTGGCCTTCTGTAGCCTTCTGTGGCATTCTCTGGCCTTCTCTGGCCTTCATTGGCCTTCTTTGGCATTCTTTAGCCTTTTTTGGCCTCTCTGGACTGCTTTGGCATTCTGTGGCATTCTTTGGCCTTCTGTGGCATTCTTTGGCCTTCTGTGGCATTCTTTGGACTTCTTTGGCCTGTTTGCCCTTCTCTGGCCTTCTTTGGCCTCTCTGGCCTTCTCTGGCCTGCTTTGGCCTTCTTTAGCCTCTTTGACCTTCTTTGGACTTCTTTGGCCTTATTTGGCCTTCTTTGGCCTTCTTTGGCCTTCTCTGGCCTTCTTTGGCTTTCTGTGGCCTTCTTTGGCCTTCTCTGGCCTTCTTTGGCCTTCTTTGGCCTTCTTTGGATTTCTCTGGCTTCCTTTGGCCTGCTTTGGCCTGCTTTGGCCTTCTTTGGCTTCTTTGGCCTTCTTTGACTTAACGTGGCCAATTTGGCCTTCTCTGGCCTTCTTTGTCCTCTCTGGCCTTCCTGGCCTGCTTTGGCCTGCTTTAGCCTCTTTGACCTTCTTTGACCTTCTTTGACCTTCTCTGGCCTTCTCTGGCCTTCTCTGGCCTTCTCTGGCCTTCTCTGGCCTTCTCTGGCCTTCTCTGGCCTTCTCTGGCCTTCTTTGGACTCTTTGTCCCTCTCTTACCCTCTTTGGCCTTCTGTGGCCTCTTTGGCTTTCTCTGGCCTTCTTTGGCCTTCTGTATCCTTCTTTGGCCTACTTGACCTTCTTTGGCTATCTTTGGACTTCTTTGTCCTTCTTTGGCCTTCTTTTGCCTTCTGTGGCATTCTTTGGCCTTCTCTACCCTTCTCTGGACTTCTTTCCCCTTCTGTGTCCTTCTTTGCACTTCTCTGGCCTTCTATGGCCTTCTTTGGACTCTTTGGCCCTCTCTTACCCTCTTTGGCATTCTTTGGCCTTCTTTGGACTCTTTGGCCCTCTCTTACCCTCTTTGGCCTTCTGTGGCCTCTTTGGCTTTCCTTGGCCTCCTCTGGCCTTCTCTGACCTTCTCTGGCCTTCTCCTGGCCTTCTCCTCGCCTTCTCCTCGCCTTCTCCTCGCCTTCTCCTCGCCTTCTCCTGGCCTTCTCCTGGCCTTCTCCTGGCCTTCTCTGGCCTTCTCTGGCCTTCTCTGGCCTTCTTTGGCCTTCTCTGGCCTTCTCTGGCCTTCTCTGGCCTTCTGTGGCCTCCTTTGGCCTTCTTTGTTCTTCTTTGACTTCTCTGGCCTTCTTTGGACTCTTTGTCCCTCTCTTACCCTCTTTGGCCTTCTGTGGCCTCTTTGGCTTTCCTTGGCCTCCTCTGGCCTTCTTTGGCCTTCTTTGGCCTGCTTTGGCCTTCTTTGTCCTTCTGTGGCCTTCTGTGGCCACTCTGACTCTCTCTAGCCCTATTTGGCCTTCTTTGGCCTTCTGTAGCCTTCTGTGGCATTCTCTGGCCTTCTCTGGCCTTCATTGGCCTTCATTGGCATTCTTTAGCCTTTTCTGGCCTCTCTGGACTGCTTTGGCCTTCTGTGGCATTCTTTGGCCTTCTTTGGCCCTCTCTGGCATTCTGTGGCCTCTTTGGCTTTCTCTGGCCTTCTTTGGCCTTCGGTATCCTTCTTTGGCCTACTTGACCTTCTTTGGCTATCTTTGGACTTCTTTGTCCTTCTTTGGCCTTCTTTGGACTCTTTGGCCCTCTCTTACCCTCTTTGGCCTTCTGTGGCCTCTTTGGCTTTCCTTGGCCTCCTCTGGCCTCCTCTGGCCTTCTTTGGCCTGCTTTGGCCTTCTTTGGCCTTCTGTGGCCTTCCTGGCCTGCTTTGGCCTGCTTTAGCTTCTTTGACCGTCTTTGACCTTCTTTGACCTTCTCTTGCCTTCTCCTGCCCTTCTGTGGCCTTCTTTGGACTCTTTGTCCCTCTCTTACCCTCTTTGGCCTTCTGTGGCCTCTTTGGCTTTCTCTGGCCTTCTTTGGCCTTCTGTATCCTTCTTTGGCCTACTTGACCTACTTTGGCTATCTTTGGACTTCTTTGTCCTTCTTTGGCCTTCTTTTGCCTTCTGTGGCATTCTTTGGCCTTCTCTACCCTTCTCTGGACTTCTTTCCCCTTCTGTGTCCTTCTTTGCACTGCTCTGGCCTTCTTTGGCCTTCTTTTGACTCTTTGGCCCTCTCTTACCCTCTTTGGCCTTCTGTGGCGTTATTTGGCCTTCTTTGGACTCTTTGGCCCTCTCTTACCCTCTTTGGCCTTCTGTGGCCTCTTTGGCTTTCCTTGGCCTCCTCTGGCCTCCTCTGGCCTGCTTTGGCCTTCTTTGTCCTTCTGTGGCTTTCTGTGGCCACTCTGACTCTCTCTAGCCCTATTTGGCCTTCTTTGTCCATCTGTAGCCTTCTGTGGCATTCTCTGGCCTTCTCTAACCTTCATTGGCCTTCTTTGGCATTCTTCAGCCTTTTTTGGCCTCTCTGGACTGCTTTGGCCTGCTTTGGCCTTCTGTGGCCTGCTTTGGCCTTCTGTGGCCTGCTTTGGCCTTCTGTGGCCTTCTTTGGACTCTTTGGCCCTCTCTTACCCTCTTTGGCCTTCTGTGGCCTCTTTGGCTTTCCTTCGCCTTCTTTAGCCTTCTCTGGCATTCTGTAGCATTCTTTGGCCTTCTCTTGCCTTATTTGGCATCTTTGGCCTCTTTTGCCTTCTCTGGCCTTCTTTGGCCTTCTCTGCCTTCTTTGGCCTTCTTTGACTTTCCGTGGCCAATTTGGCCTTCTCTGGCCTTCTTTGTCCTCTCTGGCCTTCCTGGCCTGCTTTGGCCTGCTTTAGCCTCTTTGACCTTCATTGACCTTCATTGACCTTCATTGACCTTCATTGACGTTCTTTGACCTTCATTGACCTTCTTTGACCTTCTTTGACCTTCTTTGACCTTCTTTGACCTTCTTTGACCTTCTTTGACCTTCTTTGACCTTCTCTGACCTTCTCTGGCCTTCTCTGGCCTTCTTTGGACTCTTTGTCCCTCTCTTACCCTCTTTGGCCTTCTGTGGCCTCTTTGGCTTTCTCTGGCTTTCTTTGGCCTTCTGTATCCTTCTTTGGCCTACTTGACCTTCTTTGGCTATCTTTGGACTTCTTTGGCCCTCTCTGGCATTCTTTGGCCTTCTGTGGCATTCTTTGGCCTTCTCTACCCTTCTCTGGCATTCTTTCGCCTTCTCTGGCCTTCTTTGGCTTTCTCTGGCCTTCTTTCGCCTTCTGTGCCCTTCTTTGGCCTACTTGGCCTTCTTTGGCTATCTTTGGACTTCTGTGGCCTTCTGTGGCATTCTTTAGCCTTCTCTACCCTTCTCTGGCCTTCTTTCGCTTTCTGTGTCCCTCTTTGGCCTACTTGGCCTTCTTTGGCTATCTTTGGTCTTCTTTGGCCTTCTGTGGCATTCTGTGGCATTCTTTAGCCTTCTCTACCATTCTCTGGCCTTCTTTCGCCTTCTGTCTCCTTCTTTGCACTTCTCTAGACTTCTTTGGCCTTCTTTGGACTCTTTGGCCCTCTCTTACCCTCTTTGGCCTTCTGTGGACTCTTTGTCTTTCCGTTGGCCTTCTATGGCCTTCTGTAGCATTCTTTGGCCTCTTTGGATTTCTCTGGCCTGCTTTGGCCTATTTTGGCCTGTTTTGGACTTCTTTGTCCTTCTGTGGGTTTCTGTGGCTTTCTGTGGCCACTCTGACTCTCTCTAGCCCTGTTTGGCCTTCTTTGTCCATCTGTAGCCTTCTGTGGCATTCTCTGGCCTTCTCTGGCCTTCATTGGCCTTCTTTGGCATTCTTTAGCCTTTTTTGGCCTCTCTGGACTGCTTTGGCCTGCTTTGGCCTTCTGTGGCCTGCTTTGGCCTTCTGTGGCCTGCTTTGGCCTGCTTTAGCCTCTTTGACCTTCTTTGACCTTCTTTGACCTTCTCTGGCCTTCGCTGGCTTTCTCTGGCCTTCTCCTGGCCTTCTGTGGCCTTCTTTGGACTCTTTGTCCCTCTCTTACCCTCTTTGGCCTTCTGTGGCCTCTTTGGCTTTCCTTGGCCTCCTCTGGCCTCCTCTGGCCTCCTTTGGCCTGCTTTGGCCTTCTTTGGCCTTCTGTGGCCTTCTGTGGCCACTCTGACTCTCTCTAGCCCTATTTGGCCTTCTTTGGCCTTCTGTAGACTTCTGTGGCATTGTCTGGCCTTCTCTGGCCTTCATTGGCCTTCTTTGGCATTCTTTAACCTTTTCTGGCCTCTCTGGACTGCTTTGGCCTGCTTTGGCCTGCATTGGCATTCTTTGGCCTTCTGTGGCATTCTTTGGACTTCTGTGGCATTCTTTGGCCTTCTGTGCCATGCTTTGGCCTTCTGTGCCATGCTTTGGCCTTCTGTGGCTTTCTTTCGCCTTCTTTGACCTTCTTTGGACTTCTTTGGCATATTTGGCCTTCTCTGGCCTTCTTTGGCCTTCTTTGGCCTCTCTGGCCTTCTCTGGCCTGCTTTGGCCTTCTTTAGCCTCTTCGGCCTTCTTTGGCCTTCTTTGGCCTTCTTTGGCCTTCTTTGGCCTTCTTTGGCCTTCTTTGGCCTTCTTTGGCCTTCTCTTACCCTCTTTGGCCTTCTGTTGTGTCTTTGTCTTTCCTTGGCCTTCTTTGGCCCTCTCTGGCATTCTTTGGCCTTCTGTGGCTTTCTTTCGCCTTCTTTGACCTACTTTGGCGTTCTTTGGCCTATTTGGCCTTCTCTGGCCTTCTTTGGCCTTCTTTTGCCTCTCTGGCCTTCTCTGGCCAGCTTTGGCCTGCTTTAGCCTCTTTGACCTTCTTTGACCTTCTTTGACCTTCTTTGACCTCCTTTGGACTCCATTGGACTCCTTTGTCCTTCTCTGGCCTTCTCTGGCCTTCTCTGGCCTGCTTTGGCTTGCTTTGGCCTTCTCTGGCCTTCTTTGGACTCTTTGTCCCTCTCTTACCCTCTTTGGCCTTCTGTGGCCTCTTTGGCTTTCCTTGGCCTTCTTTCGCCTTCTTTTGCCTTCTTTGGCCTCTTTGGCCCTCTTTGGCCTTCTGTGGCATTCTCTTTCATTCTATGTCCTTCTTTGGCCTTCTGTGGCATTCTTTGGCCTTCTCTACCCTTCTCTGGCCTTCTTTCCCCTTCTGTGTCCTTCTTTGAACTGCTCTGGCCTTCTTTGGCCTTCTTTGGACTCTTTGGCCCTATCTTACCCTCTTTGGCATTCTTTGGCCTTCTTTGGCCTTCTTTGGACTCCTTGCCCCTCTCTTACCCTCTTTGGCCTTCTGTGGCCTCTTTGGCTTTCCTTGGCCTCCTCTGGCCTTCTTTGGCCTTCTCTGGCCTGCTTTGGCCTTCTTTGTCCTTCTGTGGCCTTCTGTGGCCACTCTGAACCTCTCTAGCCCTATTTGGCCTTCTTTGGCCTTCTGTAGCCTTCTGTGGCATTCTCTGGCCTTCTCTGGACTTCATTGGCCTTTTTTGGCCTCTCTGGACTGTTTTGTCCTGCTTTGGCCAGCTTTGGCCACTTTGTCCTTCTGTGGCCTTCTTTGGCCTTCTCTGGCCTCTTTGGATTTCTCTGGCTTCCTTTGGCCTGATTTGGCCTGCTTTGGCCTGCTTTGGCCTCTTTTGGCCTGCTTTGGCCTGCTTTGGTTTTCTTTGTACCTCTTTGGCTTCTTTGGCCTTCTCTGGCTTTCTGTGGCCTTCTTTGGCCTTCTCTGGCCTTCTTTGGCCTTCTTTGGCCTCTTTGGATTTCTCTGGCTTCCTTTGGCCTGATTTGGCCTGCTTTGGCCTGCTTTGGCCTTCTCTGGCCTTCTTTGTCCTCTCTGGCCTTCCTGGCCTGCTTTGGCCTGCTTTAGACTCTTTGACCTTCTTTGAACTTCTTTGACCTTCTCTGGCCTTCTCTGGCCTTCTCCTGGCCTTCTCCTGGCCTTCTCTGGCCTTCTCCTGGCCTTCTTTGGACTCTTTGTCCCTCTCTTACCCTCTTTGAACTTCTGTGGTCTCTTTGGCTTTCTCTGGCCTTCTTTGGCCTTCTGTATCCTTCTTTGGCCTACTTGGCCTTCTTTGGCTATCTTTGGTCTTCTTTGGCGTTCTTTTGCCTTCTGTGGCATTCTTTGGCCTTCTTTACCCTTCTCTGGACTTCTTTCCCCTTCTGTGTCCTTCTTTGCACTTCTCTGGCCTTCTTTGGCCTTCTTTGGACTCTTTGGCCCTCTCTTACCCTCTTTGGCCTTCTTTGGCCTTCTTTGTCCTTCTTTGGACTCTTTGGCCCTCTCTTACACTCTTTGTCCTTCTGTGGCCTCTTTGGCTTTCCTTGGCCTCCTCTCGCCTCCTCTGGCCTTCTTTGGCCTGCTTTGGCCTTCTTTGGACTTCTGTGGCCTTCTGTGGCATTCTTTGGCCTTCTCTGGCCTTCTTTGACCTTCTGTGGCCTTCATTGGCTTCTGTGGCCTTCTTTGGCCTTCTTTGGCCTTCTCTGGCCTTCTCTGGCCTTCTCTGGCCTCCTTTGGCCTTCTTTGTCCTCCTTTGGCTTCTCTGGCCTTCTTTGGCCTTCTTTGGACTCTTTGGCCCTCTCTTACCCTCTTTGGCCTTCTGTGGCCTCTTTGGCTTTCCTTGGCCTTCTTTAGCCTTCTCTGGCCTTCTGTAGCATTCTTTGGCCTTCTCTTGCATTATTTGGCATCTTTGGCCTCTTTTACCTTCTCTGGCCTTCTTTGGCCTTCTCTGCCTTCTTTGGCCTTCTTTGACTTTCCGTGGCCAATTTGGCCTTCTCTGGCCTTCTTTGTCCTCTCTGGCCTTCCTGGCCTGCTTTGGCCTGCTTTAGCCTCTTTTACCTTCTTTGACCTTCTTTGACCTTCTTTGACCTTCTTTGACCTTCTCTTGCCTTCTCCTGGCCTTCTGTGGCCTTCTGTGGACTCTTTGTCCCTCTCTTACCCTCTTTGGCCTTCTGTGGCCTCTTTGGCTTTCTCTGGCCTTCTTTGGCCTTCTGTATCCTTCTTTGGCCTACTTGACCTTCTTTGGCTATCTTTGGACTTCTTTGTCCTTCTTTGGCCTTCTTTTGCCTTCTGTGGCATTCTTTGGCCTTCTCTACCCTTTTCTAGACTTCTTTCCTCTTCTGTGTCCTTCTTTGCACTTCTCTGGCCTTCTTTGGCCTTCTTTGGACTCTTTGGCCCTCTCTTACCCTCTTTGGCCTTCTGTGGCCTCTTTGGCCTTCTTTGGCCTTCTCTGGCCTTATTTGGCCTTCTCTGGCCTTCTTTGTCCTTCTCTGGCCTTCTTTGGCCTTCTTTGGCCTCTTTGGATTTCTCTGGCTTCCTTTGGCCTGATTTGGCCTGCTTTGGCCTGCTTTGGCCTCTTTTGGCCTGCTTTGGCCTCTTTTGGCCTGCTTTGGCCTGCTTTGGCCTGCTTTGGCCTTCTCTGGCCTTCTTTGGCTTCTTTGGCCTTCTCTGGCCTTCTTTGGCCTTCTTTGGACTCTTTGGCCCTCTCTTACCCTCTTTGGCCTTCTGTGGCCTCTTTGGCTTTCCTTGGCCTTCTTTAGCCTTCTCTGGCCTTCTGTAGCATTCTTTGGCCTTCTCTTGCCTTATTTGGCATCTTTGGCCTATTTGGCCTTCTCTGGCCTGCTTTGGCCTTCTTTGGCCTCTCTGGCCTTCACTGGCCTGCTTTGGCCTTCTTTAGCCTCTTTGACCTTTTTTGACCTTCTTTGGACTTCTTTGGCCTTATTTGGCTTTCTGTGACCTTCTTTGTCCTTCTCTGGCCTTCTTTGGCCTTCTTTGGCCTCTTTGGATTTCTCTGGCTTCCTTTGGCCTGCTTTGGCCTGCTTTGGCCTCTTTTGGCCTGCTTTGGCCTCTTTTGGCCTGCTTTGGCCTGCTTTGGCCTTCTCTGGCCTTCTTTGGCTTCTTTGGCCTTCTCTGGCCTTCTCTGGCCTTCTTTGGACTCTTTGGCCCTCTCTTACCCTCTTTGGCCTTCTGTGGCCTCTTTGGCTTTCCTTGGCCTTCTTTAGCCTTCTCTGGCCTTCTGTAGCATTCTTTGGCCTTCTCTTGCCTTATTTGGCGTCTTTGGCCTCTTTTGCCTTCTCTGGCCTTCTTTGGCCTTCTCTGCCTTCTTTGGCCTTCTTTGACTTTCCGTGGCCAATTTGGCCTTCTCTGGCCTTCTTTGTCCTCTCTGGCCTTCCTGGCCTGCTTTGGCCTGCTTTAGCCTCTTTGACCTTTTTGACCTTCTCTGGCCTTCTCTTGCCTTCTCCTGGCCTTCTCTGGCCTTCTTTTAACTCTTTGGCCCTCTCTTACCCTCTTTGGCCTTCTGTGGCCTCTTTGGCTTTCCTTGGCCTCCTCTGGCCTCCTGTGGCCTTCTTTGGCCTTCTTTGTCCTTCTGTGGCCTTCTGTGGCTTTCTGTGGCCACTCTGACTCTCTCTAGCCCTGTTTGGCCTTCTTTGGCCTTCTGTAGCCTTCTGTGGCATTCTCTGGCCTTCTCTGGCCTTCATTGGCCGTCTTTGGCATTCTTTAGCCTTTTTTGGCCTCTCTGGACTGCTTTGGCCTGCTTTGGCCTGCATTGGCATTCTTTGGCCTTCTGTGGCATTCTTTGGCCTTCTTTGACCTTCTTTGGCCTTCTTTGGCCTTCTTTGGCCTTCTCTGGCCTCTTTGTCCTTCTCTTACCCTCTTTGGCCTTCTGTTGTGTCTTTGTCTTTCCTTGGCCTTCTTTGGCCCTCTCTGGCATTCTTTGGCCTTCTGTGGCTTTCTTTTGCCTTCTTTGACCTACTTTGGCGTTCTTTGGCCTATTTGGCCTTCTCTGGCCTTCTTTGGCCTTCTTTTGCCTCTCTGGCCTTCTCTGGCCAGCTTTGGCCTGCTTTAGCCTCTTTGACCTTCTTTGACCTTCTTTGACCTTCTTTGACCTTCTTTGACCTTCTTTGACCTTCTTTGGACTTCTTTGGACTTCTTTGGCCTTCTCTGGCCTTCTTTGGCCTTCTCTGGCCTTCTTTGGCCTTCTCTGGCCTTCTTTGGACTCTTTGTCCCTCTCTTACCCTCTTTGGTCCTTCTGTGGCCTCTTTGGCTTTCTCTGGCTTTCTTTGGCCTTCTGTATCCTTCTTTAGCCTACTTGACCTTCTTTGGCTATCTTTGGACTTCTTTGTCCTTCTTTGGCCTTCTTTTGCCTTCTGTGGCATTCTTTGGCCTTCTCTACCCTTCTCTGGACTTCTTTCCCCTTCTGTGTCATTCTTTGCACTTCTCTGGCCTTCTTTGGCCTTCTTTGGACTCTTTGGCCCTCTCTTACCCTCCTTGGCATTCTTTGGCCTTCTTTGGCCTTCTGTGGCATTCTTTGGCCTTCTGTGGCATTCTTTGGCCTTCTGTGGCATTCTTTCGCCTTCTTTGACCTTCTTTGGACTTCTTTGGCCTCTCTGGTCTTCTCTGGCCTGCTTTGACCTTCTTTAGCCTCTTTGAACTTCTTTGACCTTCTCTGGCCTTCTTTGGCCTTCTGTGGCCTCTTTGTCCTTCTCTTACCCTCTTTGGCCTTCTGTTGTGTCTTTGTCTTTCCTTGGCCTTCTTTGGCCCTCTCTGGCATTCTTTGGCCTTCTGTGGCTTTCTTTCGCCTTCTTTGACCTACATTGGCGTTCTTTGGCCTATTTGGCCTTCTCTGGCCTTCTTTGGCCTTCTTTTGCCTCTCTGGCCTTCTCTGGCCAGCTTTGGCCTGCTTTAGCCTCTTTGACCTTCTTTGACCTTCTTTGACCTTCTTTGACCTTCTTTGACCTTCTTTGACCTTCTTTGACCTTCTTTGGCCTTCTTTGGACTCCTTTGGACTCCTTTGGACTCCTTTGGCCTTGTTTGGCCTTCTCTGGCCTTCTCTGGCCTGCTTTGGCCTTCTCTGGCCTTCTTTGGACTCTTTGTCCTTCTCTTACCCTCTTTGGCCTTCTGTGGCCTCTTTGGCTTTCCTTGGCCTTCTTTCGCCTTCTTTTGCCTTCTTTGGCCTTCTGTGGCATTCTCTTTCATTCTATGTCCTTCTTTGGCCCTCTCTGGCATTCTTTGGCCTTCTGTGGCATTCTTTGGCCTTTTCTACCCTTCTCTGGACTTCTTTCTCCTACTGTGTCCTTTTTGGCCTTCTGTATCCTTCTTTGGCCTACTTGACCTTCTTTGGTTATCTTTGGACTTCTTTGTCCTTCTTTGGCCTTCTTTTGCCTTCTGTGGCATTCTTTGGCCTTCTCTACCCTTCTCTGGACTTCTTTCCCCTTCTGTGTCCTTCTTTGCACTGCTCTGGCCTTCTTTGGCCTTCTTTGGACTCTTTGCCCCTCTCTTACCCTCTTTGGCATTCTTTGGCCTTCTTTGGCCTTCTTTGGACTCTTTGGCCCTCTCTTACCCTCTTTGTCCTTCTGTGGCCTCTTTGGCTTTCCTTGGCCTTCTTTGGCCTTCTCTGGCCTTCTTTGGCCTTCTTTGTCCTTCTGTGGCCTTCTGTGGCCACTCTAACCCTCTCTAGCCCTATTTGGCCTTCTTTGGCCTTCTGTAGCCTTCTGTGGCATTCTCTGGCCTTCTCTGGCCTTCATTGGCCTTTTTTGGCCTCTCTGGACTGTTTTGTCCTGCTTTGGCCTGCTTTGGCCTCTTTTGGCCTGCTTTGGCCTCTTTTGGCCTGCTTTGGCCTGCTTTGGCCTGCTTTGGCCTTCTCTGGCCTGCTTTGGCTTCTTTGGCCTTCTCTGGCCTTCTTTGGCCTTCTTTGGACTCTTTGGCCCTCTCTTACCCTCCTTGGCATTCTTTGGCCTTCTTTGGCCTTCTGTGGCATTCTTTGGCCTTCTGTGGCATTCTTTGGCCTTCTGTGGCTTTCTTTCGCCTTCTTTGACCTTCTTTGGACTTCTTTGGCCTATTTGGCCTTCTCTGGCCTTCTTTGGCCTTCTTTGGCCTCTCTGGTCTTCTATGGCCTTCTGTTGCCTCTTTGTCCTTCTCTTACCCTCTTTGGCCTTCTGTTGTGTCTTTGTCTTTCCTTGGCCTTCTTTGGCCCTCTCTGGCATTCTTTGGCCTTCTGTGGCATTCTTTGGCCTTCTCTACCCTTCTCTGGACTTCTTTCCCCTTCTGTGTCCTTCTTTGCACTTCTCTGGCCTTCTTTGGCCTTCTTTGGACTCTTTGGCCCTCTCTTACCCTCTTTGGCCTTCTGTGGCCTCTTTGTCTTTCCGTTGGCCTTCTTTGGCCTTCTCTGGCCTTATTTGGCCTTCTGTGGCCTTCTGTGGCTTTCTGAGGCTTTCTGTGGCCACTCTGACTCTCTCTAGCCCTATTTGGCCTTCTTTGTCCTTCTGTAGCCTTCTCTGGCCTTCTCTGGCCTTCTCTGGCCTTCATTGGCCTTCTTTGGCATTCTTTAGCCTTTTTTGGCCTCTCTGGACTGCTTTGGCCTGCTTTGGCCTTCTGTGGCCTGCTTTGGCCTTCTGTGGCATTCTTTGGCCTTCTGTGGCATTCTTTGGCCTTCTGTGGCATTCTTTGGCCTTCTGTGGCATTCTTTGGCCTTCTTTGGACTTCTTTGGACTTCTTTGGCCTCTTTTGCCTTCTCTGGCCTTCTTTGGCCTTCTCTGCCTTCTTTGGCCTTCTTTGACTTTCCGTGGCCAATTTGGCCTTCTCTGGCCTTCTTTGTCCTCTCTGGCCTTCCTGGCCTGCTTTGGCCTGCTTTAGCCTCTTTGACCTTCTTTGACCTTCTCTGGCCTTCTCTTGCCTTCTCCTGGCCTTCTCTGGCCTTCTTTTAACTCTTTGGCCCTCTCTTACCCTCTTTGGCCTTCTGTGGCCTCTTTGGCTTTCCTTGGCCTCCTCTGGCCTCCTCTGGCCTTCTTTGGCCTGCTTTGGCCTTCTGTGGCCTTCTGTGGCTTTCTGAGGCTTTCTGTGGCCACTCTGACTCTCTCTAGCCCTATTTGGCCTTCTTTGTCCTTCTGTAGCCTTCTGTGGCATTCTCTGGCCTTCTCTGGCCTTCATTGGCCTTCTTTGGCATTCTTTAGCTATTTTTGGCCTCTCTGGACTGCTTTGGCCTTTTGTGGCCTGCTTTGGCCTTCTGTGGCATTCTTTGGCCTTCTGTGGCATTCTTTGGCCTTCTGTGGCATTCTTTGGCCTTCTGTGGCATTCTTTGCCCTTCTGTGGCTTTCTTTCGCCTTCTTTGACCTTCTTTGGACTTCTTTGGCCTTATTTGGCCTTCTCTGGCCTTCCTTGGCCTCCTCTGGCCTTCTTTGGCCTTATTTGGCCTTCTTTGTCCTTCTGTGGCTTTCTGTGGCCACTCTGACTCTCTCTAGCCCTATTTGGCCTTCTTTGTCCTTCTGTAGCCTTCTGTGGCATTTTCTGGCCTTCTCTGGCCTTCATTGGCCTTCTTTGGCATTCTTTATCCTTTTTTGGCCTCTCTGGACTGCTTTGGCCTGCTTTGGCCTTCTGTGGCCTGCTTTGGCCTTCTGTGGCCTGCTTTGGCCTTCTGTGGCCTGCTTTGGCCTTCTGTGGCATTCTTTGGCCTTCTGTGGCATTCTTTGGGCTTCTGTGGCATTCTTTCGCCTTCTTTGGACTTCTTTGGACTTCTTTGGCCTATTTGGCCTTCTCTGGCCTTCTTTGGCCTTCTTTGGCCTCTCTGGCCTTCTCTGGCCTGCTTTGGCCTTCTTTAGCCTCTTTGACCTTTTTTGACCTTCTTTGGACTTCTTTGGCCTTATTTGGTCTTCTCTGGCCTTCTTTGACCTTCTTTGGCTTTCTGTGGCCTTCTTTGGCCTTCTCTGGCCTTCTTTGGCCTTCTTTGGCCTCTTTGGATTTCTCTGGCTTCCTTTGGCCTGATTTGGCCTGCTTTGGCCTGCTTTGGCCTCTTTTGGCCTGCTTTGGCCTCTTTTGGCCTGCTTTGGCCTGCTTTGGCCTGCTTTGGCCTTCTCTGGCCTTCTTTGGCTTCTTTGGCCTTCTCTGGCCTTCTCTGGCCTTCTTTGGACTCTTTGGCCCTCTCTTACCCTCTTTGGCCTTCTGTGGCCTCTTTGGCTTTCCTTGGCCTTCTTTAGCCTTCTCTGGCCTTCTGTAGCATTCTTTGGCCTTCTCTTGCCTTATTTGGCGTCTTTGGCCTCTTTTGCCTTCTCTGGCCTTCTTTGGCCTTCTCTGCCTTCTTTGGCCTTCTTTGACTTTCCGTGGCCAATTTGGCCTTCTCTGGCCTTCTTTGTCCTCTCTGGCCTTCCTGGCCAGCTTTGGCCTGCTTTAGCCTCTTTGACCTTCTTTGACCTTCTCTGGCCTTCTCTTGCCTTCTCCTGGCCTTCTCTGGCCTTCTTTTAACTCTTTGGCCCTCTCTTACCCTCTTTGGCCTTCTGTGGCCTCTTTGGCTTTCCTTGGCCTCCTCTGGCCTCCTGTGGCCTTCTTTGGCCTTCTTTGTCCTTCTGTGGCCTTCTGTGGCTTTCTGTGGCCACTCTGACTCTCTCTAGCCCTATTTGGCCTTCTTTGGCCTTCTGTAGCCTTCTGTGGCATTCTCTGGCCTTTTCTGGCCTTCATTGGCCTTCTTTGGCATTCTTTAGCCTTTTTTGTCCTCTCTGGACTGCTTTGGCTTGCTTTGGCCTGCATTGGCATTCTTTGGCCTTCTGTGGCATTCTTTGGCCTTCTGTGGCATTCTTTGGCCTTCTTTGACCTTCTTTGGACTTCTTTGGCCTATTTGGCCTTCTCTGGCCTTCTTTGGCCTGCTTTGGCCTTCTTTGGCCTCTTTGACCTTCTTTGACCTTCTGTGGCCTTCTTTGGCCTTATTTGGCCTTCTCTGGCCTTCTTTGGCCTTCTCTGGCCTCTTTGTCCTTCTCTTACCCTCTCTGGCCTTCTGTTGTGTCTTTGTCTTTCCTTGGCCTTCTTTGGCCCTCTCTGGCATTCTTTGGCCTTCTGTGGCTTTCTTTCGCCTTCTTTGACCTACTTTGGCGTTCTTTGGCCTATTTGGCCTTCTCTGGCCTTCTTTGGCCTTCTTTTGCCTCTCTGGCCTTCTCTGGCCAGCTTTGGCCTGCTTTAGCCTCTTTGACCTTCTTTGACCTTCTTTGACCTTCTTTGACCTTCTTTGGCCTTCTTTGGCCTTCTTTGGCCTTCTTTGGCCTTCTTTGGCCTTCTCTGGCCTTCTTTGGCCTTCTCTGGCCTTCTTTGGACTCTTTGTCCCTCTCTTACCCTCTTTGGCCTTCTGTGGCCTCTTTGGCATTCTTTGGCCTTCTTTGGCCTTCTTTATCCTTCTTTGGACTCTTTGGCCCTCTCTTACCCTCTTTGGCCTTCTGTGGCCTCTTTGGCTTTCCTTGGCCTCCTCTGGCCTCTTCTGGCCTGCTTTGGCTTGCTTTGGCCTTCTCTGGCCTTCTTTTAACTCTTTGGCCCTCTCTTACCCTCTTTGGCCTTCTGTGGCCTCTTTGGCTTTCCTTGGCCTCCTCTGGCCTCCTGTGGCCTTCTTTGGCCTTCTGTGGCCTTCTGTGGCTTTCTGTGGCCACTCTGACTCTCTCTAGCCCTATTTGGCCTTCTTTGGCCTTCTGTAGCCTTCTGTGGCATTCTCTGGCCTTCATTGGCCTTCTTTGGCATTCTTTAGCCTTTTTTGTCCTCTCTGGACTGCTTTGGCCTGCTTTGGCCTGCATTGGCATTCTTTGGCCTTCTGTGGCATTCTTTGGCCTTCTTTGACCTTCTGTGGCCTTCTTTGGCCTTCTCTGGCCTCTTTGTCCTTCTCTTACCCTCTTTGGCCTTCTGTTGTGTCTTTGTCTTTCCTTGGCCTTCTTTGGCCCTCTCTGGCATTCTTTGGCCTTCTGTGGCGTTCTTTGGACTCTTTGGCCCTCTTTTACCCTCTTTGGCCTTCTCTGGCCTTCTCTGGCCTTCTTTGGCCTCTTTGGCCCTCTCTTACCCTTTTGGCCTTCTGTGGCCTCTTTGGCTTTCTCTGGCCTTCTTTGGCCTTCTGTATCCTTCTTTGGCCTACTTGACCTTCTTTGGTTATCTTTGGACTTCTTTGTCCTTCTTTGGCCTTCTTTTGCCTTCTGTGGCATTCTTTGGCCTTCTCTACCCTTCTCTGGCCTTCTTTCCCCTTCTGTGTCCTTCTTTGCACTGCTCTGGCCTTCTTTGGCCTTCTTTGGACTCTTTGCCCCTCTCTTACCCTCCTTGGCATTCTTTGGCCTTCTTTGGCCTTCTGTGGCATTCTTTGGCCTTCTGTGGCATTCTTTGGCCTTCTGTGGCTTTCTTTCGCCTTCTTTGACCTTCTTTGGACTTCTTTGGCCTATTTGGCCTTCTCTGGCCTTCTTTGGCCTTCTTTGGCCTCTCTGGTCTTCTATGGCCTTCTGTTGCCTCTTTGTCCTTCTCTTACCCTCTTTGGCCTTCTGTTGTGTCTTTGTCTTTCCTTGGCCTTCTTTGGCCCTCTCTGGCATTCTTTGGCCTTCTGTGGCATTCTTTGGCCTTCTCTACCCTTCTCTGGACTTCTTTCCCCTTCTGTGTCCTTCTTTGCACTTCTCTGGCCTTCTTTGGCCTTCTTTGGACTCTTTGGCCCTCTCTTACCCTCTTTGGCCTTCTGTGGCCTCTTTGTCTTTCCGTTGGCCTTCTTTGGCCTTCTCTGGCCTTATTTGGCCTTCTGTGGCCTTCTGTGGCTTTCTGAGGCTTTCTGTGGCCACTCTGACTCTCTCTAGCCCTATTTGGCCTTCTTTGTCCTTCTGTAGCCTTCTCTGGCCTTCTCTGGCCTTCTCTGGCCTTCATTGGCCTTCTTTGGCATTCTTTAGCCTTTTTTGGCCTCTCTGGACTGCTTTGGCCTGCTTTGGCCTTCTGTGGCCTGCTTTGGCCTTCTGTGGCATTCTTTGGCCTTCTGTGGCATTCTTTGGCCTTCTGTGGCATTCTTTGGCCTTCTGTGGCATTCTTTGGCCTTCTTTGGACTTCTTTGGACTTCTTTGGCCTCTTTTGCCTTCTCTGGCCTTCTTTGGCCTTCTCTGCCTTCTTTGGCCTTCTTTGACTTTCCGTGGCCAATTTGGCCTTCTCTGGCCTTCTTTGTCCTCTCTGGCCTTCCTGGCCTGCTTTGGCCTGCTTTAGCCTCTTTGACCTTCTTTGACCTTCTCTGGCCTTCTCTTGCCTTCTCCTGGCCTTCTCTGGCCTTCTTTTAACTCTTTGGCCCTCTCTTACCCTCTTTGGCCTTCTGTGGCCTCTTTGGCTTTCCTTGGCCTCCTCTGGCCTCCTCTGGCCTTCTTTGGCCTGCTTTGGCCTTCTGTGGCCTTCTGTGGCTTTCTGAGGCTTTCTGTGGCCACTCTGACTCTCTCTAGCCCTATTTGGCCTTCTTTGTCCTTCTGTAGCCTTCTGTGGCATTCTCTGGCCTTCTCTGGCCTTCATTGGCCTTCTTTGGCATTCTTTAGCTATTTTTGGCCTCTCTGGACTGCTTTGGCCTTTTGTGGCCTGCTTTGGCCTTCTGTGGCATTCTTTGGCCTTCTGTGGCATTCTTTGGCCTTCTGTGGCATTCTTTGGCCTTCTGTGGCATTCTTTGCCCTTCTGTGGCTTTCTTTCGCCTTCTTTGACCTTCTTTGGACTTCTTTGGCCTTATTTGGCCTTCTCTGGCCTTCCTTGGCCTCCTCTGGCCTTCTTTGGCCTTATTTGGCCTTCTTTGTCCTTCTGTGGCTTTCTGTGGCCACTCTGACTCTCTCTAGCCCTATTTGGCCTTCTTTGTCCTTCTGTAGCCTTCTGTGGCATTTTCTGGCCTTCTCTGGCCTTCATTGGCCTTCTTTGGCATTCTTTAGCCTTTTTTGGCCTCTCTGGACTGCTTTGGCCTGCTTTGGCCTTCTGTGGCCTGCTTTGGCCTTCTGTGGCCTGCTTTGGCCTTCTGTGGCCTGCTTTGGCCTTCTGTGGCATTCTTTGGCCTTCTGTGGCATTCTTTGGCCTTCTGTGGCATTCTTTCGCCTTCTTTGGACTTCTTTGGACTTCTTTGGCCTATTTGGCCTTCTCTGGCCTTCTTTGGCCTTCTTTGGCCTCTCTGGCCTTCTCTGGCCTGCTTTGGCCTTCTTTAGCCTCTTTGACCTTTTTTGACCTTCTTTGGACTTCTTTGGCCTTATTTGGTCTTCTCTGGCCTTCTTTGACCTTCTTTGGCTTTCTGTGGCCTTCTTTGGCCTTCTCTGGCCTTCTTTGGCCTTCTTTGGCCTCTTTGGATTTCTCTGGCTTCCTTTGGCCTGATTTGGCCTGCTTTGGCCTGCTTTGGCCTCTTTTGGCCTGCTTTGGCCTCTTTTGGCCTGCTTTGGCCTGCTTTGGCCTGCTTTGGCCTTCTCTGGCCTTCTTTGGCTTCTTTGGCCTTCTCTGGCCTTCTTTGCCCTTCTTTGGACTCTTTGGCCCTCTCTTACCCTCTTTGGCCTTCTGTGGCCTCTTTGGCTTTCCTTGGCCTTCTTTAGCCTTCTCTGGCCTTCTGTAGCATTCTTTGGCCTTCTCTTGCCTTATTTGGCGTCTTTGGCCTCTTTTGCCTTCTCTGGCCTTCTTTGGCCTTCTCTGCCTTCTTTGGCCTTCTTTGACTTTCCGTGGCCAATTTGGCCTTCTCTGGCCTTCTTTGTCCTCTCTGGCCTTCCTGGCCTGCTTTGGCCTGCTTTAGCCTCTTTGACCTTCTCTGGCCTTCTCTTGCCTTCTCCTGGCCTTCTCTGGCCTTCTTTTAACTCTTTGGCCCTCTCTTACCCTCTTTGGCCTTCTGTGGCCTCTTTGGCTTTCCTTGGCCTCCTCTGGCCTCCTGTGGCCTTCTTTGGCCTTCTTTGTCCTTCTGTGGCCTTCTGTGGCTTTCTGTGGCCACTCTGACTCTCTCTAGCCCTATTTGGCCTTCTTTGGCCTTCTGTAGCCTTCTGTGGCATTCTCTGGCCTTTTCTGGCCTTCATTGGCCTTCTTTGGCATTCTTTAGCCTTTTTTGTCCTCTCTGGACTGCTTTGGCTTGCTTTGGCCTGCATTGGCATTCTTTGGCCTTCTGTGGCATTCTTTGGCCTTCTGTGGCATTCTTTGGCCTTCTTTGACCTTCTTTGGACTTCTTTGGCTTATTTGGCCTTCTCTGGCCTTCTTTGGCCTGCTTTGGCCTTCTTTGGCCTCTTTGACCTTCTTTGACCTTCTGTGGCCTTCTTTGGCCTTATTTGGCCTTCTCTGGCCTTCTTTGGCCTTCTCTGGCCTCTTTGTCCTTCTCTTACCCTCTCTGGCCTTCTGTTGTGTCTTTGTCTTTCCTTGGCCTTCTTTGGCCCTCTCTGGCATTCTTTGGCCTTCTGTGGCTTTCTTTCGCCTTCTTTGACCTACTTTGGCGTTCTTTGGCCTATTTGGCCTTCTCTGGCCTTCTTTGGCCTTCTTTTGCCTCTCTGGCCTTCTCTGGCCAGCTTTGGCCTGCTTTAGCCTCTTTGACCTTCTTTGACCTTCTTTGACCTTCTTTGACTTCTTTGACCTTCTTTGACCTTCTTTGACCTTCTTTGGCCTTCTTTGGCCTTCTTTGGCCTTCTTTGGCCTTCTCTGGCCTTCTTTGGCCTTCTCTGGCCTTCTTTGGACTCTTTGTCCCTCTCTTACCCTCTTTGGCCTTCTGTGGCCTCTTTGGCATTCTTTGGCCTTCTTTGGCCTTCTTTATCCTTCTTTGGACTCTTTGGCCCTCTCTTACCCTCTTTGGCCTTCTGTGGCCTCTTTGGCTTTCCTTGGCCTCCTCTGGCCTCTTCTGGCCTGCTTTGGCTTGCTTTGGCCTTCTCTGGCCTTCTTTTAACTCTTTGGCCCTCTCTTACCCTCTTTGGCCTTCTGTGGCCTCTTTGGCTTTCCTTGGCCTTCTTTCGCCTTCTTTTGCCTTCTTTGGCCTTCTTTGTCCTTCTGTGGCTTTCTGTGGCCACTCTGACTCTCTCTAGCCCTATTTGGCCTTCTTTGGCCTTCTGTAGCCTTCTGTGGCATTCTCTGGCCTTCTCTGGCCTTCATTGGCCTTCTTTGGCATTCTTTAGCCTTTTTTGTCCTCTCTGGACTGCTTTGGCCTGCTTTGGCCTGCATTGGCATTCTTTGGCCTTCTGTGGCATTCTTTGGCCTTCTTTGACCTTCTGTGGCCTTCTTTGGCCTTCTCTGGCCTCTTTGTCCTTCTCTTACCCTCTTTGGCCTTCTGTTGTGTCTTTGTCTTTCCTTGGCCTTCTTTGGCCCTCTCTGGCATTCTTTGGCCTTCTGTGGCGTTCTTTGGACTCTTTGGCCCTCTTTTACCCTCTTTGGCCTTCTCTGGCCTTCTCTGGCCTTCTTTGGCCTCTTTGGCCCTCTCTTACCCTTTTGGCCTTCTGTGGCCTCTTTGGCTTTCTCTGGCCTTCTTTGGCCTTCTGTATCCTTCTTTGGCCTACTTGACCTTCTTTGGTTATCTTTGGACTTCTTTGTCCTTCTTTGGCCTTCTTTTGCCTTCTGTGGCATTCTTTGGCCTTCTCTACCCTTCTCTGGCCTTCTTTCCCCTTCTGTGTCCTTCTTTGCACTGCTCTGGCCTTCTTTGGCCTTCTTTGGACTCTTTGCCCCTCTCTTACCCTCCTTGGCATTCTTTGGCCTTCTTTGGCCTTCTGTGGCATTCTTTGGCCTTCTGTGGCATTCTTTGGCCTTCTGTGGCTTTCTTTCGCCTTCTTTGACCTTCTTTGGACTTCTTTGGCCTATTTGGCCTTCTCTGGCCTTCTTTGGCCTTCTTTGGCCTCTCTGGTCTTCTATGGCCTTCTGTTGCCTCTTTGTCCTTCTCTTACCCTCTTTGGCCTTCTGTTGTGTCTTTGTCTTTCCTTGGCCTTCTTTGGCCCTCTCTGGCATTCTTTGGCCTTCTGTGGCATTCTTTGGCCTTCTCTACCCTTCTCTGGACTTCTTTCCCCTTCTGTGTCCTTCTTTGCACTTCTCTGGCCTTCTTTGGCCTTCTTTGGACTCTTTGGCCCTCTCTTACCCTCTTTGGCCTTCTGTGGCCTCTTTGTCTTTCCGTTGGCCTTCTTTGGCCTTCTCTGGCCTTATTTGGCCCTCTGTGGCCTTCTGTGGCTTTCTGAGGCTTTCTGTGGCCACTCTGACTCTCTCTAGCCCTATTTGGCCTTCTTTGTCCTTCTGTAGCCTTCTCTGGCCTTCTCTGGCCTTCTCTGGCCTTCATTGGCCTTCTTTGGCATTCTTTAGCCTTTTTTGGCCTCTCTGGACTGCTTTGGCCTGCTTTGGACTTCTGTGGCCTGCTTTGGCCTTCTATGGCATTCTTTGGCCTTCTTTGGCCTTCTTTAGCCTTCTTTGGCCTTCTTTGGACTTCTTAGGACTTCTTTGGACTTCTTTGGACTTCTTTGGACTTCTTTGGACTTCTTTGGCCTTCTTTGGCCTCTCTGGCCTTCTCTGGCCTGCTTTGGCCTTCTTTAGCCTCTTTGACCTTTTTTGACCTTCTTTGGATTTCTTTGGCCTTATTTGGTCTTCTCTGGCCTTCTTTGACCTTCTTTGGCTTTCTGTGGCCTTCTTTGGCCTTCTCTGGCCTTCTTTGGCCTTCTTTGGCCTCTTTGGATTTCTCTGGCTTCCTTTGGCCTGATTTGGCCTGCTTTGGCCTCTTTTGGCCTGCTTTGGCCTCTTTTGGCCTGCTTTGGCCTTCTTTAGCCTTCTCTGGCCTTCTGTAGCATTCTTTGGCCTTCTCTTGCCTTATTTGGCGTCTTTGGCCTCTTTTGCCTTCTCTGGCCTTCTTTGGCCTTCTCTGCCTTCTTTGGCCTTCTTTGACTTTCCGTGGCCAATTTGGCCTTCTCTGGCCTTCTTTGTCCTCTCTGGCCTTCCTGGCCTGCTTTGGCCTGCTTTAGCCTCTTTGACCTTCTTTGACCTTCTCTGGCCTTCTCTTGCCTTCTCCTGGCCTTATCTGGCCTTCTTTTAACTCTTTGGCCCTCTCTTACCCTCTTTGGCCTTCTGTGGCCTCTTTGGCTTTCCTTGGCCTCCTCTGGCCTCCTCTGGCCTTCTTTGGCCTGCTTTGGCCTTCTGTGGCCTTCTGTGGCTTTCTGAGGCTTTCTGTGGCCACTCTGACTCTCTCTAGCCCTATTTGGCCTTCTTTGGCCTTCTGTAGCCTTCTGTGGCATTCTCTGGCCTTCTCTGGCCTTCATTGGCCTTCTTTGGCATTCTTTAGCCTTTTTTGGCCTCTCTGGACTGCTTTGGACTTCTGTGGCCTGCTTTGGCCTTCTGTGGCATTCTTTGGCCTTCTGTGGCATTCTTTGGCCTTCTGTGGCATTCTTTGCCCTTCTGTGGCTTTCTTTCGCCTTCTTTGACCTTCTTTGGACTTCTTTGGCCTTATTTGGCCTTCTCTGGCCTTCCTTGGCCTCCTCTGGCCTTCTTTGGCCTTATTTGGCCTTCTTTGTCCTTCTGTGGCTTTCTGTGGCCACTCTGACTCTCTCTAGCCCTATTTGGCCTTCTTTGTCCTTCTGTAGCCTTCTGTGGCATTCTCTGGCCTTCTCTAGCCTTCATTGGCCTTCTTTGGCATTCTTTAGCCTTTTTTGGCCTCTCTGGACTGCTTTGGCCTGCTTTGGCCTTCTGTGGCCTGCTTTGGCCTTCTGTGGCATTCTTTGGCCTTCTGTGGCATTCTTTGGCCTTCTGTGGCTTTCTTTCGCCTTCTTTGGACTTCTTTGGACTTCTTTGGCCTATTTGGCCTTCTCTGGCCTTCTTTGGCCTTCTTTGGCCTCTCTGGCCTTCTCTGGCCTGCTTTGGCCTTCTTTAGCCTCTTTGACCTTTTTTGACCTTCTTTGGACTTCTTTGGCCTTCTTTGGACTTCTTTGACCTTCTTTGACCTTCTTTGGACTTCTTTGGACTTCTTTGACCTTCTTTGACCTTCTTTGACCTTCTTTGACCTTCTTTGACCTTCTTTGACCTTCTTTGACCTTCTTTGACCTTCTTTGGACTTCTTTGGACTTCTTTGGACTTCTTTGGACTTCTTTGGACTTCTGTGGCCCTCTCTGGCATTCTTTGGCCTTCTCTGGCATTCTTTCGCCTTCTCTGGCATTCTTTCGCCTTCTCTGGCATTCTTTCGCCTTCTCTGGCATTCTTTCGCCTTCTCTGGCATTCTTTCGCCTTCTCTGGCATTCTTTGGCCTACTTGGCCTTCTTTGGCTATCTTTGGCCTTCTTTGGCTTTCTGTGGCCTTCTTTGGCCTTCTTTGGCCTCTTTGGATTTCTCTGGCTTCCTTTGGCCTGATTTGGCCTGCTTTGGCCTGCTTTGGCCTCTTTTGGCCTGCTTTGGCCTCTTTTGTCCTGCTTTGGCCTGCTTTGGCCTGCTTTGGCCTGCTTTGGCCTTCTCTGGCCTTCTTTGGCTTCTTTGGCCTTCTCTGGCCTTCTTTGGCCTTCTTTGGACTCTTTGGCCCTCTCTTACCCTCTTTGGCCTTCTGTGGCCTCTTTGGCTTTCCTTGGCCTCCTCTGGCCTCCTGTGGCCTTCTTTGGCCTTCTGTGGCCTTCTGTGGCTTTCTGTGGCCACTCTGACTCTCTCTAGCCCTATTTGGCCTTCTTTGGCCTTCTGTAGCCTTCTGTGGCATTCTCTGGCCTTTTCTGGCCTTCATTGGCCTTCTTTGGCATTCTTTAGCCTTTTTTGTCCTCTCTGGACTGCTTTGGCTTGCTTTGGCCTGCATTGGCATTCTTTGGCCTTCTGTGGCATTCTTTGGCCTTCTGTGGCATTCTTTGGCCTTCTTTGACCTTCTTTGGACTTCTTTGGCCTATTTGGCCTTCTCTGGCCTTCTTTGGCCTGCTTTGGCCTTCTTTGGCCTCTTTGACCTTCTTTGACCTTCTGTGGCCTTCTTTGGCCTTATTTGGCCTTCTCTGGCCTTCTTTGGCCTTCTCTGGCCTCTTTGTCCTTCTCTTACCCTCTCTGGCCTTCTGTTGTGTCTTTGTCTTTCCTTGGCCTTCTTTGGCCCTCTCTGGCATTCTTTGGCCTTCTGTGGCTTTCTTTCGCCTTCTTTGACCTACTTTGGCGTTCTTTGGCCTATTTGGCCTTCTCTGGCCTTCTTTGGCCTTCTTTTGCCTCTCTGGCCTTCTCTGGCCAGCTTTGGCCTGCTTTAGCCTCTTTGACCTTCTTTGACCTTCTTTGACCTTCTTTGACCTTCTTTGACTTCTTTGACCTTCTTTGACCTTCTTTGACCTTCTTTGGCCTTCTTTGGCCTTCTTTGGCCTTCTTTGGCCTTCTCTGGCCTTCTTTGGCCTTCTCTGGCCTTCTTTGGACTCTTTGTCCCTCTCTTACCCTCTTTGGCCTTCTGTGGCCTCTTTGGCATTCTTTGGCCTTCTTTGGCCTTCTTTATCCTTCTTTGGACTCTTTGGCCCTCTCTTACCCTCTTTGGCCTTCTGTGGCCTCTTTGGCTTTCCTTGGCCTCCTCTGGCCTCTTCTGGCCTGCTTTGGCTTGCTTTGGCCTTCTCTGGCCTTCTTTTAACTCTTTGGCCCTCTCTTACCCTCTTTGGCCTTCTGTGGCCTCTTTGGCTTTCCTTGGCCTCCTCTGGCCTCCTGTGGCCTTCTTTGGCCTTCTGTGGCCTTCTGTGGCTTTCTGTGGCCACTCTGACTCTCTCTAGCCCTATTTGGCCTTCTTTGGCCTTCTGTAGCCTTCTGTGGCATTCTCTGGCCTTCATTGGCCTTCTTTGGCATTCTTTAGCCTTTTTTGTCCTCTCTGGACTGCTTTGGCCTGCTTTGGCCTGCATTGGCATTCTTTGGCCTTCTGTGGCATTCTTTGGCCTTCTTTGACCTTCTGTGGCCTTCTTTGGCCTTCTCTGGCCTCTTTGTCCTTCTCTTACCCTCTTTGGCCTTCTGTTGTGTCTTTGTCTTTCCTTGGCCTTCTTTGGCCCTCTCTGGCATTCTTTGGCCTTCTGTGGCGTTCTTTGGACTCTTTGGCCCTCTTTTACCCTCTTTGGCCTTCTCTGGCCTTCTCTGGCCTTCTTTGGCCTCTTTGGCCCTCTCTTACCCTTTTGGCCTTCTGTGGCCTCTTTGGCTTTCTCTGGCCTTCTTTGGCCTTCTGTATCCTTCTTTGGCCTACTTGACCTTCTTTGGTTATCTTTGGACTTCTTTGTCCTTCTTTGGCCTTCTTTTGCCTTCTGTGGCATTCTTTGGCCTTCTCTACCCTTCTCTGGCCTTCTTTCCCCTTCTGTGTCCTTCTTTGCACTGCTCTGGCCTTCTTTGGCCTTCTTTGGACTCTTTGCCCCTCTCTTACCCTCCTTGGCATTCTTTGGCCTTCTTTGGCCTTCTGTGGCATTCTTTGGCCTTCTGTGGCATTCTTTGGCCTTCTGTGGCTTTCTTTCGCCTTCTTTGACCTTCTTTGGACTTCTTTGGCCTATTTGGCCTTCTCTGGCCTTCTTTGGCCTTCTTTGGCCTCTCTGGTCTTCTATGGCCTTCTGTTGCCTCTTTGTCCTTCTCTTACCCTCTTTGGCCTTCTGTTGTGTCTTTGTCTTTCCTTGGCCTTCTTTGGCCCTCTCTGGCATTCTTTGGCCTTCTGTGGCATTCTTTGGCCTTCTCTACCCTTCTCTGGACTTCTTTCCCCTTCTGTGTCCTTCTTTGCACTTCTCTGGCCTTCTTTGGCCTTCTTTGGACTCTTTGGCCCTCTCTTACCCTCTTTGGCCTTCTGTGGCCTCTTTGTCTTTCCGTTGGCCTTCTTTGGCCTTCTCTGGCCTTATTTGGCCCTCTGTGGCCTTCTGTGGCTTTCTGAGGCTTTCTGTGGCCACTCTGACTCTCTCTAGCCCTATTTGGCCTTCTTTGTCCTTCTGTAGCCTTCTCTGGCCTTCTCTGGCCTTCTCTGGCCTTCATTGGCCTTCTTTGGCATTCTTTAGCCTTTTTTGGCCTCTCTGGACTGCTTTGGCCTGCTTTGGACTTCTGTGGCCTGCTTTGGCCTTCTATGGCATTCTTTGGCCTTCTTTGGCCTTCTTTGGCCTTCTTTGGACTTCTTTGGACTTCTTTGGACTTCTTTGGACTTCTTTGGACTTCTTTGGACTTCTTTGGACTTCTTTGGACTTCTTTGGACTTCTTTGGACTTCTTTGGCCTTCTTTGGCCTCTCTGGCCTTCTCTGGCCTGCTTTGGCTTTCTGTGGCCTTCTTTGGCCTTCTCTGGCCTTCTTTGGCCTTCTTTGGCCTCTTTGGATTTCTCTGGCTTCCTTTGGCCTGATTTGGCCTGCTTTGGCCTGCTTTGGCCTCTTTTGGCCTGCTTTGGCCTCTTTTGGCCTGCTTTGGCCTTCTTGAGCCTTCTCTGGCCTTCTGTAGCATTCTTTGGCCTTCTCTTGCCTTATTTGGCGTCTTTGGCCTCTTTTGCCTTCTCTGGCCTTCTTTGGCCTTCTCTGCCTTCTTTGGCCTTCTTTGACTTTCCGTGGCCAATTTGGCCTTCTCTGGCCTTCTTTGTCCTCTCTGGCCTTCCTGGCCTGCTTTGGCCTGCTTTAGCCTCTTTGACCTTCTTTGACCTTCTCTGGCCTTCTCTTGCCTTCTCCTGGCCTTATCTGGCCTTCTTTTAACTCTTTGGCCCTCTCTTACCCTCTTTGGCCTTCTGTGGCCTCTTTGGCTTTCCTTGGCCTCCTCTGGCCTCCTCTGGCCTTCTTTGGCCTGCTTTGGCCTTCTGTGGCCTTCTGTGGCTTTCTGAGGCTTTCTGTGGCCACTCTGACTCTCTCTAGCCCTATTTGGCCTTCTTTGGCCTTCTGTAGCCTTCTGTGGCATTCTCTGGCCTTCTCTGGCCTTCATTGGCCTTCTTTGGCATTCTTTAGCCTTTTTTGACCTTCTCTGGCCTTCTCTGGCCTTCTGTGGCCTGCTTTGGCCTTCTGTGGCATTCTTTGGCCTTCTGTGGCATTCTTTGGCCTTCTGTGGCATTCTTTGCCCTTCTGTGGCTTTCTTTCGCCTTCTTTGACCTTCTTTGGACTTCTTTGGCCTTATTTGGCCTTCTCTGGCCTTCCTTGGCCTCCTCTGGCCTTCTTTGGCCTTATTTGGCCTTCTTTGTCCTTCTGTGGCTTTCTGTGGCCACTCTGACTCTCTCTAGCCCTATTTGGCCTTCTTTGTCCTTCTGTAGCCTTCTGTGGCATTTTCTGGCCTTCTCTGGCCTTCATTGGCCTTCTTTGGCATTCTTTAGCCTTTTTTGGCCTCTCTGGACTGCTTTGGCCTGCTTTGGCCTTCTGTGGCCTGCTTTGGCCTTCTGTGGCCTGCTTTGGCCTTCTGTGGCCTGCTTTGGCCTTCTGTGGCATTCTTTGGCCTTCTGTGGCATTCTTTGGGCTTCTGTGGCATTCTTTCGCCTTCTTTGGACTTCTTTGGACTTCTTTGGCCTATTTGGCCTTCTCTGGCCTTCTTTGGCCTTCTTTGGCCTCTCTGGCCTTCTCTGGCCTGCTTTGGCCTTCTTTAGCCTCTTTGACCTTTTTTGACCTTCTTTGGACTTCTTTGGCCTTATTTGGTCTTCTCTGGCCTTCTTTGACCTTCTTTGGCTTTCTGTGGCCTTCTTTGGCCTTCTCTGGCCTTCTTTGGCCTTCTTTGGCCTCTTTGGATTTCTCTGGCTTCCTTTGGCCTGATTTGGCCTGCTTTGGCCTGCTTTGGCCTCTTTTGGCCTGCTTTGGCCTCTTTTGGCCTGCTTTGGCCTGCTTTGGCCTGCTTTGGCCTTCTCTGGCCTTCTTTGGCTTCTTTGGCCTTCTCTGGCCTTCTTTGCCCTTCTTTGGACTCTTTGGCCCTCTCTTACCCTCTTTGGCCTTCTGTGGCCTCTTTGGCTTTCCTTGGCCTTCTTTAGCCTTCTCTGGCCTTCTGTAGCATTCTTTGGCCTTCTCTTGCCTTATTTGGCGTCTTTGGCCTCTTTTGCCTTCTCTGGCCTTCTTTGGCCTTCTCTGCCTTCTTTGGCCTTCTTTGACTTTCCGTGGCCAATTTGGCCTTCTCTGGCCTTCTTTGTCCTCTCTGGCCTTCCTGGCCTGCTTTGGCCAGCTTTAGCCTCTTTGACCTTCTTTGACCTTCTCTGGCCTTCTCTTGCCTTCTCCTGGCCTTCTCTGGCCTTCTTTTAACTCTTTGGCCCTCTCTTACCCTCTTTGGCCTTCTGTGGCCTCTTTGGCTTTCCTTGGCCTCCTCTGGCCTCCTGTGGCCTTCTTTGGCCTTCTTTGTCCTTCTGTGGCCTTCTGTGGCTTTCTGTGGCCACTCTGACTCTCTCTAGCCCTATTTGGCCTTCTTTGGCCTTCTGTAGCCTTCTGTGGCATTCTCTGGCCTTTTCTGGCCTTCATTGGCCTTCTTTGGCATTCTTTAGCCTTTTTTGTCCTCTCTGGACTGCTTTGGCTTGCTTTGGCCTGCATTGGCATTCTTTGGCCTTCTGTGGCATTCTTTGGCCTTCTGTGGCATTCTTTGGCCTTCTTTGACCTTCTTTGGACTTCTTTGGCCTATTTGGCCTTCTCTGGCCTTCTTTGGCCTGCTTTGGCCTTCTTTGGCCTCTTTGACCTTCTTTGACCTTCTGTGGCCTTCTTTGGCCTTATTTGGCCTTCTCTGGCCTTCTTTGGCCTTCTCTGGCCTCTTTGTCCTTCTCTTACCCTCTCTGGCCTTCTGTTGTGTCTTTGTCTTTCCTTGGCCTTCTTTGGCCCTCTCTGGCATTCTTTGGCCTTCTGTGGCTTTCTTTCGCCTTCTTTGACCTACTTTGGCGTTCTTTGGCCTATTTGGCCTTCTCTGGCCTTCTTTGGCCTTCTTTTGCCTCTCTGGCCTTCTCTGGCCAGCTTTGGCCTGCTTTAGCCTCTTTGACCTTCTTTGACCTTCTTTGACCTTCTTTGACCTTCTTTGACTTCTTTGACCTTCTTTGACCTTCTTTGACCTTCTTTGACCTTCTTTGACCTTCTTTGACCTTCTTTGACCTTCTTTGACCTTCTCTGGCCTTCTTTGGCCTTCTCTGGCCTTCTTTGGACTCTTTGTCCCTCTCTTACCCTCTTTGGCCTTCTGTGGCCTCTTTGGCATTCTTTGGCCTTCTTTGGCCTTCTTTATCCTTCTTTGGACTCTTTGGCCCTCTCTTACCCTCTTTGGCCTTCTGTGGCCTCTTTGGCTTTCCTTGGCCTCCTCTGGCCTCTTCTGGCCTGCTTTGGCTTGCTTTGGCCTTCTCTGGCCTTCTTTTAACTCTTTGGCCCTCTCTTACCCTCTTTGGCCTTCTGTGGCCTCTTTGGCTTTCCTTGGCCTTCTTTCGCCTTCTTTTGCCTTCTTTGGCCTTCTTTGTCCTTCTGTGGCTTTCTGTGGCCACTCTGACTCTCTCTAGCCCTATTTGGCCTTCTTTGGCCTTCTGTAGCCTTCTGTGGCATTCTCTGGCCTTCTCTGGCCTTCATTGGCCTTCTTTGGCATTCTTTAGCCTTTTTTGTCCTCTCTGGACTGCTTTGGCCTGCTTTGGCCTGCATTGGCATTCTTTGGCCTTCTGTGGCATTCTTTGGCCTTCTTTGACCTTCTGTGGCCTTCTTTGGCCTTCTCTGGCCTCTTTGTCCTTCTCTTACCCTCTTTGGCCTTCTGTTGTGTCTTTGTCTTTCCTTGGCCTTCTTTGGCCCTCTCTGGCATTCTTTGGCCTTCTGTGGCGTTCTTTGGACTCTTTGGCCCTCTTTTACCCTCTTTGGCCTTCTCTGGCCTTCTCTGGCCTTCTTTGGCCTCTTTGGCCCTCTCTTACCCTTTTGGCCTTCTGTGGCCTCTTTGGCTTTCTCTGGCCTTCTTTGGCCTTCTGTATCCTTCTTTGGCCTACTTGACCTTCTTTGGCTATCTTTGGACTTCTTTGTCCTTCTTTGGCCTTCTTTTGCCTTCTGTGGCATTCTTTGGCCTTCTCTACCCTTCTCTGGCCTTCTTTCCCCTTCTGTGTCCTTCTTTCCCCTTCTGTGTCCTTCTTTGCACTGCTCTGGCCTTCTTTGGCCTTCTTTGGACTCTTTGCCCCTCTCTTACCCTCCTTGGCATTCTTTGGCCTTCTTTGGCCTTCTGTGGCATTCTTTGGCCTTCTGTGGCATTCTTTGGCCTTCTGTGGCTTTCTTTCGCCTTCTTTGACCTTCTTTGGACTTCTTTGGCCTATTTGGCCTTCTCTGGCCTTCTTTGGCCTTCTTTGGCCTCTCTGGTCTTCTATGGCCTTCTGTTGCCTCTTTGTCCTTCTCTTACCCTCTTTGGCCTTCTGTTGTGTCTTTGTCTTTCCTTGGCCTTCTTTGGCCCTCTCTGGCATTCTTTGGCCTTCTGTGGCATTCTTTGGCCTTCTCTACCCTTCTCTGGACTTCTTTCCCCTTCTGTGTCCTTCTTTGCACTTCTCTGGCCTTCTTTGGCCTTCTTTGGACTCTTTGGCCCTCTCTTACCCTCTTTGGCCTTCTGTGGCCTCTTTGTCTTTCCGTTGGCCTTCTTTGGCCTTCTCTGGCCTTATTTGGCCTTCTGTGGCCTTCTGTGGCTTTCTGAGGCTTTCTGTGGCCACTCTGACTCTCTCTAGCCCTATTTGGCCTTCTTTGTCCTTCTGTAGCCTTCTCTGGCCTTCTCTGGCCTTCTCTGGCCTTCATTGGCCTTCTTTGGCATTCTTTAGCCTTTTTTGGCCTCTCTGGACTGCTTTGGCCTGCTTTGGCCTTCTGTGGCCTGCTTTGGCCTTCTGTGGCATTCTTTGGCCTTCTGTGGCATTCTTTGGCCTTCTGTGGCATTCTTTGGCCTTCTGTGGCATTCTTTGGCCTTCTTTGGACTTCTTTGGACTTCTTTGGCCTCTTTTGCCTTCTCTGGCCTTCTTTGGCCTTCTCTGCCTTCTTTGGCCTTCTTTGACTTTCCGTGGCCAATTTGGCCTTCTCTGGCCTTCTTTGTCCTCTCTGGCCTTCCTGGCCTGCTTTGGCCTGCTTTAGCCTCTTTGACCTTCTTTGACCTTCTCTGGCCTTCTCTTGCCTTCTCCTGGCCTTCTCTGGCCTTCTTTTAACTCTTTGGCCCTCTCTTACCCTCTTTGGCCTTCTGTGGCCTCTTTGGCTTTCCTTGGCCTCCTCTGGCCTCCTCTGGCCTTCTTTGGCCTGCTTTGGCCTTCTGTGGCCTTCTGTGGCTTTCTGAGGCTTTCTGTGGCCACTCTGACTCTCTCTAGCCCTATTTGGCCTTCTTTGTCCTTCTGTAGCCTTCTGTGGCATTCTCTGGCCTTCTCTGGCCTTCATTGGCCTTCTTTGGCATTCTTTAGCTATTTTTGGCCTCTCTGGACTGCTTTGGCCTTTTGTGGCCTGCTTTGGCCTTCTGTGGCATTCTTTGGCCTTCTGTGGCATTCTTTGGCCTTCTGTGGCATTCTTTGGCCTTCTGTGGCATTCTTTGCCCTTCTGTGGCTTTCTTTCGCCTTCTTTGACCTTCTTTGGACTTCTTTGGCCTTATTTGGCCTTCTCTGGCCTTCCTTGGCCTCCTCTGGCCTTCTTTGGCCTTATTTGGCCTTCTTTGTCCTTCTGTGGCTTTCTGTGGCCACTCTGACTCTCTCTAGCCCTATTTGGCCTTCTTTGTCCTTCTGTAGCCTTCTGTGGCATTTTCTGGCCTTCTCTGGCCTTCATTGGCCTTCTTTGGCATTCTTTAGCCTTTTTTGGCCTCTCTGGACTGCTTTGGCCTGCTTTGGCCTTCTGTGGCCTGCTTTGGCCTTCTGTGGCCTGCTTTGGCCTTCTGTGGCCTGCTTTGGCCTTCTGTGGCATTCTTTGGCCTTCTGTGGCATTCTTTGGCCTTCTGTGGCATTCTTTCGCCTTCTTTGGACTTCTTTGGACTTCTTTGGCCTATTTGGCCTTCTCTGGCCTTCTTTGGCCTTCTTTGGCCTCTCTGGCCTTCTCTGGCCTGCTTTGGCCTTCTTTAGCCTCTTTGACCTTTTTTGACCTTCTTTGGACTTCTTTGGCCTTATTTGGTCTTCTCTGGCCTTCTTTGACCTTCTTTGGCTTTCTGTGGCCTTCTTTGGCCTTCTCTGGCCTTCTTTGGCCTTCTTTGGCCTCTTTGGATTTCTCTGGCTTCCTTTGGCCTGATTTGGCCTGCTTTGGCCTGCTTTGGCCTCTTTTGGCCTGCTTTGGCCTCTTTTGGCCTGCTTTGGCCTCTTTTGGCCTGCTTTGGCCTGCTTTGGCCTGCTTTGGCCTTCTCTGGCCTTCTTTGGCTTCTTTGGCCTTCTCTGGCCTTCTTTGCCCTTCTTTGGACTCTTTGGCCCTCTCTTACCCTCTTTGGCCTTCTGTGGCCTCTTTGGCTTTCCTTGGCCTTCTTTAGCCTTCTCTGGCCTTCTGTAGCATTCTTTGGCCTTCTCTTGCCTTATTTGGCGTCTTTGGCCTCTTTTGCCTTCTCTGGCCTTCTTTGGCCTTCTCTGCCTTCTTTGGCCTTCTTTGACTTTCCGTGGCCAATTTGGCCTTCTCTGGCCTTCTTTGTCCTCTCTGGCCTTCCTGGCCTGCTTTGGCCTGCTTTAGCCTCTTTGACCTTCTCTGGCCTTCTCTTGCCTTCTCCTGGCCTTCTCTGGCCTTCTTTTAACTCTTTGGCCCTCTCTTACCCTCTTTGGCCTTCTGTGGCCTCTTTGGCTTTCCTTGGCCTCCTCTGGCCTCCTGTGGCCTTCTTTGGCCTTCTTTGTCCTTCTGTGGCCTTCTGTGGCTTTCTGTGGCCACTCTGACTCTCTCTAGCCCTATTTGGCCTTCTTTGGCCTTCTGTAGCCTTCTGTGGCATTCTCTGGCCTTTTCTGGCCTTCATTGGCCTTCTTTGGCATTCTTTAGCCTTTTTTGTCCTCTCTGGACTGCTTTGGCTTGCTTTGGCCTGCATTGGCATTCTTTGGCCTTCTGTGGCATTCTTTGGCCTTCTGTGGCATTCTTTGGCCTTCTTTGACCTTCTTTGGACTTCTTTGGCTTATTTGGCCTTCTCTGGCCTTCTTTGGCCTGCTTTGGCCTTCTTTGGCCTCTTTGACCTTCTTTGACCTTCTGTGGCCTTCTTTGGCCTTATTTGGCCTTCTCTGGCCTTCTTTGGCCTTCTCTGGCCTCTTTGTCCTTCTCTTACCCTCTCTGGCCTTCTGTTGTGTCTTTGTCTTTCCTTGGCCTTCTTTGGCCCTCTCTGGCATTCTTTGGCCTTCTGTGGCTTTCTTTCGCCTTCTTTGACCTACTTTGGCGTTCTTTGGCCTATTTGGCCTTCTCTGGCCTTCTTTGGCCTTCTTTTGCCTCTCTGGCCTTCTCTGGCCAGCTTTGGCCTGCTTTAGCCTCTTTGACCTTCTTTGACCTTCTTTGACCTTCTTTGACCTTCTTTGACTTCTTTGACCTTCTTTGACCTTCTTTGACCTTCTTTGGCCTTCTTTGGCCTTCTTTGGCCTTCTTTGGCCTTCTCTGGCCTTCTTTGGCCTTCTCTGGCCTTCTTTGGCCTTCTCTGGCCTTCTTTGGCCTTCTTTGGCCTTCTCTTACCCTCTTTGGCCTTCTGTTGTGTCTTTGTCTTTCCTTGGCCTTCTTTGGCCCTCTCTGGCATTCTTTGGCCTTCTGTGGCGTTCTTTGGACTCTTTGGCCCTCTTTTACCCTCTTTGGCCTTCTCTGGCCTTCTCTGGCCTTCTTTGGCCTCTTTGGCCCTCTCTTACCCTTTTGGCCTTCTGTGGCCTCTTTGGCTTTCTCTGGCCTTCTTTGGCCTTCTGTATCCTTCTTTGGCCTACTTGACCTTCTTTGGTTATCTTTGGACTTCTTTGTCCTTCTTTGGCCTTCTTTTGCCTTCTGTGGCATTCTTTGGCCTTCTCTACCCTTCTCTGGCCTTCTTTCCCCTTCTGTGTCCTTCTTTGCACTGCTCTGGCCTTCTTTGGCCTTCTTTGGACTCTTTGCCCCTCTCTTACCCTCCTTGGCATTCTTTGGCCTTCTTTGGCCTTCTGTGGCATTCTTTGGCCTTCTGTGGCATTCTTTGGCCTTCTGTGGCTTTCTTTCGCCTTCTTTGACCTTCTTTGGACTTCTTTGGCCTATTTGGCCTTCTCTGGCCTTCTTTGGCCTTCTTTGGCCTCTCTGGTCTTCTATGGCCTTCTGTTGCCTCTTTGTCCTTCTCTTACCCTCTTTGGCCTTCTGTTGTGTCTTTGTCTTTCCTTGGCCTTCTTTGGCCCTCTCTGGCATTCTTTGGCCTTCTGTGGCATTCTTTGGCCTTCTCTACCCTTCTCTGGACTTCTTTCCCCTTCTGTGTCCTTCTTTGCACTTCTCTGGCCTTCTTTGGCCTTCTTTGGACTCTTTGGCCCTCTCTTACCCTCTTTGGCCTTCTGTGGCCTCTTTGTCTTTCCGTTGGCCTTCTTTGGCCTTCTCTGGCCTTATTTGGCCCTCTGTGGCCTTCTGTGGCTTTCTGAGGCTTTCTGTGGCCACTCTGACTCTCTCTAGCCCTATTTGGCCTTCTTTGTCCTTCTGTAGCCTTCTCTGGCCTTCTCTGGCCTTCTCTGGCCTTCATTGGCCTTCTTTGGCATTCTTTAGCCTTTTTTGGCCTCTCTGGACTGCTTTGGCCTGCTTTGGACTTCTGTGGCCTGCTTTGGCCTTCTATGGCATTCTTTGGCCTTCTTTGGCCTTCTTTAGCCTTCTTTGGCCTTCTTTGGACTTCTTTGGACTTCTTTGGACTTCTTAGGACTTCTTTGGACTTCTTTGGACTTCTTTGGACTTCTTTGGACTTCTTTGGCCTTCTTTGGCCTCTCTGGCCTTCTCTGGCCTGCTTTGGCCTTCTTTAGCCTCTTTGACCTTTTTTGACCTTCTTTGGACTTCTTTGGCCTTATTTGGTCTTCTCTGGCCTTCTTTGACCTTCTTTGGCTTTCTGTGGCCTTCTTTGGCCTTCTCTGGCCTTCTTTGGCCTTCTTTGGCCTCTTTGGATTTCTCTGGCTTCCTTTGGCCTGATTTGGCCTGCTTTGGCCTCTTTTGGCCTGCTTTGGCCTCTTTTGGCCTGCTTTGGCCTTCTTTAGCCTTCTCTGGCCTTCTGTAGCATTCTTTGGCCTTCTCTTGCCTTATTTGGCGTCTTTGGCCTCTTTTGCCTTCTCTGGCCTTCTTTGGCCTTCTCTGCCTTCTTTGGCCTTCTTTGACTTTCCGTGGCCAATTTGGCCTTCTCTGGCCTTCTTTGTCCTCTCTGGCCTTCCTGGCCTGCTTTGGCCTGCTTTAGCCTCTTTGACCTTCTTTGACCTTCTCTGGCCTTCTCTTGCCTTCTCCTGGCCTTATCTGGCCTTCTTTTAACTCTTTGGCCCTCTCTTACCCTCTTTGGCCTTCTGTGGCCTCTTTGGCTTTCCTTGGCCTCCTCTGGCCTCCTCTGGCCTTCTTTGGCCTGCTTTGGCCTTCTGTGGCCTTCTGTGGCTTTCTGAGGCTTTCTGTGGCCACTCTGACTCTCTCTAGCCCTATTTGGCCTTCTTTGGCCTTCTGTAGCCTTCTGTGGCATTCTCTGGCCTTCTCTGGCCTTCATTGGCCTTCTTTGGCATTCTTTAGCCTTTTTTGGCCTCTCTGGACTGCTTTGGACTTCTGTGGCCTGCTTTGGCCTTCTGTGGCATTCTTTGGCCTTCTGTGGCATTCTTTGGCCTTCTGTGGCATTCTTTGCCCTTCTGTGGCTTTCTTTCGCCTTCTTTGACCTTCTTTGGACTTCTTTGGCCTTATTTGGCCTTCTCTGGCCTTCCTTGGCCTCCTCTGGCCTTCTTTGGCCTTATTTGGCCTTCTTTGTCCTTCTGTGGCTTTCTGTGGCCACTCTGACTCTCTCTAGCCCTATTTGGCCTTCTTTGTCCTTCTGTAGCCTTCTGTGGCATTCTCTGGCCTTCTCTAGCCTTCATTGGCCTTCTTTGGCATTCTTTAGCCTTTTTTGGCCTCTCTGGACTGCTTTGGCCTGCTTTGGCCTTCTGTGGCCTGCTTTGGCCTTCTGTGGCATTCTTTGGCCTTCTGTGGCATTCTTTGGCCTTCTGTGGCTTTCTTTCGCCTTCTTTGGACTTCTTTGGACTTCTTTGGCCTATTTGGCCTTCTCTGGCCTTCTTTGGCCTTCTTTGGCCTCTCTGGCCTTCTCTGGCCTGCTTTGGCCTTCTTTAGCCTCTTTGACCTTTTTTGACCTTCTTTGGACTTCTTTGGCCTTCTTTGGACTTCTTTGACCTTCTTTGACCTTCTTTGGACTTCTTTGGACTTCTTTGACCTTCTTTGACCTTCTTTGACCTTCTTTGACCTTCTTTGACCTTCTTTGACCTTCTTTGACCTTCTTTGGACTTCTTTGGACTTCTTTGGACTTCTTTGGACTTCTGTGGCCCTCTCTGGCATTCTTTGGCCTTCTCTGGCATTCTTTGGCCTTCTCTGGCATTCTTTCGCCTTCTCTGGCATTCTTTCGCCTTCTCTGGCATTCTTTCGCCTTCTCTGGCATTCTTTCGCCTTCTCTGGCATTCTTTGGCCTACTTGGCCTTCTTTGGCTATCTTTGGCCTTCTTTGGCTTTCTGTGGCCTTCTTTGGCCTTCTTTGGCCTCTTTGGATTTCTCTGGCTTCCTTTGGCCTGATTTGGCCTGCTTTGGCCTGCTTTGGCCTCTTTTGGCCTGCTTTGGCCTCTTTTGTCCTGCTTTGGCCTGCTTTGGCCTGCTTTGGCCTGCTTTGGCCTTCTCTGGCCTTCTTTGGCTTCTTTGGCCTTCTCTGGCCTTCTTTGGCCTTCTTTGGACTCTTTGGCCCTCTCTTACCCTCTTTGGCCTTCTGTGGCCTCTTTGGCTTTCCTTGGCCTTCTTTAGCCTTCTCTGGCCTTCTGTAGCATTGTTTGGCCTTCTCTTGCCTTATTTGGCATCTTTGGCCTCTTTTGCCTTCTCTGGCCTTCTTTGGCCTTCTCTGCCTTCTTTGGCCTTCTTTGACTTTCCGTGGCCAATTTGGCCTTCTCTGGCCTTCTTTGTCCTCTCTGGCCTTCCTGGCCTGCTTTGGCCTGCTTTAGCCTCTTTGACCTTCTTTGACCTTCTCTGGCCTTCTCTTGCCTTCTCCTGGCCTTCTCTGGCCTTCTTTTAACTCTTTGGCCCTCTCTTACCCTCTTTGGCCTTCTGTGGCCTCTTTGGCTTTCCTTGGCCTTCTTTCGCCTTCTTTTGCCTTCTTTGGCCTTCTTTGTCCTTCTGTGGCTTTCTGTGGCCACTCTGACTCTCTCTAGCCCTATTTGGCCTTCTTTGGCCTTCTGTAGCCTTCTGTGGCATTCTCTGGCCTTCTCTGGCCTTCATTGGCCTTCTTTGGCATTCTTTAGCCTTTTTTGTCCTCTCTGGACTGCTTTGGCTTGCTTTGGCCTGCATTGGCATTCTTTGGCCTTCTGTGGCATTCTTTGGCCTTCTGTGGCATTCTTTGGCCTTCTTTGACCTTCTTTGGACTTCTTTGGCCTATTTGGCCTTCTCTGGCCTTCTTTGGCCTGCTTTGGCCTTCTTTGGCCTCTTTGACCTTCTTTGACCTTCTGTGGCCTTCTCTGGCCTTCTTTGGCCTTCTCTGGCCTTCTTTGGCCTTCTCTGGCCTCTTTGTCCTTCTCTTACCCTCTTTGGCCTTCTGTTGTGTCCTTGTCTTTCCTTGGCCTTCTTTGGCCCTCTCTGGCATTCTTTGGCCTTCTGTGGCTTTCTTTCGCCTTCTTTGACCTACTTTGGCGTTCTTTGGCCTATTTGGCCTTCTCTGGCCTTCTTTGGCCTTCTTTTGCCTCTCTGGCCTTCTCTGGCCAGCTTTGGCCTGCTTTAGCCTCTTTGACCTTCTTTGACCTTCTTTGACCTTCTTTGACCTTCTTTGACCTTCTTTGACCTTCTTTGACCTTCTTTGACCTTCTTTGACCTTCTCTGACCTTCTTTGGCCTTCTCTGGCCTTCTTTGGCCTTCTCTGGCCTTCTTTGGCCTTCTCTGGCCTTCTTTGGACTCTTTGGCCCTCTCTTACCCTCTTTGGCCTTCTGTGGCCTCTTTGGCTTTCTCTGGCTTTCTTTGGCCTTCTGTATCCTTCTTTGGCCTACTTGACCTTCTTTGGCTATCTTTGGACTTCTTTGTCCTTCTTTGGCCTTCTTTTGCCTTCTGTGGCATTCTTTGGCCTTCTCTACCCTTCTCTGGACTTCTTTCCCCTTCTGTGTCCTTCTTTGCAATTCTCTGGCCTTCTCTGGCCTTCTCTGGCCTTGTTTGGCCTTGTTTGGCCTTCTCTGGCCTGCTTTGGCTTGCTTTGGCCTTCTCTGGCCTTCTTTGGCCTCTTTGGCCCTCTCTTACCCTCTTTGGCCTTCTGTGGCCTCTTTGGCTTTCCTTGGCCTTCTTTCGCCTTCTTTTGCCTTCTTTGGCCTTCTGTGGCATTCTCTTTAATTCTATGTCCTTCTTTGGCCCTCTCTGGCATTCTTTGGCCTTCTGTGGCATTCTTTGGCCTTCTTTGGCCTTCTCTGGCCTTCTGTGGCCTTCTCTGGCCTTCTTTGGCCTTCTTTGGCCTTCTCTGGCCTTCTTTGGCCTTCTCTGGCCTTCTTTGGCCTTCTCTGGCCTTCTTTGGACTCTTTGTCCCTCTCTTACCCTCTTTGGCCTTCTGTGGCCTCTTTGGCATTCTTTGGCCTTCTTTGGCCTTCTTTATCCTTCTTTGGACTCTTTGGCCCTCTCTTACCCTCTTTGGCCTTCTGTGGCCTCTTTGGCTTTCCTTGGCCTCCTCTGGCCTCTTCTGGCCTTCTTTGGCCTGCTTTGGCCTTCTTTGTCCTTCTTTGGACTCTTTGGCCCTCTCTTACCGTCTTTGTCCTTCTGTGGCCTCTTTGGCTTTCCTTGGCCTCCTCTCGCCTCCTCTGGCCTGCTTTGGCCTTCTTTGGCCTTCTGTAGCCTTCTGTGACATTCTCTGGCCTTCTCTGGCCTTCATTGGCCTTCTTTGGCATTCTTTATCCTTTTTTGGCCTCTCTGGACTGCTTTGGCAAGCTTTGGCATTCTTTGGCCTTCTGTGGCATTCTTTGGCCTTCTGTGGCATTCTTTGGACTTCTTTGGCCTGTTTGCCCTTCTCTGGCCTTCTTTGGCCTCTCTGGCCTTCTCTGGCCTGCTTTGGCCTTCTTTAGCCTCTTTGACCTTCTTTCGACTTCTTTGGCCTTATTTGGCCTTCTTTGGCCTTCTTTGGCCTTCTCTGGCCTTCTTTGGCCTTCTGTGGCCTTCTTTGGCCTTCTCTGGCCTGCTTTGGCCTGCTTTGGCCTCTTTTGGCCTGCTTTAGCCTGCTTTGGCCTCCTTTGGCCTTCTTTGGCTTCTTTGGCCTTCTCTGCCTTCTTTGGCCTTCTTTGACTTTCCGTGGCCAATTTGGCCTTCTCTGGCCTTCTTTGTCCTCTCTGGCCTTCCTGGCCTGCTTTGGCCTGCTTTAGCCTCTTTGACCTTCTTTGACCTTCTCTGGCCCTCTCTTACCCTCTTTGGCATTCTTTGGCCTTCTTTGGCCTTCTTTGGACTCTTTGTCCCTCTCTTACCCTCTTTGGCCTTCTGTGGCCTCTTTGGCTTTCCCTGGCCTTCTTTGGCCTTCTGTATCCTTCTTTGGCCTACTTGACCTTCTTTGGCTATCTTTGGACTTCTTTGTCCTTCTTTGGCCTTCTTTTGCCTTCTGTGGCATTCTTTGGCCTTCTGTGGCTTTCTTTCGCCTTCTTTGACCTTCTTTGGACTTCTTTGGACTTCTTTGGACTTCTCTGGCCTTCTTTGACCTTCTTTGGCTTTCTGTGGCCTTCTTTGGCCTTCTCTGGCCTTCTTTGGCCTTCTTTGGCCTCTTTGGATTTCTCTGGCTTCCTTTGGCCTGATTTGGCCTGCTTTGGCCTGCTTTGGCCTCTTTTGGCCTGCTTTGGCCTCTTTTGTCCTGCTTTGGCCTGCTTTGGCCTGCTTTGGCTTGCTTTGGCCTTCTCTGGCCTTCTTTGGCCTTCTTTGGACTCTTTGGCCCTCTCTTACCCTCTTTGGCCTTCTGTGGCCTCTTTGGCTTTCCTTGGCCTCCTCTGGCCTCCTCTGGCCTTCTTTGGCCTGCTTTGGCCTTCTTTGTCCTTCTTTGGACTCTTTGGCCCTCTCTTACCGTCTTTGTCCTTCTGTGGCCTCTTTGGCTTTCCTTGGCCTCCTCTCGCCTCCTCTGGCCTGCTTTGGCCTTCTTTGGCCTTCTGTAGCCTTCTGTGGCATTCTCTGGCCTTCTCTGGCCTTCATTGGCCTTCTTTGGCATTCTTTAGCCTTTTTTGGCCTCTCTGGACTGCTTTGGCATTCTGTGGCATTCTTTGGCCTTCTGTGGCATTCTTTGGCCTTCTGTGGCATTCTTTGGACTTCTTTGGCCTGTTTGCCCTTCTCTGGTCTTCTTTGGCCTCTCTGGCCTTCTCTGGCCTGCTTTGGCCTTCTTTAGCCTCTTTGACCTTCTTTGGACTTCTTTGGCCTTATTTGGCCTTCTTTGGCCTTCTTTGGCCTTCTCTGGCCTTCTTTGGCCTTCTTTGGCCTTCTGTGGCCTTCCTGGCCTGCTTTGGCCTGCTTTAGCTTCTTTGACCGTCTTTGACCTTCTTTGACCTTCTCTTGCCTTCTCCTGCCCTTCTGTGGCCTTCTTTGGACTCTTTGTCCCTCTCTTACCCTCTTTGGCCTTCTGTGGCCTCTTTGGCTTTCTCTGGCCTTCTTTGGCCTTCTGTATCCTTCTTTGGCCTACTTGACCTTCTTTGGCTATCTTTGGACTTCTTTGTCCTTCTCTGGCCTTCTTTTGCCTTCTGTGGCATTCTTTGGCCTTCTCTACCCTTCTCTGGACTTCTTTCCCCTTCTGTGTCCTTCTTTGCACTGCTCTGGCCTTCTATGGCCTTCTTTGGCCTTCTTTTGACTCTTTGGCCCTCTCTTACCCTCTTTGGCCTTCTGTGGCGTTATTTGGCCTTCTTTGGACTCTTTGGCCCTCTCTTACCCTCTTTGGCCTTCTGTGGCCTCTTTGGCTTTCCTTGGCCTCCTCTGGCCTTCTTTGGCCTGCTTTGGCCTTCTTTGTCCTTCTGTGGCTTTCTGTGGCCACTCTGACTCTCTCTAGCCCTATTTGGCCTTCTTTGTCCATCTGTAGCCTTCTGTGGCATTCTCTGGCCTTCTCTGGCCTTCATTGGCCTTCTTTGGCATTCTTCAGCCTTTTTTGGCCTCTCTGGACTGCTTTGGCCTGCTTTGGCCTTCTGTGGCCTGCTTTGGCCTTCTGTGGCCTGCTTTGGCCTTCTGTGGCCTTCTTTGGACTCTTTGGCCCTCTCTTACCCTCTTTGGCCTTCTGTGGCCTCTTTGGCTTTCCTTGGCCTTCTTTAGCCTTCTCTGGCATTCTGTAGCATTCTTTGGCCTTCTCTTGCCTTATTTGGCATCTTTGGCCTCTTTTGCCTTCTCTGGCCTTCTTTGGCCTTCTCTGCCTTCTTTGGCCTTCTTTGACTTTCCGTGGCCAATTTGGCCTTCTCTGGCCTTCTTTGTCCTCTCTGGCCTTCCTGGCCTGCTTTGGCCTGCTTTAGCCTCTTTGACCTTCATTGACCTTCATTGACCTTCTTTGACCTTCTTTGACCTTCTTTGACCTTCTTTGACCTTCTTTGACCTTCTTTGACCTTCTTTGACCTTCTTTGACCTTCTTTGACCTTCTTTGACCTTCTTTGACCTTCTCTGACCTTCTCTGACCTTCTCTGGACTCTTTGTCCCTCTCTTACCCTCTTTGGCCTTCTGTGGCCTCTTTGGCTTTCTCTGGCTTTCTTTGGCCTTCTGTATCCTTCTTTGGCCTACTTGACCTTCTTTGGCTATCTTTGGACTTCTTTGGCCCTCTCTGGCATTCTTTGGCCTTCTGTGGCATTCTTTGGCCTTCTCTACCCTTCTCTGGCATTCTTTCGCCTTCTCTGGCCTTCTTTGGCTTTCTCTGGCCTTCTTTCGCCTTCTGTGCCCTTCTTTGGCCTACTTGGCCTTCTTTGGCTATCTTTGGACTTCTGTGGCCTTCTGTGGCATTCTTTAGCCTTCTCTACCCTTCTCTGGCCTTCTTTCGCTTTCTGTGTCCCTCTTTGGCCTACTTGGCCTTCTTTGGCTATCTTTGGTCTTCTTTGGCCTTCTGTGGCATTCTGTGGCATTCTTTAGCCTTCTCTACCATTCTCTGGCCTTCTTTCGCCTTCTGTCTCCTTCTTTGCACTTCTCTAGACTTCTTTGGCCTTCTTTGGACTCTTTGGCCCTCTCTTACCCTCTTTGGCCTTCTGTGGACTCTTTGTCTTTCCGTTGGCCTTCTATGGCCTTCTGTAGCATTCTTTGGCCTCTTTGGATTTCTCTGGCCTGCTTTGGCCTATTTTGGCCTGTTTTGGACTTCTTTGTCCTTCTGTGGGTTTCTGTGGCTTTCTGTGGCCACTCTGACTCTCTCTAGCCCTGTTTGGCCTTCTTTGTCCATCTGTAGCCTTCTGTGGCATTCTCTGGCCTTCTCTGGCCTTCATTGGCCTTCTTTGGCATTCTTTAGCCTTTTTTGGCCTCTCTGGACTGCTTTGGCCTGCTTTGGCCTTCTGTGGCCTGCTTTGGCCTTCTGTGGCCTGCTTTGGCCTGCTTTAGCCTCTTTGACCTTCTTTGACCTTCTTTGACCTTCTCTGGCCTTCGCTGGCTTTCTCTGGCCTTCTCCTGGCCTTCTGTGGCCTTCTTTGGACTCTTTGTCCCTCTCTTACCCTCTTTGGCCTTCTGTGGCCTCTTTGGCTTTCCTTGGCCTCCTCTGGCCTCCTCTGGCCTCCTTTGGCCTGCTTTGGCCTTCTTTGGCCTTCTGTGGCCTTCTGTGGCCACTCTGACTCTCTCTAGCCCTATTTGGCCTTCTTTGGCCTTCTGTAGACTTCTGTGGCATTGTCTGGCCTTCTCTGGCCTTCATTGGCCTTCTTTGGCATTCTTTAACCTTTTCTGGCCTCTCTGGACTGCTTTGGCCTGCTTTGGCCTGCATTGGCATTCTTTGGCCTTCTGTGGCATTCTTTGGCCTTCTGTGCCATGCTTTGGCCTTCTGTGCCATGCTTTGGCCTTCTGTGGCTTTCTTTCGCCTTCTTTGACCTTCTTTGGACTTCTTTGGCATATTTGGCCTTCTCTGGCCTTCTTTGGCCTTCTTTGGCCTCTCTGGCCTTCTCTGGCCTGCTTTGGCCTTCTTTAGCCTCTTTGACCTTCTTTGGCCTTCTTTGGCCTTCTTTGGCCTTCTTTGGCCTTCTTTGGCCTTCTTTGGCCTTCTCTTACCCTCTTTGGCCTTCTGTTGTGTCTTTGTCTTTCCTTGGCCTTCTTTGGCCCTCTCTGGCATTCTTTGGCCTTCTGTGGCTTTCTTTCACCTTCTTTGACCTACATTGGCGTTCTTTGGCCTATTTGGCCTTCTCTGGCCTTCTTTGGCCTTCTTTTGCCTCTCTGGCCTTCTCTGGCCAGCTTTGGCCTGCTTTAGCCTCTTTGACCTTCTTTGACCTTCTTTGACCTCCTTTGGACTCCATTGGACTCCTTTGTCCTTCTCTGGCCTTCTCTGGCCTTCTCTGGCCTGCTTTGGCTTGCTTTGGCCTTCTCTGGCCTTCTTTGGACTCTTTGTCCCTCTCTTACCCTCTTTGGCCTTCTGTGGCCTCTTTGGCTTTCCTTGGCCTTCTTTCGCCTTCTTTTGCCTTCTTTGGCCTCTTTGGCCTTCTGTGGCATTCTCTTTCATTCTATGTCCTTCTTTGGCCTTCTGTGGCATTCTTTGGCCTTCTCTACCCTTCTCTGGACTTCTTTCCCCTTCTGTGTCCTTCTTTGAACTGCTCTGGCCTTCTTTGGCCTTCTTTGGACTCTTTGGCCCTATCTTACCCTCTTTGGCATTCTTTGGCCTTCTTTGGCCTTCTTTGGACTCCTTGCCCCTCTCTTACCCTCTTTGGCCTTCTGTGGCCTCTTTGGCTTTCCTTGGCCTCCTCTGGCCTTCTTTGGCCTTCTCTGGCCTGCTTTGGCCTTCTTTGTCCTTCTGTGGCCTTCTGTGGCCACTCTGAACCTCTCTAGCCCTATTTGGCCTTCTTTGGCCTTCTGTAGCCTTCTGTGGCATTCTCTGGCCTTCTCTGGACTTCATTGGCCTTTTTTGGCCTCTCTGGACTGTTTTGTCCTGCTTTGGCCAGCTTTGGCCTCTTTGTCCTTCTGTGGCCTTCTTTGGCCTTCTCTGGCCTCTTTGGATTTCTCTGGCTTCCTTTGGCCTGATTTGGCCTGCTTTGGCCTGCTTTGGCCTGCTTTGGCCTCTTTTGGCCTGCTTTGGCCTGCTTTGGTTTTCTTTGTACCTCTTTTTCTTCTTTGGCCTTCTCTGGCTTTCTGTGGCCTTCTTTGGCCTTCTCTGGCCTTCTTTGGCCTTCTTTGGCCTCTTTGGATTTCTCTGGCTTCCTTTGGCCTGATTTGGCCTGCTTTGGCCTGCTTTGGCCTTCTCTGGCCTTCTTTGTCCTCTCTGGCCTTCCTGGCCTGCTTTGGCCTGCTTTAGACTCTTTGACCTTCTTTGAACTTCTTTGACCTTCTCTGGCCTTCTCTGGCCTTCTCCTGGCCTTCTCTGGCCTTCTCCTGGCCTTCTTTGGACTCTTTGTCCCTCTCTTACCCTCTTTGAACTTCTGTGGCCTCTTTGGCTTTCTCTGGCCTTCTTTGGCCTTCTGTATCCTTCTTTGGCCTACTTGGCCTTCTTTGGCTATCTTTGGTCTTCTTTGGCGTTCTTTTGCCTTCTGTGGCATTCTTTGGCCTTCTTTACCCTTCTCTGGACTTCTTTCCCCTTCTGTGTCCTTCTTTGCACTTCTCTGGCCTTCTTTGGCCTTCTTTGGCTTGCTTTGGCCTTCTCTGGCCTTCTTTGGACTCTTTGTCCCTCTCTTACCCTCTTTGGCCTTCTGTGGCCTCTTTGGCTTTCCTTGGCCTTCTTTCGCCTTCTTTTGCCTTCTTTGGCCTCTTTGGCCTTCTGTGGCATTCTCTTTCATTCTATGTCCTTCTTTGGCCTTCTGTGGCATTCTTTGGCCTTCTCTACCCTTCTCTGGACTTCTTTCCCCTTCTGTGTCCTTCTTTGAACTGCTCTGGCCTTCTTTGGCCTTCTTTGGACTCTTTGGCCCTATCTTACCCTCTTTGGCATTCTTTGGCCTTCTTTGGCCTTCTTTGGACTCCTTGCCCCTCTCTTACCCTCTTTGGCCTTCTGTGGCCTCTTTGGCTTTCCTTGGCCTCCTCTGGCCTTCTTTGGCCTTCTCTGGCCTGCTTTGGCCTTCTTTGTCCTTCTGTGGCCTTCTGTGGCCACTCTGAACCTCTCTAGCCCTATTTGGCCTTCTTTGGCCTTCTGTAGCCTTCTGTGGCATTCTCTGGCCTTCTCTGGACTTCATTGGCCTTTTTTGGCCTCTCTGGACTGTTTTGTCCTGCTTTGGCCAGCTTTGGCCTCTTTGTCCTTCTGTGGCCTTCTTTGGCCTTCTCTGGCCTCTTTGGATTTCTCTGGCTTCCTTTGGCCTGATTTGGCCTGCTTTGGCCTGCTTTGGCCTGCTTTGGCCTCTTTTGGCCTGCTTTGGCCTGCTTTGGTTTTCTTTGTACCTCTTTGGCTTCTTTGGCCTTCTCTGGCTTTCTGTGGCCTTCTTTGGCCTTCTCTGGCCTTCTTTGGACTTCTTTGGCCTCTTTGGATTTCTCTGGCTTCCTTTGGCCTGATTTGGCCTGCTTTGGCCTGCTTTGGCCTTCTCTGGCCTTCTTTGTCCTCTCTGGCCTTCCTGGCCTGCTTTGGCCTGCTTTAGACTCTTTGACCTTCTTTGAACTTCTTTGACCTTCTCTGGCCTTCTCTGGCCTTCTCCTGGCCTTCTCCTGGCCTTCTCTGGCCTTCTCCTGGCCTTCTTTGGACTCTTTGTCCCTCTCTTACCCTCTTTGAACTTCTGTGGCCTCTTTGGCTTTCTCTGGCCTTCTTTGGCCTTCTGTATCCTTCTTTGGCCTACTTGGCCTTCTTTGGCTATCTTTGGTCTTCTTTGGCGTTCTTTTGCCTTCTGTGGCATTCTTTGGCCTTCTTTACCCTTCTCTGGACTTCTTTCCCCTTCTGTGTCCTTCTTTGCACTTCTCTGGCCTTCTTTGGCCTTCTTTGGACTCTTTGGCCCTCTCTTACCCTCTTTGGCCTTCTTTGGCCTTCTTTGTCCTTCTTTGGACTCTTTGGCCCTCTCTTACACTCTTTGTCCTTCTGTGGCCTCTTTGGCTTTCCTTGGCCTCCTCTCGCCTCCTCTGGCCTTCTTTGGCCTGCTTTGGCCTTCTTTGGACTTCTGTGGCCTTCTGTGGCATTCTTTGGCCTTCTCTGGCCTTCTTTGACCTTCTGTGGCCTTCATTGGCTTCTGTGGCCTTCTTTGGCCTTCTTTGGCCTTCTCTGGCCTCCTTTGGCCTTCTTTGTCCTCCTTTGGCTTCTCTTACCCTCTTTGGCCTTCTGTGGCCTCTTTGGCTTTCCTTGGCCTTCTTTAGCCTTCTCTGGCCTTCTGTAGCATTCTTTGGCCTTCTCTTGCATTATTTGGCATCTTTGGCCTCTTTTACCTTCTCTGGCCTTCTTTGGCCTTCTCTGCCTTCTTTGGCCTTCTTTGACTTTCCGTGGCCAATTTGGCCTTCTCTGGCCTTCTTTGTCCTCTCTGGCCTTCCTGGCCTGCTTTGGCCTGCTTTAGCCTCTTTGACCTTCATTGACCTTCATTGACCTTCATTGACCTTCATTGACCTTCATTGACCTTCATTGACCTTCTTTGACCTTCTTTGACCTTCTTTGACCTTCTTTGACCTTCTCTGGCCTTCTCCTGGCCTTCTCTTGGCCTTCTCCTGGCTTTCTCTGGCCTTCTCTGGCCTTCTCTGGCCTTCTCTGGCCTTCTCTGGCCTTCTCTGGCCTTCTCTGGCCTCTCTGGCCTGCTTTGGACTTCTTTAGCCTCTTTGACCTTCTTTGACCTTCTTTGGACTTCTTTGGCCTTATTTGGCCTTCTCTGGCCTTCTTTGACCTTCTGTGGCCTTCTTTGGCCTTCTCTGGCCTTCTCTGGCCTTCTCTGGCCTCCTTTGGCCTTCTTTGTTCTTCTTTGACTTCTCTGGCCTTCTTTGGACTCTTTGTCCCTCTCTTACCCTCTTTGGCCTTCTGTGGCCTCTTTGGCTTTCCTTGGCCTCCTCTGGCCTTCTTTGGCCTTCTTTGGCCTGCTTTGGCCTTCTTTGGCCTTCTGTGGCCTTCTGTGGCCACTCTGACTCTCTCTAGCCCTATTTGGCCTTCTTTGGCCTTCTGTAGCCTTCTGTGGCATTCTCTGGCCTTCTCTGGCCTTCATTGGCCTTCATTGGCATTCTTTAGCCTTTTCTGGCCTCTCTGGACTGCTTTGGCCTTCTGTGGCATTCTTTGGCCTTCTTTGGCCCTCTCTGGCATTCTGTGGCCTCTTTGGCTTTCTCTGGCCTTCTTTGGCCTTCGGTATCCTTCTTTGGCCTACTTGACCTTCTTTGGCTATCTTTGGACTTCTTTGTCCTTCTTTGGCCTTCTTTTGCCTTCTGTGGCATTCTTTGGCCTTCTCTACCCTTCTCTGGACTTCTTTCCCCTTCTGTGTCCTTCTTTGCACTTCTCTGGCCTTCTTTGGCCTTCTTTGGACTCTTTGGCCCTCTCTTACCCTCTTTGGCATTCTTTGGCCTTCTTTGGCCTTCTTTGGACTCTTTGGCCCTCTCTTACCCTCTTTGGCCTTCTGTGGCATTCTTTGGCTTTCCTTGGCCTCCTCTGGCCTTCTTTGGCCTGCTTTGGCCTTCTTTGTCCTTCTGTGGCCTTCTGTGGCTTTCTGTGGCCACTCTGACTCTCTCTAGCCCTATTTGGCCTTCTTTGGCCTTCTGTAGCCTTCTGTGGCCTTCGCTGGCCTTCTCTGGCCTTCATTGGCCTTCTTTGGCATTCTTTGGCATTCTTTGGCCTTTTTTGGCCTGCTTTGGCCTGCTTTGGCCTTCTCTGTCCTTCTCTGGCCTTCTTTCGCCTTCTGTGTCCTTCTTTGGCCTGCTTGGCCTTCTTTGGCCTTCTTTGGCCTTCTGTGGCCTTCTGTGGCCTTCTGTGGCCTTCTGTGGCCTGATTTGGCCTGCTTTGGCCTGCTTTGGCCTTCTCTGGCCTTCTTTGGACTCTTTGGCCCTCTCTTACCCTCTTTGGCCTTCTGTGGCCTCTTTGGCTTTCCTTGGCCTTCTTTAGCCTTCTCTGGCCTTCTGTAGCATTCTTTGGCCTTCTCTTGCCTTATTTGGCATCTTTGGCCTCTTTTGCCTTCTCTGGCCTTCTTTGGCCTTCTCTGCCTTCTTTGACTTTCCGTGGCCAATTTGGCCTTCTCTGGCCTTCTTTGTCCTCTCTGGCCTTCCTGGCCTGCTTTGGCCTCCTTTAGCCTCTTTTACCTTCTTTGACCTTCTTTGACCTTCTTTGACCTTCTTTGACCTTCTCTTGCCTTCTCCTGGCCTTCTGTGGCCTTCTGTGGACTCTTTGTCCCTCTCTTACCCTCTTTGGCCTTCTGTGGCCTCTTTGGCTTTCTCTGGCCTTCTTTGGCCTTCTGTATCCTTCTTTGGCCTACTTGACCTTCTTTGGCTATCTTTGGACTTCTTTGTCCTTCTTTGGCCTTCTTTTGCCTTCTGTGGCATTCTTTGGCTTTCTCTACCCTTTTCTAGACTTCTTTCCTCTTCTGTGTCCTTCTTTGCACTTCTCTGGCCTTCTTTGGCCTTCTTTGGACTCTTTGGCCCTCTCTTACCCTCTTTGGCCTTCTGTGGCCTCTTTGGCCTTCTTTGGCCTTCTTTGGCCTTCTCTGGCCTTATTTGGCCTTCTGTGGCCTTCTTTGTCCTTCTCTGGCCTTCTTTGGCCTTCTTTGGCCTCTTTGGATTTCTCTGGCTTCCTTTGGCCTGATTTGGCCTGCTTTGGCTTGCTTTGGCCTCTTTTGGCCTGCTTTGGCCTCTTTTGGCCTGCTTTGGCCTTCTTTGGCCTACTCTGGCCTTCTTTGGCTTCTTTGGCCTTCTCTGGCCTTCTTTGGCCTTCTTTGGACTCTTTGGCCCTCTCTTACCCTCTTTGGCCTTCTGTGGCCTCTTTGGCTTTCTCTGGCTTTCTTTGGCCTTCTGTATCCTTCTTTGGCCTACTTGACCTTCTTTGGCTATCTTTGGACTTCTTTGTCCTTCTTTGGCCTTCTTTGGACTCTTTGGCCCTCTCTTACCCTCTTTGGCCTTCTGTGGCCTCTTTGGCTTTCCTTGGCCTCCTCTGGCCTCCTCTGGCCTTCTTTGGCCTGCTTTGGCCTTCTTTGGCTTTCTGTGGCCTTCCTGGCCTGCTTTGGCCTGCTTTAGCTTCTTTGACCGTCTTTGACCTTCTTTGACCTTCTCTTGCCTTCTCCTGCCCTTCTGTGGCCTTCTTTGGACTCTTTGTCCCTCTCTTACCCTCTTTGGCCTTCTGTGGCCTCTTTGGCTTTCTCTGGCCTTCTTTGGCCTTCTGTATCCTTCTTTGGCCTACTTGACCTTCTTTGGCTATCTTTGGACTTCTTTGTCCTTCTCTGGCCTTCTTTTGCCTTCTGTGGCATTCTTTGGCCTTCTCTACCCTTCTCTGGACTTCTTTCCCCTTCTGTGTCCTTCTTTGCACTGCTCTGGCCTTCTATGGCCTTCTTTGGCCTTCTTTTGACTCTTTGGCCCTCTCTTACCCTCTTTGGCCTTCTGTGGCGTTATTTGGCCTTCTTTGGACTCTTTGGCCCTCTCTTACCCTCTTTGGCCTTCTGTGGCCTCTTTGGCTTTCCTTGGCCTCCTCTGGCCTTCTTTGGCCTGCTTTGGCCTTCTTTGTCCTTCTGTGGCTTTCTGTGGCCACTCTGACTCTCTCTAGCCCTATTTGGCCTTCTTTGTCCATCTGTAGCCTTCTGTGGCATTCTCTGGCCTTCTCTGGCCTTCATTGGCCTTCTTTGGCATTCTTCAGCCTTTTTTGGCCTCTCTGGACTGCTTTGGCCTGCTTTGGCCTTCTGTGGCCTGCTTTGGCCTTCTGTGGCCTGCTTTGGCCTTCTGTGGCCTTCTTTGGACTCTTTGGCCCTCTCTTACCCTCTTTGGCCTTCTGTGGCCTCTTTGGCTTTCCTTGGCCTTCTTTAGCCTTCTCTGGCATTCTGTAGCATTCTTTGGCCTTCTCTTGCCTTATTTGGCATCTTTGGCCTCTTTTGCCTTCTCTGGCCTTCTTTGGCCTTCTCTGCCTTCTTTGGCCTTCTTTGACTTTCCGTGGCCAATTTGGCCTTCTCTGGCCTTCTTTGTCCTCTCTGGCCTTCCTGGCCTGCTTTGGCCTGCTTTAGCCTCTTTGACCTTCATTGACCTTCATTGACCTTCTTTGACCTTCTTTGACCTTCTTTGACCTTCTTTGACCTTCTTTGACCTTCTTTGACCTTCTTTGACCTTCTTTGACCTTCTTTGACCTTCTTTGACCTTCTCTGACCTTCTCTGACCTTCTCTGGACTCTTTGTCCCTCTCTTACCCTCTTTGGCCTTCTGTGGCCTCTTTGGCTTTCTCTGGCTTTCTTTGGCCTTCTGTATCCTTCTTTGGCCTACTTGACCTTCTTTGGCTATCTTTGGACTTCTTTGGCCCTCTCTGGCATTCTTTGGCCTTCTGTGGCATTCTTTGGCCTTCTCTACCCTTCTCTGGCATTCTTTCGCCTTCTCTGGCCTTCTTTGGCTTTCTCTGGCCTTCTTTCGCCTTCTGTGCCCTTCTTTGGCCTACTTGGCCTTCTTTGGCTATCTTTGGACTTCTGTGGCCTTCTGTGGCATTCTTTAGCCTTCTCTACCCTTCTCTGGCCTTCTTTCGCTTTCTGTGTCCCTCTTTGGCCTACTTGGCCTTCTTTGGCTATCTTTGGTCTTCTTTGGCCTTCTGTGGCATTCTGTGGCATTCTTTAGCCTTCTCTACCATTCTCTGGCCTTCTTTCGCCTTCTGTCTCCTTCTTTGCACTTCTCTAGACTTCTTTGGCCTTCTTTGGACTCTTTGGCCCTCTCTTACCCTCTTTGGCCTTCTGTGGACTCTTTGTCTTTCCGTTGGCCTTCTATGGCCTTCTGTAGCATTCTTTGGCCTCTTTGGATTTCTCTGGCCTGCTTTGGCCTATTTTGGCCTGTTTTGGACTTCTTTGTCCTTCTGTGGGTTTCTGTGGCTTTCTGTGGCCACTCTGACTCTCTCTAGCCCTGTTTGGCCTTCTTTGTCCATCTGTAGCCTTCTGTGGCATTCTCTGGCCTTCTCTGGCCTTCATTGGCCTTCTTTGGCATTCTTTAGCCTTTTTTGGCCTCTCTGGACTGCTTTGGCCTGCTTTGGCCTTCTGTGGCCTGCTTTGGCCTTCTGTGGCCTGCTTTGGCCTGCTTTAGCCTCTTTGACCTTCTTTGACCTTCTTTGACCTTCTCTGGCCTTCGCTGGCTTTCTCTGGCCTTCTCCTGGCCTTCTGTGGCCTTCTTTGGACTCTTTGTCCCTCTCTTACCCTCTTTGGCCTTCTGTGGCCTCTTTGGCTTTCCTTGGCCTCCTCTGGCCTCCTCTGGCCTCCTTTGGCCTGCTTTGGCCTTCTTTGGCCTTCTGTGGCCTTCTGTGGCCACTCTGACTCTCTCTAGCCCTATTTGGCCTTCTTTGGCCTTCTGTAGACTTCTGTGGCATTGTCTGGCCTTCTCTGGCCTTCATTGGCCTTCTTTGGCATTCTTTAACCTTTTCTGGCCTCTCTGGACTGCTTTGGCCTGCTTTGGCCTGCATTGGCATTCTTTGGCCTTCTGTGGCATTCTTTGGCCTTCTGTGCCATGCTTTGGCCTTCTGTGCCATGCTTTGGCCTTCTGTGGCTTTCTTTCGCCTTCTTTGACCTTCTTTGGACTTCTTTGGCATATTTGGCCTTCTCTGGCCTTCTTTGGCCTTCTTTGGCCTCTCTGGCCTTCTCTGGCCTGCTTTGGCCTTCTTTAGCCTCTTTGACCTTCTTTGGCCTTCTTTGGCCTTCTTTGGCCTTCTTTGGCCTTCTTTGGCCTTCTTTGGCCTTCTCTTACCCTCTTTGGCCTTCTGTTGTGTCTTTGTCTTTCCTTGGCCTTCTTTGGCCCTCTCTGGCATTCTTTGGCCTTCTGTGGCTTTCTTTCACCTTCTGTGACCTACATTGGCGTTCTTTGGCCTATTTGGCCTTCTCTGGCCTTCTTTGGCCTTCTTTTGCCTCTCTGGCCTTCTCTGGCCAGCTTTGGCCTGCTTTAGCCTCTTTGACCTTCTTTGACCTTCTTTGACCTCCTTTGGACTCCATTGGACTCCTTTGTCCTTCTCTGGCCTTCTCTGGCCTTCTCTGGCCTGCTTTGGCTTGCTTTGGCCTTCTCTGGCCTTCTTTGGACTCTTTGTCCCTCTCTTACCCTCTTTGGCCTTCTGTGGCCTCTTTGGCTTTCCTTGGCCTTCTTTCGCCTTCTTTTGCCTTCTTTGGCCTCTTTGGCCTTCTGTGGCATTCTCTTTCATTCTATGTCCTTCTTTGGCCTTCTGTGGCATTCTTTGGCCTTCTCTACCCTTCTCTGGACTTCTTTCCCCTTCTGTGTCCTTCTTTGAACTGCTCTGGCCTTCTTTGGCCTTCTTTGGACTCTTTGGCCCTATCTTACCCTCTTTGGCATTCTTTGGCCTTCTTTGGCCTTCTTTGGACTCCTTGCCCCTCTCTTACCCTCTTTGGCCTTCTGTGGCCTCTTTGGCTTTCCTTGGCCTCCTCTGGCCTTCTTTGGCCTTCTCTGGCCTGCTTTGGCCTTCTTTGTCCTTCTGTGGCCTTCTGTGGCCACTCTGAACCTCTCTAGCCCTATTTGGCCTTCTTTGGCCTTCTGTAGCCTTCTGTGGCATTCTCTGGCCTTCTCTGGACTTCATTGGCCTTTTTTGGCCTCTCTGGACTGTTTTGTCCTGCTTTGGCCAGCTTTGGCCTCTTTGTCCTTCTGTGGCCTTCTTTGGCCTTCTCTGGCCTCTTTGGATTTCTCTGGCTTCCTTTGGCCTGATTTGGCCTGCTTTGGCCTGCTTTGGCCTGCTTTGGCCTCTTTTGGCCTGCTTTGGCCTGCTTTGGTTTTCTTTGTACCTCTTTGGCTTCTTTGGCCTTCTCTGGCTTTCTGTGGCCTTCTTTGGCCTTCTCTGGCCTTCTTTGGACTTCTTTGGCCTCTTTGGATTTCTCTGGCTTCCTTTGGCCTGATTTGGCCTGCTTTGGCCTGCTTTGGCCTTCTCTGGCCTTCTTTGTCCTCTCTGGCCTTCCTGGCCTGCTTTGGCCTGCTTTAGACTCTTTGACCTTCTTTGAACTTCTTTGACCTTCTCTGGCCTTCTCTGGCCTTCTCCTGGCCTTCTCCTGGCCTTCTCCTGGCCTTCTCCTGGCCTTCTTTGGACTCTTTGTCCCTCTCTTACCCTCTTTGAACTTCTGTGGCCTCTTTGGCTTTCTCTGGCCTTCTTTGGCCTTCTGTATCCTTCTTTGGCCTACTTGGCCTTCTTTGGCTATCTTTGGTCTTCTTTGGCGTTCTTTTGCCTTCTGTGGCATTCTTTGGCCTTCTTTACCCTTCTCTGGACTTCTTTCCCCTTCTGTGTCCTTCTTTGCACTTCTCTGGCCTTCTTTGGCCTTCTTTGGACTCTTTGGCCCTCTCTTACCCTCTTTGGCCTTCTTTGGCCTTCTTTGTCCTTCTTTGGACTCTTTGGCCCTCTCTTACACTCTTTGTCCTTCTGTGGCCTCTTTGGCTTTCCTTGGCCTCCTCTCGCCTCCTCTGGCCTTCTTTGGCCTGCTTTGGCCTTCTTTGGACTTCTGTGGCCTTCTGTGGCATTCTTTGGCCTTCTCTGGCCTTCTTTGACCTTCTGTGTCCTTCATTGGCTTCTGTGGCCTTCTTTGGCCTTCTTTGGCCTTCTCTGGCCTCCTTTGGCCTTCTTTGTCCTCCTTTGGCTTCTCTTACCCTCTTTGGCCTTCTGTGGCCTCTTTGGCTTTCCTTGGCCTTCTTTAGCCTTCTCTGGCCTTCTGTAGCATTCTTTGGCCTTCTCTTGCATTATTTGGCATCTTTGGCCTCTTTTACCTTCTCTGGCCTTCTTTGGCCTTCTCTGCCTTCTTTGGCCTTCTTTGACTTTCCGTGGCCAATTTGGCCTTCTCTGGCCTTCTTTGTCCTCTCTGGCCTTCCTGGCCTGCTTTGGCCTGCTTTAGCCTCTTTGACCTTCATTGACCTTCATTGACCTTCATTGACCTTCATTGTTGACCTTCTTTGACCTTCTTTGACCTTCTTTGACCTTCTTTGACCTTCTTTGACCTTCTCTGGCCTTCTCCTGGCCTTCTCTTGGCCTTCTCCTGGCTTTCTCTGGCCTTCTCTGGCCTTCTCTGGCCTTCTCTGGCCTTCTCTGGCCTTCTCTGGCCTTCTCTGGCCTCTCTGGCCTGCTTTGGACTTCTTTAGCCTCTTTGACCTTCTTTGACCTTCTTTGGACTTCTTTGGCCTTATTTGGCCTTCTCTGGCCTTCTTTGACCTTCTGTGGCCTTCTTTGGCCTTCTCTGGCCTTCTCTGGCCTTCTCTGGCCTCCTTTGGCCTTCTTTGTTCTTCTTTGACTTCTCTGGCCTTCTTTGGACTCTTTGTCCCTCTCTTACCCTCTTTGGCCTTCTGTGGCCTCTTTGGCTTTCCTTGGCCTCCTCTGGCCTTCTTTGGCCTTCTTTGGCCTGCTTTGGCCTTCTTTGTCCTTCTGTGGCCTTCTGTGGCCACTCTGACTCTCTCTAGCCCTATTTGGCCTTCTTTGGCCTTCTGTAGCCTTCTGTGGCATTCTCTGGCCTTCTCTGGCCTTCATTGGCCTTCATTGGCATTCTTTAGCCTTTTCTGGCCTCTCTGGACTGCTTTGGCCTTCTGTGGCATTCTTTGGCCTTCTTTGGCCCTCTCTGGCATTCTGTGGCCTCTTTGGCTTTCTCTGGCCTTCTTTGGCCTTCGGTATCCTTCTTTGGCCTACTTGACCTTCTTTGGCTATCTTTGGACTTCTTTGTCCTTCTTTGGCCTTCTTTTGCCTTCTGTGGCATTCTTTGGCCTTCTCTACCCTTCTCTGGACTTCTTTCCCCTTCTGTGTCCTTCTTTGCACTTCTCTGGCCTTCTTTGGCCTTCTTTGGACTCTTTGGCCCTCTCTTACCCTCTTTGGCATTCTTTGGCCTTCTTTGGCCTTCTTTGGACTCTTTGGCCCTCTCTTACCCTCTTTGGCCTTCTGTGGCATTCTTTGGCTTTCCTTGGCCTCCTCTGGCCTTCTTTGGCCTGCTTTGGCCTTCTTTGTCCTTCTGTGGCCTTCTGTGGCTTTCTGTGGCCACTCTGACTCTCTCTAGCCCTATTTGGCCTTCTTTGGCCTTCTGTAGCCTTCTGTGGCCTTCGCTGGCCTTCTCTGGCCTTCATTGGCCTTCTTTGGCATTCTTTGGCATTCTTTGGCCTTTTTTGGCCTGCTTTGGCCTGCTTTGGCCTTCTCTGTCCTTCTCTGGCCTTCTTTCGCCTTCTGTGTCCTTCTTTGGCCTGCTTGGCCTTCTTTGGCCTTCTTTGGCCTTCTGTGGCCTTCTGTGGCCTTCTGTGGCCTTCTGTGGCCTGATTTGGCCTGCTTTGGCCTGCTTTGGCCTTCTCTGGCCTTCTTTGGACTCTTTGGCCCTCTCTTACCCTCTTTGGCCTTCTGTGGCCTCTTTGGCTTTCCTTGGCCTTCTTTAGCCTTCTCTGGCCTTCTGTAGCATTCTTTGGCCTTCTCTTGCCTTATTTGGCATCTTTGGCCTCTTTTGCCTTCTCTGGCCTTCTTTGGCCTTCTCTGCCTTCTTTGACTTTCCGTGGCCAATTTGGCCTTCTCTGGCCTTCTTTGTCCTCTCTGGCCTTCCTGGCCTGCTTTGGCCTCCTTTAGCCTCTTTTACCTTCTTTGACCTTCTTTGACCTTCTTTGACCTTCTTTGACCTTCTCTTGCCTTCTCCTGGCCTTCTGTGGCCTTCTGTGGACTCTTTGTCCCTCTCTTACCCTCTTTGGCCTTCTGTGGCCTCTTTGGCTTTCTCTGGCCTTCTTTGGCCTTCTGTATCCTTCTTTGGCCTACTTGACCTTCTTTGGCTATCTTTGGACTTCTTTGTCCTTCTTTGGCCTTCTTTTGCCTTCTGTGGCATTCTTTGGCCTTCTCTACCCTTTTCTAGACTTCTTTCCTCTTCTGTGTCCTTCTTTGCACTTCTCTGGCCTTCTTTGGCCTTCTTTGGACTCTTTGGCCCTCTCTTACCCTCTTTGGCCTTCTGTGGCCTCTTTGGCCTTCTTTGGCCTTCTTTGGCCTTCTCTGGCCTTATTTGGACTTCTGTGGCCTTCTTTGTCCTTCTCTGGCCTTCTTTGGCCTTCTTTGGCCTCTTTGGATTTCTCTGGCTTCCTTTGGCCTGATTTGGCCTGCTTTGGCCTGCTTTGGCCTCTTTTGGCCTGCTTTGGCCTCTTTTGGCCTGCTTTGGCCTGCTTTGGCCTACTCTGGCCTTCTTTGGCTTCTTTGGCCTTCTCTGGCCTTCTTTGGCCTTCTTTGGACTCTTTGGCCCTCTCTTACCCTCTTTGGCCTTCTGTGGCCTCTTTGGCTTTCCTTGGCCTTCTTTAGCCTTCTCTGGCCTTCTGTAGCATTCTTTGGCCTTCTCTTGCCTTATTTGGCATCTTTGGCCTATTTGGCCTTCTCTGGCCTGCTTTGGCCTTCTTTGGCCTCTCTGGCCTTCTCTGGCCTGCTTTGGCCTTCTTTAGCCTCTTTGACCTTTTTTGACCTTCTTTGGCCTTCTCTGGCCTTATTTGGCCTTCTGTGGCCTTCTTTGTCCTTTTTTGACCTTCTTTGGCCTTCTTTGGCCTCTTTGGATTTCTCTGGCTTCCTTTGGCCTGATTTGGCCTGCTTTGGCCTGCTTTGGCCTCTTTTGTCCTGCTTTGGCCTCTTTTGGCCTGCTTTGGCCTCTTTTGGCCTGCTTTGGCCTCTTTTGGCCTGCTTTGGCCTGCTTTGGCCTACTCTGGCCTTCTTTGGCTTCTTTGGCCTTCTCTGGCCTTCTTTGGCCTTCTTTGGACTCTTTGGCCCTCTCTTACCCTCTTTGGCCTTCTGTGGCCTCTTTGGCTTTCCTTGGCCTTCTTTAGCCTTCTCTGGCCTTCTGTAGCATTCTTTGGCCTTCTCTTGCCTTATTTGGCGTCTTTGGCCTCTTTTGCCTTCTCTGGCCTTCTTTGGCCTTCTCTGCCTTCTTTGGCCTTCTTTGACTTTCCGTGGCCAATTTGGCCTTCTCTGGCCTTCTTTGTCCTCTCTGGCCTTCCTGGCCTGCTTTGGCCTGCTTTAGCCTCTTTGACCTTCTTTGACCTTCTCTGGCCTTCTCTTGCCTTCTCCTGGCCTTCTCTGGCCTTCTTTTAACTCTTTGGCCCTCTCTTACCCTCTTTGGCCTTCTGTGGCCTCTTTGGCTTTCTTTGGCCTCCTCTGGCCTCCTGTGGCCTTCTTTGGCCTTCTTTGTCCTTCTGTGGCCTTCTGTGGCTTTCTGTGGCTACTCTGACTCTCTCTAGCCCTGTTTGGCCTTCTTTGGCCTTCTGTAGCCTTCTGTGGCATTCTCTGGCCTTCTCTGGCCTTCATTGGCCTTCTTTGGCATTCTTTAGCCTTTTTTGGCCTCTCTGGACTGCTTTGGCATTCTGTGGCATTCTTTGGCCTTCTGTGGCATTCTTTGGCCTTCTGTGGCATTCTTTGGCCTTCTTTGACCTTCTGTGGCCTTCTTTGGCCTTATTTGGCCTTCTCTGGCCTTCTTTGGCCTTCTCTGGCCTCTTTGTCCTTCTCTTACCCTCTTTGGCCTTCTGTTGTGTCTTTGTCTTTCCTTGGCCTTCTTTGGCCCTCTCTGGCATTCTTTGGCCTTCTGTGGCTTTCTTTTGCCTTCTTTGACCTACTTTGGCGTTCTTTGGCCTATTTGGCCTTCTCTGGCCTTCTTTGGCCTTCTTTTGCCTCTCTGGCCTTCTCTGGCCAGCTTTGGCCTGCTTTAGCCTCTTTGACCTTCTTTGACCTTCTTTGACCTTCTTTGACCTTCTTTGACCTTCTTTGAACTTCTTTGGCCTTCTTTGGCCTTCTTTGGCCTTCTCTGGCCTTCTCTGGCCTTCTTTGGCCTTCTCTGGCCTTCTTTGGCCTTCTCTGGCCTTCTCTGGCCTTCTTTGGCCTTCTCTGGCCTTCTTTGGACTCTTTGTCCCTCTCTTACCCTCTTTGGTCCTTCTGTGGCCTCTTTGGCTTTCTCTGGCTTTCTTTGGCCTTCTGTATCCTTCTTTGGCCTACTTGACCTTCTTTGGCTATCTTTGGACTTCTTTGTCCTTCTTTGGCCTTCTTTTGCCTTCTGTGGCATTCTTTGGCCTTCTCTACCCTTCTCTGGACTTCTTTCCCCTTCTGTGTCATTCTTTGCACTTCTCTGGCCTTCTTTGGCCTTCTTTGGACTCTTTGGCCCTCTCTTACCCTCCTTGGCATTCTTTGGCCTTCTTTGGCCTTCTGTGGCATTCTTTGGCCTTCTGTGGCATTCTTTGGCCTTCTGTGGCATTCTTTGGCCTTCTGTGGCATTCTTTCGCCTTCTTTGACCTTCTTTGGACTTCTTTGGCCTCTCTGGTCTACTCTGGCCTGCTTTGACCTTCTTTAGCCTCTTTGAACTTCTTTGACCTTCTCTGGCCTTCTTTGGCCTTCTGTGGCCTCTTTGTCCTTCTCTTACCCTCTTTGGCCTTCTGTTGTGTCTTTGTCTTTCCTTGGCCTTCTTTGGCCCTCTCTGGCATTCTTTGGCCTTCTGTGGCTTTCTTTCGCCTTCTTTGACCTACATTGGCGTTCTTTGGCCTATTTGGCCTTCTCTGGCCTTCTTTGGCCTTCTTTTGCCTCTCTGGCCTTCTCTGGCCAGCTTTGGCCTGCTTTAGCCTCTTTGACCTTCTTTGACCTTCTTTGACCTTCTTTGACCTTCTTTGACCTTCTTTGACCTTCTTTGGTCTTCTCTGGCCTTCTCTGGCCTTGTTTGGCCTTGTTTGGCCTTCTCTGGCCTTGTTTGGCTTGCTTTGGCCTTCTCTGGCCTTCTTTGGACTCTTTGTCCTTCTCTTACCCTCTTTGGCCTTCTGTGGCCTCTTTGGCTTTCCTTGGCCTTCTTTCGCCTTCTTTTGCCTTCTTTGGCCTTCTGTGGCATTCTCTTTCATTCTATGTCCTTCTTTGGCCCTCTCTGGCATTCTTTGGCCTTCTGTGGCATTCTTTGGCCTTTTCTACCCTTCTCTGGACTTCTTTCTCCTACTGTGTCCTTTTTGGCCTTCTGTATCCTTCTTTGGCCTACTTGACCTTCTTTGGTTATGTTTGGACTTCTTTGTCCTTCTTTGGCCTTCTTTTGCCTTCTGTGGCATTCTTTGGCCTTCTCTACCCTTCTCTGGCCTTCTTTCCCCTTCTGTGTCCTTCTTTGCACTGCTCTGGCCTTCTTTGGCCTTCTTAGGACTCTTTGCCCCTCTCTTACCCTCCTTGGCATTCTTTGGCCTTCTTTGGCCTTCTGTGGCATTCTTTGGCCTTCTGTGGCTTTCTTTCGCCTTCTTTGACCTTCTTTGGACTTCTTTGGCCTATTTGGCCTTCTCTGGCCTTCTTTGGCCTTCTTTGGCCTCTCTGGTCTTCTATGGCCTTCTGTTGCCTCTTTGTCCTTCTCTTACCCTCTTTGGCCTTCTGTTGTGTCTTTGTCTTTCCTTGGCCTTCTTTGGCCCTCTCTGGCATTCTTTGGCCTTCTGTGGCATTCTTTGGCCTTCTCTACCCTTCTCTGGACTTCTTTCCCCTTCTGTGTCCTTCTTTGCACTTCTCTGGCCTTCTTTGGCCTTCTTTGGACTCTTTGGCCCTCTCTTACCCTCTTTGGCCTTCTGTGGCCTCTTTGTCTTTCCGTTGGCCTTCTTTGGCCTTCTCTGGCCTTATTTGGCCTTCTGTGGCCTTCTGTGGCTTTCTGAGGCTTTCTGTGGCCACTCTGACTCTCTCTAGCCCTATTTGGCCTTCTTTGTCCTTCTGTAGCCTTCTCTGGCCTTCTCTGGCCTTCTCTGGCCTTCATTGGCCTTCTTTGGCATTCTTTAGCCTTTTTTGGCCTCTCTGGACTGCTTTGGCCTGCTTTGGCCTTCTGTGGCATTCTTTGGCCTTCTGTGGCATTCTTTGGCCTTCTGTGGCATTCTTTGGCCTTCTGTGGCATTCTTTGGCCTTCTTTGGACTTCTTTGGGCTTCTTTGGCCTCTTTTGCCTTCTCTGGCCTTCTTTGGCCTTCTCTGCCTTCTTTGGCATTCTTTGACTTTCCGTGGCCAATTTGGCCTTCTCTGGCCTTCTTTGTCCTCTCTGGCCTTCCTGGCCTGCTTTGGCCTGCTTTAGCCTCTTTGACCTTCTTTGACCTTCTCTGGCCTTCTCTTGCCTTCTCCTGGCCTTCTCTGGCCTTCTTTTAACTCTTTGGCCCTCTCTTACCCTCTTTGGCCTTCTGTGGCCTCTTTGGCTTTCCTTGGCCTCCTCTGGCCTCCTCTGGCCTTCTTTGGCCTGCTTTGGCCTTCTGTGGCCTTCTGTGGCTTTCTGAGGCTTTCTGTGGCCACTCTGACTCTCTCTAGCCCTATTTGGCCTTCTTTGTCCTTCTGTAGCCTTCTGTGGCATTCTCTGGCCTTCTCTGGCCTTCATTGGCCTTCTTTGGCATTCTTTAGCTATTTTTGGCCTCTCTGGACTGCTTTGGCCTTCTGTGGCCTGCTTTGGCCTTCTGTGGCATTCTTTGGCCTTCTGTGGCATTCTTTGGCCTTCTGTGGCATTCTTTGGCCTTCTGTGGCTTTCTTTCGCCTTCTTTGACCTTCTTTGGACTTCTTTGGCCTTATTTGGCCTTCTCTGGCCTTCCTTGGCCTCCTCTGGCCTTCTTTGGCCTTATTTGGCCTTCTTTGTCCTTCTGTGGCTTTCTGTGGCCACTCTGACTCTCTCTAGCCCTATTTGGCCTTCTTTGTCCTTCTGTAGCCTTCTGTGGCATTTTCTGGCCTTCTCTGGCCTTCATTGGCCTTCTTTGGCATTCTTTAGCCTTTTTTGGCATCTCTGGACTGCTTTGGCCTGCTTTGGCCTTCTGTGGCCTGCTTTGGCCTTCTGTGGCCTGCTTTGGCCTTCTGTGGCCTGCTTTGGCCTTCTGTGGCATTCTTTGGCCTTCTGTGGCATTCTTTGGGCTTCTGTGGCATTCTTTCGCCTTCTTTGGACTTCTTTGGACTTCTTTGGCCTATTTGGCCTTCTCTGGCCTTCTTTGGCCTTCTTTGGCCTCTCTGGCCTTCTCTGGCCTGCTTTGGCCTTCTTTAGCCTCTTTGACCTTTTTTGACCTTCTTTGGACTTCTTTGGCCTTATTTGGCTTTCTGTGACCTTCTTTGTCCTTCTCTGGCCTCCTTTGGCCTTCTTTGGCCTCTTTGGATTTCTCTGGCTTCCTTTGGCCTGATTTGGCCTGCTTTGGCCTGCTTTGGCCTCTTTTGTCCTGCTTTGGCCTCTTTTGGCCTGCTTTGGCCTCTTTTGGCCTGCTTTGGCCTGCTTTGGCCTGCTTTGGCCTTCTCTGGCCTTCTTTGGCCTTCTTTGGACTCTTTGGCCCTCTCTTACCCTCTTTGGCCTTCTGTGGCCTCTTTGGCTTTCCTTGGCCTTCTTTAGCCTTCTCTGGCCTTCTGTAGCATTCTTTGGCCTTCTCTTGCCTTATTTGGCGTCTTTGGCCTCTTTTGCCTTCTCTGGCCTTCTTTGGCCTTCTCTGCCTTCTTTGGCCTTCTTTGACTTTCCGTGGCCAATTTGGCCTTCTCTGGCCTTCTTTGTCCTCTCTGGCCTTCCTGGCCTGCTTTGGCCTGCTTTAGCCTCTTTGACCTTCTTTGACCTTCTCTGGCCTTCTCTTGCCTTCTCCTGGCCTTCTCTGGCCTTCTTTTAACTCTTTGGCCCTCTCTTACCCTCTTTGGCCTTCTGTGGCCTCTTTGGCTTTCCTTGGCCTCCTCTGGCCTCCTGTGGCCTTCTTTGGCCTTCTTTGTCCTTCTGTGGCCTTCTGTGGCTTTCTGTGGCTACTCTGACTCTCTCTAGCCCTGTTTGGCCTTCTTTGGCCTTCTGTAGCCTTCTGTGGCATTCTCTGGCCTTCTCTGGCCTTCATTGGCCTTCTTTGGCATTCTTTAGCCTTTTTTGGCCTCTCTGGACTGCTTTGGCCTGCTTTGGCCTGCATTGGCATTCTTTGGCCTTCTGTGGCATTCTTTGGCCTTCTTTGACCTTCTGTGGCCTTCTTTGGCCTTATTTGGCCTTCTCTGGCCTTCTTTGGCCTTCTCTGGCCTTCTTTGGCCTTCTCTTACACTCTTTGGCCTTCTGTTGTGTCTTTGTCTTTCCTTGGCCTTCTTTGGCCCTCTCTGGCATTCTTTGGCCTTCTGTGGCTTTCTTTTGCCTTCTTTGACCTACTTTGGCGTTCTTTGGCCTATTTGGCCTTCTCTGGCCTTCTTTGGCCTTCTTTTGCCTCTCTGGCCTTCTCTGGCCAGCTTTGGCCTGCTTTAGCCTCTTTGACCTTCTTTGACCTTCCTTGACCTTCTTTGACCTTCTTTGACCTTCTTTGACCTCCTTTGACCTCCTTTGACCTCCTTTGGCCTTCTCTGCCCTTTTGTGGCCTTCTCTGGCCTGCTTTGGCTTGCTTTGGCCTTCTCTGGCCTTCTTTGTACTCTTTGTCCCTCTCTTACCCTCTTTGGCCTTCTGTGGCCTCTTTGGCTTTCCTTGGCCTCCTCTGGCCTCCTGTGGCCTTCTTTGGCCTTCTGTGGCCTTCTGTGGCTTTCTGTGGCCACTCTGACTCTCTCTAGCCCTATTTGGCCTTCTTTGGCCTTCTGTAGCCTTCTGTGGCATTCTCTGGCCTTCTCTGGCCTTCATTGGCCTTCTTTGGCATTCTTTAGCCTTTTTTGTCCTCTCTGGACTGCTTTGGCCTGCTTTGGCCTGCATTGGCATTCTTTGGCCTTCTGTGGCATTCTTTGGCCTTCTTTGACCTTCTGTGGCCTTCTTTGGCCTTCTCTGGCCTCTTTGTCCTTCTCTTACCCTCTTTGGCCTTCTGTTGTGTCTTTGTCTTTCCTTGGCCTTCTTTGGCCCTCTCTGGCATTCTTTGGCCTTCTGTGGCGTTCTTTGGACTCTTTGGCCCTCTTTTACCCTCTTTGGCCTTCTCTGGCCTTCTTTGGCCTCTTTGGCCCTCTCTTACCCTTTTGGCCTTCTGTGGCCTCTTTGGCTTTCTCTGGCCTTCTTTGGCCTTCTGTATCCTTCTTTGGCCTACTTGACCTTCTTTGGTTATCTTTGGACTTCTTTGTCCTTCTTTGGCCTTCTTTTGCCTTCTGTGGCATTCTTTGGCCTTCTCTACCCTTCTCTGGCCTTCTTTCCCCTTCTGTGTCCTTCTTTGCACTGCTCTGGCCTTCTTTGGCCTTCTTTGGACTCTTTGCCCCTCTCTTACCCTCCTTGGCATTCTTTGGCCTTCTTTGGCCTTCTGTGGCATTCTTTGGCCTTCTGTGGCTTTCTTTCGCCTTCTTTGACCTTCTTTGGACTTCTTTGGCCTATTTGGCCTTCTCTGGCCTTCTTTGGCCTTCTTTGGCCTCTCTGGTCTTCTATGGCCTTCTGTTGCCTCTTTGTCCTTCTCTTACCCTCTTTGGCCTTCTGTTGTGTCTTTGTCTTTCCTTGGCCTTCTTTGGCCCTCTCTGGCATTCTTTGGCCTTCTGTGGCATTCTTTGGCCTTCTATACCCTTCTCTGGACTTCTTTCCCCTTCTGTGTCCTTCTTTGCACTTCTCTGGCCTTCTTTGGCCTTCTTTGGACTCTTTGGCCCTCTCTTACCCTCTTTGGCCTTCTGTGGCCTCTTTGTCTTTCCGTTGGCCTTCTTTGGCCTTCTCTGGCCTTATTTGGCCTTCTGTGGCCTTCTGTGGCTTTCTGAGGCTTTCTGTGGCCACTCTGACTCTCTCTAGCCCTATTTGGCCTTCTTTGTCCTTCTGTAGCCTTCTCTGGCCTTCTCTGGCCTTCTCTGGCCTTCATTGGCCTTCTTTGGCATTCTTTGGCATTCTTTAGCCTTTTTTGGCCTCTCTGGACTGCTTTGGCCTGCTTTGGACTTCTGTGGCCTGCTTTGGCCTTCTATGGCATTCTTTGGCCTTCTTTGGCCTTCTTTGGCCTTCTTTGGCCTTCTTTGGCCTTCTTTGGCCTTCTTTGGCCTTCTTTGGACTTCTTTGGCCTTCTTTGGACTTCTTTGGCCTTCTTTGGACTTCTTTGGACTTCTTTGGACTTCTTTGGACTTCTTTGGCCTTCTTTGGCCTCTCTGGCCTTCTCTGGCCTGCTTTGGCCTTCTTTAGCCTCTTTGACCTTTTTTGACCTTCTTTGGACTTCTTTGGCCTTATTTGGTCTTCTCTGGCCTTCTTTGACCTTCTTTGGCTTTCTGTGGCCTTCTTTGGCCTTCTCTGGCCTTCTTTGGCCTTCTTTGGCCTCTTTGGATTTCTCTGGCTTCCTTTGGCCTGATTTGGCCTGCTTTGGCCTCTTTTGGCCTGCTTTGGCCTTCTTTAGCCTTCTCTGGCCTTCTGTAGCATTCTTTGGCCTTCTCTTGCCTTATTTGGCGTCTTTGGCCTCTTTTGCCTTCTCTGGCCTTCTTTGGCCTTCTCTGCCTTCTTTGGCCTTCTTTGACTTTCCGTGGCCAATTTGGCCTTCTCTGGCCTTCTTTGTCCTCTCTGGCCTTCCTGGCCTGCTTTGGCCTGCTTTAGCCTCTTTGACCTTCTTTGACCTTCTCTGGCCTTCTCTTGCCTTCTCCTGGCCTTCTCTGGCCTTCTTTTAACTCTTTGGCCCTCTCTTACCCTCTTTGGCCTTCTGTGGCCTCTTTGGCTTTCCTTGGCCTCCTCTGGCCTCCTCTGGCCTTCTTTGGCCTGCTTTGGCCTTCTGTGGCCTTCTGTGGCTTTCTGAGGCTTTCTGTGGCCACTCTGACTCTCTCTAGCCCTATTTGGCCTTCTTTGTCCTTCTGTAGCCTTCTGTGGCATTCTCTGGCCTTCTCTGGCCTTCATTGGCCTTCTTTGGCATTCTTTAGCCTTTTTTGGCCTCTCTGGACTGCTTTGGACTTCTGTGGCCTGCTTTGGCCTTCTGTGGCATTCTTTGGCCTTCTGTGGCATTCTTTGGCCTTCTGTGGCATTCTTTGGCCTTCTGTGGCTTTCTTTGCCCTTCTGTGGCTTTCTTTCGCCTTCTTTGACCTTCTTTGGACTTCTTTGGCCTTATTTGGCCTTCTCTGGCCTTCCTTGGCCTCCTCTGGCCTTCTTTGGCCTTATTTGGCCTTCTTTGTCCTTCTGTGGCTTTCTGTGGCCACTCTGACTCTCTCTAGCCCTATTTGGCCTTCTTTGTCCTTCTGTAGCCTTCTGTGGCATTCTCTGGCCTTCTCTAGCCTTCATTGGCCTTCTTTGGCATTCTTTAGCCTTTTTTGGCCTCTCTGGACTGCTTTGGCCTGCTTTGGCCTTCTGTGGCCTGCTTTGGCCTTCTGTGGCATTCTTTGGCCTTCTGTGGCATTCTTTGGCCTTCTGTGGCTTTCTTTCGCCTTCTTTGGACTTCTTTGGACTTCTTTGGCCTATTTGGCCTTCTCTGGCCTTCTTTGGCCTTCTTTGGCCTCTCTGGCCTTCTCTGGCCTGCTTTGGCCTTCTTTAGCCTCTTTGACCTTTTTTGACCTTCTTTGGACTTTTTTGGCCTTCTTTGGACTTCTTTGACCTTCTTTGACCTTCTTTGACCTTCTTTGACCTTCTTTGACCTTCTTTGACCTTCTTTGGACTTCTTTGGACTTCTGTGGCCCTCTCTGGCATTCTTTGGCCTTCTCTGGCATTCTTTCGCCTTCTCTGGCATTCTTTCGCCTTCTCTGGCATTCTTTCGCCTTCTCTGGCATTCTTTGGCCTACTTGGCCTTCTTTGGCTATCTTTGGCCTTCTTTGGCCTTCTTTGGCTTTCTGTGGCCTTCTTTGGCCTTCTTTGGCCTCTTTGGATTTCTCTGGCTTCCTTTGGCCTGATTTGGCCTGCTTTGGCCTGCTTTGGCCTCTTTTGGCCTGCTTTGGCCTCTTTTGTCCTGCTTTGGCCTGCTTTGGCCTGCTTTGGCCTGCTTTGGCCTTCTCTTGCCTTCTTTGGCTTCTTTGGCCTTCTCTGGCCTTCTTTGGCCTTCTTTGGACTCTTTGGCCCTCTCTTACCCTCTTTGGCCTTCTGTGGCCTCTTTGGCTTTCCTTGGCCTTCTTTAGCCTTCTCTGGCCTTCTGTAGCATTCTTTGGCCTTCTCTTGCCTTATTTGGCGTCTTTGGCCTCTTTTGCCTTCTCTGGCCTTCTTTGGCCTTCTCTGCCTTCTTTGGCCTTCTTTGACTTTCCGTGGCCAATTTGGCCTTCTCTGGCCTTCTTTGTCCTCTCTGGCCTTCCTGGCCTGCTTTGGCCTGCTTTAGCCTCTTTGACCTTCTTTGACCTTCTCTGGCCTTCTCTTGCCTTCTCCTGGCCTTCTCTGGCCTTCTTTTAACTCTTTGGCCCTCTCTTACCCTCTTTGGCCTTCTGTGGCCTCTTTGGCTTTCCTTGGCCTCCTCTGGCCTCCTCTGGCCTTCTTTGGCCTTCTTTGTCCTTCTGTGGCCTTCTGTGGCTTTCTGTGGCCACTCTGACTCTCTCTAGCCCTATTTGGCCTTCTTTGGCCTTCTGTAGCCTTCTGTGGCATTCTCTGGCCTTCTCTGGCCTTCATTGGCCTTCTTTGGCATTCTTTAGCCTTTTTTGTCCTCTCTGGACTGCTTTGGCTTGCTTTGGCCTTCTGTGGCATTCTTTGGCCTTCTGTGGCATTCTTTGGCCTTCTGTGGCATTCTTTGGCCTTCTGTGGCATTCTTTGGCCTTCTTTGACCTTCTTTGGACTTCTTTGGCCTATTTGGCCTTCTCTGGCCTTCTTTGGCCTGCTTTGGCCTTCTTTGGCCTCTTTGACCTTCTTTGACCTTCTGTGGCCTTCTTTGGCCTTATTTGGCCTTCTCTGGCCTTCTCTGGCCTTCTCTGGCCTCTTTGTCCTTCTCTTACCCTCTTTGGCCTTCTGTTGTGTCTTTGTCTTTCCTTGGCCTTCTTTGGCCCTCTCTGGCATTCTTTGGCCTTCTGTGGCTTTCTTTCGCCTTCTTTGACCTACTTTGGCGTTCTTTGGCCTATTTGGCCTTCTCTGGCCTTCTTTGGCCTTCTTTTGCCTCTCTGGCCTTCTCTGGCCAGCTTTGGCCTGCTTTAGCCTCTTTGACCTTCATTGACCTTCATTGACCTTCTTTGACCTTCTTTGACCTTCTTTGACCTTCTTTGACCTTCTTTGACCTTCTTTGACCTTCTTTGACCTTCTTTGGACTTCTTTGGACTTCTTTGGACTTCTCTGGCATTCTTTCGCCTTCTCTGGCATTCTTTCGCCTTCTGTGTCCTTCTTTGGCCTACTTGCCCTTCTTTGGCTATCTTTGGCCTTCTTTGGCCTTCTTTGGCTTTCTGTGGCCTTCTTTGGCCTTCTCTGGCCTTCTTTGGCCTTCTTTGGCCTTCTTTGGATTTCTCTGGCTTCCTTTGGCCTGATTTGGCCTGCTTTGGCCTGCTTTGGCCTCCTTTGGCCTGCTTTGGCCTCCTTTGGCCTTCTTTGGCCTTCTTTGGCCTTCTCTGGCCTTCTTTGGCCATCTTTGGACTCTTTGGCCCTCTCTTACCCTCTTTGGCCTTCTGTGGCCTCTTTGGCTTTCCTTGGCCTTCTTTAGCCTTCTCTGGCCTTCTGTAGCATTCTTTGGCCTTCTCTTGCCTTATTTGGCATCTTTGGCCTCTTTTGCCTTCTCTGGCCTTCTTTGGCCTTCTCTGCCTTCTTTGGCCTTCTTTGACTTTCCGTGGCCAATTTGGCCTTCTCTGGCCTTCTTTGTCCTCTCTGGCCTTCCTGGCCTGCTTTGGCCTGCTTTAGCCTCCTTGACCTTCTTTGACCTTCTCTGGCCTTCTCTGGCCTTCTAATGGCCTTCTCCTGGCCTTCTTTTGACTCTTTGTCCCTCTCTTACCCTCTTTGGCCTTCTGTGGCCTCTTTGGCTTTCTGTGGCCTTCTTTGGCCTTCTCTGGCCTTCTTTGGCCTACTTGACCTTCTTTGGCCTTCTTTGGCTTTCTGTGGCCTTCTCTGGCCTTCTCTGGCCTTCTTTGGCCTCTTTGGATTTCTCTGGCTTCCTTTGGCCTGATTTGGCCTGCTTTGGCCTGCTTTGGCCTCTTTTGGCCTGCTTTGGCCTCCTTTGGCCTTCTTTGTCCTTCTTTGGCTTCTTTGGCCTTCTCTGGCCTTCTTTGGCCTTCTTTGGACTCTTTGGACCTCTCTTACCCTCCTTGGCCTTCTTTAGCCTTCTCTGGCCTTCTGTAGCATTCTTTGGCCTTCTCTTGCCTTATTTGGGGTCTTTGGCCTCTTTTGCCTTCTCTGGCCTTCTTTGGCCTTCTCTGCCTTCTTTGGCCTTCTTTGACTTTCCGTGGCCAATTTGGCCTTCTCTGGCCTTCTTTGTCCTCTCTGGCCTTCCTGGCCTGCTTTGGCCTGCTTTAGCCTCTTTGACCTTCCATGACCTTTTTTGACCTTCTTTGACCTTCTTTGGCCTTATTTGGTTTTCTTTAGCCTTCTCTGGCCTTCTTTGACCTTCTGTGGCCTTCTTTGGCCTTCTTTTTCCTCTTTGGATTTCTCTTACTTCCTTTGGCCTGATTTGGCCTGCTTTGGCCTCTTTTGGCCTGCTTTGGCCTCTTTTGGCCTGCTTTGGCCTCTTTTGGCCTGCTTTGGCCTCTTTTGGCCTGCTTTGGCCTTCTTTGTCCTCTTTGGATTTCTCTGGCTTCCTTTGGCCTGATTTGGCCTGCTTTGGCCTGCTTTGGCTTCTTTTGGCCTGCTTTGGCCTCCTTTGGCCTGCTTTAGCCTTCTCTGGCCCTCTCTAACCCTCTTTGGCCTTCTGTGGCCTCTTTGGCTTTCCTTGGACTTCTTTAGCCTTCTCTGGCCTTCTGTAGCATTCTTTGGCCTTCTCTTGCATTATTTGGCATCTTTGGCCTCTTTTGCCTTCTCTGGCCTTCTTTGGCCTTCTCTGCCTTCTTTGGCCTTCTTTGACTTTCCGTGGCCAATTTGGCCTTCTCTGGCCTTCTTTGTCCTCTCTGGCCTTCTCTGGCCAGCTTTGGCCTGCTTTAGCCTCTTTGACCTTCCATGATCTTTTTTGACCTTCTTTAACCTTCTCTGGCCTTCTCCTGGCCTTCTCCTGGCCTTCTTTGGACTCTTTGTCCCTCTCTTACCCTCTTTGGCCTTCTGTGGCCTCTTTGGCTTTCTCTGGCCTTCTTTGGCCTTCTGTATCCTTCTTTGGCCTACTTGACCTTCTTTGGCCTTCTTTGGCCTTCTTTGGCCTTCTTTGGCTTTCTGTGGCCTTCTTTGGCCTTCTTTGGATTTCTCTGGCTTCCTTTGGCCTGATTTGGCCTGCTTTGGCCTGCTTTGGCCTCTTTTGGCCTGCTTTGGCCTCCTTTGGCCTTCTTTGGCCTTCTTTGGCTTCTTTGGCCTTCTTTGGCCTTCTTTGGACTTTTTGGCCCTCTCTTACCCTCTTTGGCATTCTTTGGCCTTCTTTGGACTCTTTGGCCCTCTCTTACCCTCTTTGGCCTTCTGTGGCCTCTTTGGCTTTCCTTGGCCTTCTTTAGCCTTTTCAGGCCTTCTGCAGCATTCTTTGGCCTTCTCTTGCCTTATTTGGCGTCTTTGGCCTCTTTTGCCTTCTCTGGCCTTCCTTGGCCTTCTCTGCCTTCTTTGGCCTTCTTTGACTTTCCGTGGCCAATTTGGCCTTCTCTGGCTTTCCTTGTCCTCTCTGGCCTTCCTGGCCTGCTTTGGCCTGCTTTAGCCTCTTTGACCTTCTTTGACCTTCTTTGACCTTCTCTGGCCTTATCTGGCCTTCTGTGGCCTTCTTTGGACTCTTTGCCCCTCTCTTACCCTCTTTGGCATTCTTTGGCCTTCTTTGGCCTTCTTTGTCCTTCTTTGGACTCTTTGGCCCTCTCTTACCCTCTTTGGCCTTCTGTGGCCTCTTTGGCTTTCCTTGGCCTTCTTTGGCCTTCTCTGGCCTTATTTGGCCTTCTTTGTCCTTCTGTAGCCTTCTGTGGCATTGTCTGGCCTTCATTGGCCTTTTTTGGCCTCTCTGGACTGCTTTGGCCTGCTTTGACCTGCTTTGGCCTCTTTGTCCTTCTGTGGCATTCTTTGTCCTTCTATGGCATTCTTTGGCCTTCTGTGGCATTCTTTGGTCTTCTGTGGCATTCTTTGGCGTTCTTTGGCCTATTTGGCCTTCTCTGGCCTTCTTTGGCCTTCTTTTGCCTCTCTGGCCTTCTCTGGCCAGCTTTGGCCTGCTTTAGCCTCTTTGACCTTCTTTGACCTTCTTTGGACTTCTTTGGACGTCTTTGGACTTCTTTGGACGTCTTTGGACGTCTTTGGCCTTCTGTGGCCTTCTGTGGCCTTCTGTGGCCTTCTGTGGCCTTTTGTGGCCTTCTCTTACCCTCTGTGGCCTTCTGTTGTGTCTTTGTCTTTCCTTGGCCTTCTTTGGCCCTCTCTGGCATTCTTTGGCCTTCTGTGGCTTTCTTTCGCCTTCTTTGACCTACTTTGGCGTTCTTTGGCCTATTTGGCCTTCTCTGGCCTTCTTTGGCCTTCTTTTGCCTCTCTGGCCTTCTCTGGCCAGCTTTGGCCTGCTTTAGCCTCTTTGACCTTCTTTGACCTTCTTTGACCTTCTTTGGACTTCTTTGGACTTCTTTGGACTTCTTTGGACTTCTTTGGACTTCTTTGGACTTCTTTGTCCCTCTCTGGCATTCTTTGGCCTTCTCTACCCTTCTCTGGCATTCTTTCGCCTTCTCTGGCATTCTTTCGCCTTCTGTGTCCTTCTTTGGCCTACTTGGCCTTCTTTGGCTATCTTTGTCCTTCTTTGGCTTTCTGTGGCCTTCTTTGGCCTTCTCTGGCGTTCTTTGGCCTTCTCTGGCGTTCTTTGGATTTCTCTGGCTTCCTTTGGCCTGCTTTGGCCTGCTTTGGCCTGCTTTGGCCTCTTTTGGCCTGCTTTGGCCTCCTTTGGCCTGCTTTGTCCTTCTTTGGCCTTCTCTGGCCTTCTTTGGACTCTTTGTCCTTCTCTTACCCTCTTTGGCCTTCTGTGGCCTCTTTGGCTTTCCTTGGCCTCCTCTGCCCTCCTCTGGCCTTCTTTGGCCTTCTGTGGCCTTCTTTGTCCTTCTGTGGCCTTCTGTGGCCTTCTGTGGCCTCTCTGACCCTCTCTAGCCCTATTTGGCCTTCTTTGGCCTTCTGTAGCCTTCTGTGGCATTGTCTGGCCTTCTCTGGCCTTCATTGGCCTTTTTTGGCCTCTCTGGACTGCTTTGGCCTGCTTTGACCTGCTTTGGCCTCTTTTGGCCTGCTTTGGCCTGCTTTGGCCTGCTTTAGTCTCTTTGACCTTCTTTGACCTTCTTTGATCTTCTTTGACCTTCTTTGGACTTCTTTGGACTTCTTTGGACTTCTTTGGACTTCTTTGGCCTTCTTTGGCCTTCTTTGGCCTTCTTTGGCCTTCTTTGGCCCTCTCTGGCATTCTTTGGCCTTCTCTACCCTTCTCTGGCATTCTTTCGCCTTCTCTGGCATTCTTTCGCCTTCTGTGTCCTTCTTTGGCCTACTTGGCCTTCTTTGGCTATCTTTGGCCTTCTTTGGCCTTCTTTGGCTTTCTGTGGCCTTCTTTGGCCTTCTCTGGCCTTCTTTGGCCTTCTTTGGCCTCTTTGGATTTCTCTGGCTTCCTTTGGCCTGATTTGGCCTGCTTTGGCCTGCTTTGGCCTCTTTTGGCCTGCTTTGGCCTGCTTTGGCCTGCTTTGGCCTCCTTTGGCCTCCTTTGGCCTTCTCTGTCCCTCTCTAACCCTCTTTGGCCTTCTCTGGCCTTCTCTGGCCTTCTTTGGCCTTCTTTGGACTCTTTGGCCCTCTCTTACCCTCTTTGGCCTTCTGTGGCCTCTCTGGCTTCCCTTGGCCTTCTTTAGCCTTCTCTGGCCTTCTGTAGCATTCTTTGGCCTTCTCTTGCATTATTTGGCATCTTTGTCCTCTCTTGCCTTCCTGGCCTGCTTTGGCCTGCTTTAGCCTCTTTGACCTTCTTTGACCTTCTTTGACCTTCTCTGGCCTTATCTGGCCTTATCTGGCCTTCTGTGGCCTTCTTTGGACTCTTTGCCCCTCTCTTACCCTCTTTGGCATTCTTTGGCCTTCTTTGGCCTTCTTTGTCCTTCTTTGGACTCTTTGGCCCTCTCTTACCCTCTTTGGCCTTCTGTGGCCTCTTTGGCTTTCCTTGGCCTTCTTTAGCCTTCTCTGGCCTTCTGTAGCATTCTTTGGCCTTCTCTTGCCTTATTTGGGGTCTTTGGCCTCTTTTGCCTTCTCTGGCCTTCCTTGGCCTTCTCTGCCTTCTTTGGCCTTCTTTGCCTTTCCGTGGCCAATTTGGCCTTCTCTGGCCTTCTTTGTCCTCTCTGGCCTTCCTGGCCTGCTTTGGCCTGCTTTAGCCTCTTTGACCTTCCATGACCTTTTTTGACCTTCTTTGACCTTCTTTGGCCTTATTTGGTTTTCTTTAGCCTTCTCTGGCCTTCTCTGGCCTTCTCTGGCCTTCTCTGGCCTTCTGTGGCCTTCTGTGGCCTTCTTTGGCCTTCTTTTTCCTCTTTGGATTTCTCTTACTTCCTTTGGCCTGATTTGGCCTGCTTTGGCCTCTTTTGGCCTGCTTTGGCCTGCTTTGGCCTGCTTTGGCCTGCTTTGGCCTGCTTTGGCCCTCTCTTACCCTCTTTGACCTTCTGTGGCCTCTTTGGCTTTCCTTGGCCTTCTTTAGCCTTCTCTGGCCTTCTGTAGCATTTTTTGGCCTTCTCTTGCCTTATTTGGCATCTTTGGCCTCTTTTGCCTTCTCTGGCCTTCTTTGGCCTTCTCTGCCTTCTTTTGCCTTCTTTGACTTTCCGTGGCCAATTTGGCCTTCTCTGGCCTTCTTTGTCCTCTCTGGCCTTCCTGGCCTGCTTTGGCCTGCTTTAGCCTCTTTGACCTTCTTTGACCTTCATTGACCTTCTTTGACCTTCTTTGACCTTCTTTGACCTTCTTTGACCTTCTCTGGCCTTATCTGGCCTTATCTGGCCTTATCTGGCCTTATCTGGCCTTCTGTGGCCTTCTTTGTACTCTTTGTCCCTCTCTTACCCTCTTTGGCCTTCTGTGGCCTCTTTGGCTTTCTCTGGCCTTCTTTGGCCTTCTGTATCCTTTGGCCTACTTGACCTTCTTTGGCTATCTTTGGACTTCTTTGTCCTTCTTTGGCCTTCTTTTGCCTTCTGTGGCATTCTTTGGCCTTCTCTACCCTTCTCTGGACTTCTTTCCCCTTCTGTGTCCTTCTTTGCACTTCTCTGGCCTTCTTTGGCCTTCTTTGGACTCTTTGGCCCTCTCGTACCCTCTTTGGCATTCTTTGGACTCTTTGGCCCTCTCTTACCCTCTTTGGCATTCTTTGGCCTTCTTTGGCCTTCTTTGGACTCTTTGGCCCTCTCTTACCCTCTTTGGCCTTCTGTGGCCTCTTTGGCTTTCCTTGGCCTCCTCTGGCCTCCTCTGGCCTCCTCTGGCCTTCTTTGGCCTGCTTTGGCATTCTTTGTCCTTCTGTGGCCTTCTGAAGCTTTCTGTGGCCACTCTGACTCTCTCTAGCCCTATTTGGCCTTCTTTGGCCTTCTGTAGCCTTCTGTGGCATTCTCTGGCCTTCTCTGGCCTTCATTGGCCTTCTTTGGCATTCTTTAGCCTTTTTTGGCCTCTCTGGACTGCTTTGGCCTGCTTTGGCCTTCTGTGGCCTGCTTTGGCCTTCTGTGGCATTCTTTGGCCTTCTATATCCTTCTTTGGCCTACTTGACCTTCTTTGGCTATCTTTGGACTTCTTTGTCCTTCTTTGGCCTTCTTTTGCCTTCTGTGGCATTCTTTGGCCTTCTCTACCCTTCTCTGGACTTCTTTCCCCTTCTGTGTCCTTCTTTGCACTTCTCTGGCCTTCTTTGGCCTTCTTTGGACTCTTTGGCCCTCTCTTACCCTCTTTGGCATTCTTTGGCCTTCTGTGGCCTTCTTTGTCCTTCTTTGGACTCTTTGGCCCTCTCTTACCCTCTTTGGCCTTCTGTGGCCTCTTTGGCTTTCCTTGGCCTTCTTTAGCCTTCTCTGGCATTCTGTAGCATTCTTTGGCCTTCTCTTTCCTTATTTGGCATCTTTGGCCTCTTTTGCCTTCTCTGGCCTTCTTTGGCCTTCTCTGCCTTCTTTGGCCTTCTTTGACTTTCCGTGGCCAATTTGGCCTTCTCTGGCCTTCTTTGTCCTCTCTTGCCTTCTCTGGCCAGCTTTGGCCTGCTTTAGCCTCTTTGACCTTCTTTGACCTTCTCTGGCCTTATCTGGCCTTCTCCTGGGCTTCTTTGGACTCTTTGCCCCTCTCTTACCCTCTTTGGCATTCTTTGGCCTTCTGTGGCCTTCTTTGCCCTTCTTTGGACTCTTTGGCCCTCTCTTACCCTCTTTGGCCTTCTCTGGCCTTCTTTGTCCTTCTTTGGACTCTTTGGCCCTCTCTTACCCTCTTTGGCCTTCTGTGGCCTCTTTGGCTTTCTCTGGCCTTCTTTGGCCTTCTGTATCCTTCTTTGGCCTACTTGACCTTCTTTGGCTATCTTTGGACTTCTTTGTCGTTCTTTGGCCTCTTTTGCCTTCTCTGGCCTTCCTTGGCCTTCTCTGCCTTCTTTGGCCTTCTTTGCCTTTCCGTGGCCAATTTGGCCTTCTCTGGCCTTCTTTGTCCTCTCTGGCCTTCCTGGCCTGCTTTGGCCTGCTTTAGCCTCTTTGACCTTCCATGACCTTTTTTGACCTTCTTTGACCTTCTTTGGCCTTATTTGGTTTTCTTTAGCCTTCTCTGGCCTTCTCTGGCCTTCTCTGGCCTTCTCTGGCCTTCTCTGGCCTTCTGTGGCCTTCTGTGGCCTTCTTTGGCCTTCTTTTTCCTCTTTGGATTTCTCTTACTTCCTTTGGCCTGATTTGGCCTGCTTTGGCCTCTTTTGGCCTGCTTTGGCCTGCTTTGGCCTGCTTTGGCCTGCTTTGGCCTGCTTTGGCCCTCTCTTACCCTCTTTGACCTTCTGTGGCCTCTTTGGCTTTCCTTGGCCTTCTTTAGCCTTCTCTGGCCTTCTGTAGCATTTTTTGGCCTTCTCTTGCCTTATTTGGCATCTTTGGCCTCTTTTGCCTTCTCTGGCCTTCTTTGGCCTTCTCTGCCTTCTTTTGCCTTCTTTGACTTTCCGTGGCCAATTTGGCCTTCTCTGGCCTTCTTTGTCCTCTCTGGCCTTCCTGGCCTGCTTTGGCCTGCTTTAGCCTCTTTGACCTTCTTTGACCTTCATTGACCTTCTTTGACCTTCTTTGACCTTCTTTGACCTTCTTTGACCTTCTCTGGCCTTATCTGGCCTTATCTGGCCTTATCTGGCCTTATCTGGCCTTCTGTGGCCTTCTTTGTACTCTTTGTCCCTCTCTTACCCTCTTTGGCCTTCTGTGGCCTCTTTGGCTTTCTCTGGCCTTCTTTGGCCTTCTGTATCCTTTGGCCTACTTGACCTTCTTTGGCTATCTTTGGACTTCTTTGTCCTTCTTTGGCCTTCTTTTGCCTTCTGTGGCATTCTTTGGCCTTCTCTACCCTTCTCTGGACTTCTTTCCCCTTCTGTGTCCTTCTTTGCACTTCTCTGGCCTTCTTTGGCCTTCTTTGGACTCTTTGGCCCTCTCGTACCCTCTTTGGCATTCTTTGGACTCTTTGGCCCTCTCTTACCCTCTTTGGCATTCTTTGGCCTTCTTTGGCCTTCTTTGGACTCTTTGGCCCTCTCTTACCCTCTTTGGCCTTCTGTGGCCTCTTTGGCTTTCCTTGGCCTCCTCTGGCCTCCTCTGGCCTCCTCTGGCCTTCTTTGGCCTGCTTTGGCATTCTTTGTCCTTCTGTGGCCTTCTGAAGCTTTCTGTGGCCACTCTGACTCTCTCTAGCCCTATTTGGCCTTCTTTGGCCTTCTGTAGCCTTCTGTGGCATTCTCTGGCCTTCTCTGGCCTTCATTGGCCTTCTTTGGCATTCTTTAGCCTTTTTTGGCCTCTCTGGACTGCTTTGGCCTGCTTTGGCCTTCTGTGGCCTGCTTTGGCCTTCTGTGGCATTCTTTGGCCTTCTATATCCTTCTTTGGCCTACTTGACCTTCTTTGGCTATCTTTGGACTTCTTTGTCCTTCTTTGGCCTTCTTTTGCCTTCTGTGGCATTCTTTGGCCTTCTCTACCCTTCTCTGGACTTCTTTCCCCTTCTGTGTCCTTCTTTGCACTTCTCTGGCCTTCTTTGGCCTTCTTTGGACTCTTTGGCCCTCTCTTACCCTCTTTGGCATTCTTTGGCCTTCTGTGGCCTTCTTTGTCCTTCTTTGGACTCTTTGGCCCTCTCTTACCCTCTTTGGCCTTCTGTGGCCTCTTTGGCTTTCCTTGGCCTTCTTTAGCCTTCTCTGGCATTCTGTAGCATTCTTTGGCCTTCTCTTTCCTTATTTGGCATCTTTGGCCTCTTTTGCCTTCTCTGGCCTTCTTTGGCCTTCTCTGCCTTCTTTGGCCTTCTTTGACTTTCCGTGGCCAATTTGGCCTTCTCTGGCCTTCTTTGTCCTCTCTTGCCTTCTCTGGCCAGCTTTGGCCTGCTTTAGCCTCTTTGACCTTCTTTGACCTTCTCTGGCCTTATCTGGCCTTCTCCTGGGCTTCTTTGGACTCTTTGCCCCTCTCTTACCCTCTTTGGCATTCTTTGGCCTTCTGTGGCCTTCTTTGCCCTTCTTTGGACTCTTTGGCCCTCTCTTACCCTCTTTGGCCTTCTCTGGCCTTCTTTGTCCTTCTTTGGACTCTTTGGCCCTCTCTTACCCTCTTTGGCCTTCTGTGGCCTCTTTGGCTTTCCTTGGCCTCCTCTGGCATTCTTTGGCCTGCTTTGGCCTGCTTTGGCCTCTTTTGGCCTGCTTTGGCCTTCTCTGGCCTTCTCTGGCCTTCTTTGGCCTTCTTTGGCCTTCTTTGGACTCTTTGGCCCTCTCTTACCCTCTTTGGCCTTCTGTGGCCTCTCTGGCTTTCCTTGGCCTTCTTTAGCCTTCTCTGGGCTTCTGTAGCATTCTTTGGCCTTCTCTTGCATTATTTGGCATCTTTGGCCTCTCTTGCCTTCTCTGGCCTTCTTTGGCCTTCTCTGCCTTCTTTGGCCTTCTTTGACTTTCCGTGGCCAATTTGGCCTTCTCTGGCCTTCTTTGTCCTCTCTGGCCTTCCTGGCCTGCTTTAACCTGCTTTAGCCTCTTTGACCTTCTTTGACCTTCTCTGGCCTTATCTGGCCTTCTGTGGCCTTCTCCTGGCCTTCTTTGGACTCTTTGCCCCTCTCTTACCCTCTTTGGCCTTCTTTGGCCTTCTTTGTCCTTCTTTGGACTCTTTGTCCCTCTCTTACCCTCTTTGGCCTTCTGTGGCCTCTTTGGCTTTCCTTGGCCTTCTTTGGCCTTCTCTGGCCTTATTTGTCCTTCTGTGGCCTTCTGTGGCCACTCTGACCCTCTCTAGCCCTATTTAGACTTCTTTGGCCTTCTGTAGCCTTCTGTGGCATTGTCTGGCCTTCTCTGGCCTTCATTGGCCTTTTTTGGCCTCTCTGGACTGCTTTGGCCTGCTTTGACCTGCTTTGGCCTCTTTGTCCTTCTGTGGCATTCTTTGTCCTTCTGTGGCATTCTTTGTCCTTCTGTGGCATTCTTTGGCCTTCTGTGGCATTCTTTGGCGTTCTTTGGCCTATTTGGCCTTCTCTGGCCTTCTTTGGCCTTCTTTTGCCTCTCTGGCCTTCTCTGGCCAGCTTTGGCCTGCTTTAGCCTCTTTGACCTTCTTTGACCTTCTTTGATCTTCTTTGACCTTCTTTGGACTTCTTTGGACTTCTTTGGACTGTTTTGGAATTCTTTGGACTGTTTTGGACTTCTTTGGCCTTCTTTGGCCTTCTTTGGCCCTCTCTGGCATTCTTTGGCCTTCTCTACCCTTCTCTGGCATTCTTTTGCCTTCTCTGGCATTCTTTCGCCTTCTCTGGCATTCTTTGGCCTACTTGGCCTTCTTTGGCTATCTTTGGCCTTCTTTGGCCTTCTTTGGCTTTCTGTGGCCTTCTTTGGACTTCTCTGGCCTTCTTTGGCGTCTTTGGATTTCTCTGGCTTCCTTTGGCCTGATTTGGCCTGCTTTGGCCTCTTTTGGCCTGCTTTGGCCTGCTTTGGCCTGCTTTGGCCTCCTTTGGCCTTCTTTGGCCTTCTTTGGCTTCTTTGGCTTCTTTGGCCTTCTCTGGCCTTCTCTGGCCTTCTTTGGACTCTTTGGCCCTCTCTTACCCTCTTTGGCCTTCTGTGGCCTCTTTGGCTTTCCTTGGCCTTCTTTAGCCTTCTCTGGCCTTCTGTAGCATTCTTTGGCCTTCTCTTGCCTTATTTGGCGTCTTTGGCCTCTTTTGCCTTCTCTGGCCTTCTTTGGCCTTCTCTGCCTTCTTTTGCCTTCTTTGACTTTCCGTGGCCAATTTGGCCTTCTCTGGCCTTCTTTGTCCTCTCTGGCCTTCCTGGCCTGCTTTGGCCTGCTTTAGCCTCTTTGACCTTCTTTGACCTTCTTTGACCTTCTCTGGCCTTCTCTGGCCTTCTGTGGACTTCTGTGGACTCTTTGTCCCTCTCTTACCCTCTTTGGCCTTCTGTGGCCTCTTTGGCTTTCTCTGGCCTTCTTTGGCCTTCTGTATCCTTCTTTGGCCTACTTGACCTTCTTTGGCTATCTTTGGACTTCTTTGTCCTTCTTTGGCCTTCTTTTGCCTTCTGTGGCATTCTTTGGCCTTCTCTACCCTTCTCTGGACTTCTTTCCCCTTCTGTGTCCTTCTTTGCACTTCTCTGGCCTTCTTTGGCCTTCTTTGGACTCTTTGGCCCTCTCTTACCCTCTTTGGCATTCTTTGGCCTTCTTTGGCCTTCTTTGGACTCTTTGGCCCTCTCTTACCCTCTTTGGCCTTCTGTGGCCTCTTTGGCTTTCCTTGGCCTCCTCTGGCCTCCTCTGGCCTGCTTTGGCCTGCTTTGGCCCTTCTTTGGCCTTCTGTGCCCTTCTGTGGCCTTCTGTGGCCTTCTGTGGCCTTCTGTGGCCACTCTGACTCTCTCTAGCCCTATTTGGCCTTCTTTGAACTTCTGTAGCCTTCTGTGGCATTCTCTGGCCTTCTCTGGCCTTCATTGGCCTTCTTTGGCATTCTTTAGCCTTTTTTGGCCTCTCTGGACTGCTTTGGCCTGCTTTGGCCTTCTGTGGCATTCTTTGGCCTTCTGTGGCATTCTTTGGCCTTCTGTGGCATTCTTTGGCCTTCTGTGGCATTCTTTGGCCTTCTGTGGCATTCTTTGGCCTTCTTTGACCTTCTTTGGACTTCTTTGGCCTATTTGGCCTTCTCTGGCCTTCTTTGGCCTGCTTTGGCCTTCTTTGGCCTCTTTGACCTTCTTTGACCTTCTGTGGCCTTCTTTGGCCTTATTTGGCCTTCTCTGGCCTTCTTTGGCCTTCTCTGGCCTCTTTGTCCTTCTCTTACCCTCTTTGGCCTTCTGTTGTGTCTTTGTCTTTCCTTGGCCTTCTTTAGCCCTCTCTGGCATTCTTTGTCCTTCTGTGGCTTTCTTTCGCCTTGTTTGACCTACTTTGGCGTTCTTTGGCCTATTTGGCCTTCTCTGGCCTTCTTTGGCCTTCTTTTGCCTCTCTGGCCTTCTCTGGCCAGCTTTGGCCTGCTTTAGCCTCTTTGACCTTCTTTGACCTTCTTTGACCTTCTTTGACCTTCTTTGACCTTCTTTGGACTCCTTTGGCCTTCTCTGGCCTTTTGTGGCCTTCTCTGGCCTTCTCTGGCTTGCTTTGGCCTTCTCTGGCCTTCTTTGGACTCTTTGTCCCTCTCTTACCCTCTTTGGCCTTCAGTGGCCTCTTTGGCTTTCCTTGGCCTTCTTTCGCCTTCTTTTGCCTTCTTTGGCCTCTTTGGCCTTCTGTGGCTTTCTCTTTCATTCTATGTCCTTCTTTGGCCCTCTCTGGCATTCTTTGGCCTTCTGTGGCATTCTTTGGCCTTCTCTACCCTTCTCTGGCATTCTTTCGCCTACTGTGTCCTTTTTGGCCTTCTGTATCCTTCTTTGGCCTACTTGGCCTTCTTTGGTTATCTTTGGACTTCTTTGTCCTTCTTTGGCCTTCTTTTGCCTTCTGTGGCATTCTTTGGCCTTCTCTACCCTTCTCTGGCCTTCTTTCCCCTTCTGTGTCCTTCTTTGCACTGCTCTGGCCTTCTTTGGCCTTCTTTGGACTCTTTGGCCCTCTCTTACCCTCTTTGGCCTTCTGTGGCCTCTTTGGCTTTCCTTGGCCTTATTTAGCCTTCTCTGGCCTTCTGTAGCATTCTTTGGCCTTCTCTTGCCTTATTTGGCGTCTTTGGCCTCTTTTGCCTTCTCTGGCCTTCTTTGGCCTTCTCTGCCTTCTTTGGCCTTCTTTGACTTTCCGTGGCCAATTTGGACTTCTCTGGCCTTCTTTGTCCTCTCTGGCCTTCCTGGCCTGCTTTGGCCTGCTTTAGCCTCTTTGACCTTCTTTGACCTTCTTTGGCCTTCTCCTGGCCTTCTGTGGCCTTCTTTGGACTCTTTGTCCCTCTCTTACCCTCTTTGGCCTTCTGTGGCCTCTTTGGCTTTCTCTGGCCTTCTTTGGCCTTCTGTATCCTTCTTTGGCCTACTTGACCTTCTTTGGCTATCTTTGGACTTCTTTGTCCTTCTTTGGCCTTCTTTTGCCTTCTGTGGCATTCTTTGGCCTTCTCTACCCTTCTCTGGACTTCTTTCCCCTTCTGTGTCCTTCTTTGCACTTCTCTGGCCTTCTTTGGCCTTCTTTGGAATCTTTGGCCCTCTCTTACCCTCTTTGGCATTCTTTGGCCTTCTTTGGCCTTCTTTGGACTCTTTGGCCCTCTCTTACCCTCTTTGGCCTTCTGTGGCCTCTTTGGCTTTCCTTGGCCTCCTCTGGCCTCCTCTGGCCTTCTTTGGCCTGCTTTGGCCTTCTTTGGCCTTCTTTGGCCTTCTTTGGCCTTCTTTGGCCTTCTTTGGCCTTCTTTGGCCTTCTGTGGCTTTCTGTGGCCACTCTGACTCTCTCTAGCCCTATTTGGCCTTCTTTGGCCTTCTGTAGCCTTCTGTGGCATTCTCTGGCCTTCTCTGGCCTTCATTGGCCTTCTTTGGCATTCTTTAGCCTTTTTTGGCCTCTCTGGACTGCTTTGGCCTGCTTTGGCCTTCTGTGGCATTCTTTGGTCTTCTGTGGCATTCTTTGGCCTTCTGTGGCATTCTTTGGCCTTCTGTGGCATTCTTTGGCCTTCTTTGACCTTTTTTGGACTTCTTTGGCCTATTTGGCCTTCTCTGGCCTTCTTTGGCCTTCTTTGGCCTCTCTTGCCTTTACTGGCCTGCTTTGGCCTTCTTTAGCCTCTTTGACCTTCTTTGACATTCTTTGACATTCTTTGGCCTTCTCTGGCCTTCTTTGGCCTTCTCTTACCCTCTTTGGCCTTCTGTTGTGTCTTTGTCTTTCCTTGGCCTTCTTTAGCCCTCTCTGGCATTCTTTGGCCTTCTGTGGCTTTCTTTCGCCTTCTTTGACCTACTTTGGCGTTCTTTGGCCTATTTGGCCTTCTCTGGCCTTCTTTGGACTTCTTTTGCCTCTCTGGCCTTCTCTGGCCAGCTTTGGCCTGCTTTAGCCTCTTTGACCTTCTTTGACCTTCTTTGACCTTCTTTGACCTCCTTTGACCTCCTTTGGCCTTCTCTGGCCTTCTCTGGCCTTCTCTGGCCTTCTCTGGCCTTCTCTGGCCTTCTCTGGCCTTCTCTGGCCTTCTTTGGACTCTTTGTCCCTCTCTTACCCTCTTTGGCCTTCAGTGGCCTCTTTGGCTTTCCTTGGCCTTCTTTCGCCTTCTTTTGCCTTCTTTGGCCTCTTTGGCCTTCTGTGGCATTCTCTTTCATTCTATGTCCTTCTTTGGCCCTCTCTGGCATTCTTTGGCCTTCTGTGGCATTCTTTGGCCTTCTCTACCCTTCTCTGGCATTCTTTCGCCTACTGTGTCCTTTTTGGCCTTCTGTATCCTTCTTTGGCCTACTTGGCCTTCTTTGGTTATCTTTGGACTTCTTTGTCCTTCTTTGGCCTTCTTTTGCCTTCTGTGGCATTCTTTGGCCTTCTCTACACTTCTCTGGACTTCTTTCCTCTTCTGTGTCCTTCTTTGCACTGCTCTGGCCTTCTTTGGCCTTCTTTGGAATCTTTGCCCCTCTCTTACACTCTTTGGCATTCTTTGGCCTTCTTTGGCCTTCTTTGGACTCTTTGGCCCTCTCTTACCCTCTTTGGCCTTCTGTGGCCTCTTTGGCTTTCCTTGGCCTTCTTTGGCCTTCTCTGGCCTTATTTGGCCTTCTTTGTCCTTCTGTGGCCTTCTGTGGCCACTCTGACCCTCTCTAGCCCTATTTAGCCTTCTTTGGCCTTCTGTAGCCTTCTGTGGCATTGTCTGGACTTCTCTGGCCTTCATTGGCCTTTTTTGGCCTCTCTGGACTGTTTTGTCCTGCTTTGGCCTGCTTTGGCCTCTTTTTCCTTCTGTGGCCTTCTCTGGCCTTCTTTGGCCTTCTTTGGCTTTCTGTGGCCTTCTTTGGCCTTCTCTGGCCTTCTTTGGCCTCTTTGGATTTCTCTGGCTTCCTTTGGCCTGATTTGGCCTGCTTTGGCCTCTTTTGGCCTGCTTTGGCCTGCTTTGGCCTTCTTTGTCCTTCTTTGGCTTCTTTGGCCTTCTCTGGCCTTCTTTGGCCTTCTTTGGACTCTTTGGCCCTCTCTTACCCTCTTTGGCCTTCTGTGGCCTCTTTGGCTTTCCTTGGCCTTCTTTAGCCTTCTCTGGCATTCTGTAGCATTGTTTGGCCTTCTCTTGCCTTATTTGGCATCTTTGGCCTCTTTTGCCTTCTCTGGCCTTCTTTGGCCTTGTCTGCCTTCTTTGGCCTTCTTTGACTTCCCGTGGCCAATTTGGCCTTCTCTGGCCTTCTTTGTCCTCTCTGGCCTTCCTGGCCTGCTTTAACCTGCTTTAGCCTCCTTGACCTTCTTTGACCTTCATTGACCTTCTTTGACCTTCTTTGACCTTCTTTGACCTTCTTTGACCTTCTTTGACCGTCTCTGGCCTTCTCTGGCCTTCTCTGGCCTTCTCTGGCCTTCTCTGGCCTTATCTGGCCTTATCTGGCCTTATCTGGCCTTATCTGGCCTTATCTGGACTCTTTGTCCCTCTCTTACCCTCTTTGGCCTTCTGTGGCCTCTTTGGCTTTCTCTGGCCTTCTTTGGCCTTCTGTATCCTTCTTTGGCCTACTTGACCTTCTTTGGCTATCTTTGGACTTCTTTGTCCTTCTTTGGCCTTCTTTTGCCTTCTGTGGCATTCTTTGGCCTTCTCTACCCTTCTCTGGACTTCTTTCCCCTTCTGTGTCCTTCTTTGCACTTCTCTGGCCTTCTTTGGCCTTCTTTGGACTCTTTGGCCCTCTCTTACCCTCTTTGGCCTTCTTTGGCCTTCTTTGGACTCTTTGGCCCTCTTTGGCCTTCTGTGGCCTCTTTGGCTTTCCTTGGCCTCCTCTGGCCTCCTCTGGACTTCTTTGGCCTGCTTTGGCCTTCTTTGGCCTTCTGTGGCCTTCTGTGGCTTTCTGTGGCCACTCTGACTCTCTCTAGCCCTATTTGGCCTTCTTTGGCCTTCTGTAGACTTCTGTGGCATTCTCTGGCCTTCTCTGGCCTTCATTGGCCTTCTTTGGCATTCTTTGGCATTCTTTAGCCTTTTTTGGCCTCTCTGGACTGCTTTGGCCTGCTTTGGCCTTCTGTGGCATTCTTTGCCCTTCTGTGGCATTCTTTGGCCTTCTGTGGCATTCTTTGGCCTTCTTTGACCTTCTTTGACCTTCTTTGGACTTCTTTGGCCTTATTTGGCCTTCTTTGGCCTTCTCTGGCCTTCTTTGGCTTTTAGTGGCCTTCTTTGGCCTTCTTTGGCTTTCTGTGGCCTTCTTTGGCCTTCTCTGGCCTTCTTTGGCCTTCTCTGGCCTCTTTGGATTTCTCTGGCCTTCTTTGGCCTGCTTTGGCCTGCTTTGGCCTGCTTTGGCCTGCTTTGGCCTGCTTTGGCCTTCTCTGGCCTTCTCTGGACTCTTTGGCCCTCTCTTACCCTCTTTGGCCTTCTGTGGCCTCTTTGGCTTTCCTTGGCCTTCTTTAGCCTTCTCTGGCCTTCTGTAGCATTCTTTGGACTTCTCTTGCCTTATTTGGCATCTTTGGCCTCTTTTGCCTTCTCTGGCCTTCATTGGCCTATTTTGGCCTCTCTGGACTGCTTTGGCCTGCTTTGACCTGCTTTGGCCTCTTTGTCCTTCTGCGGCATTCTTTGTCCTTCTGTGGCATTCTTTGGCCTTCTGTGGCATTCTCTGGCCTTCTCTGGCCTTCATTGGCCTTCATTGGCATTCTTTAGCCTTTTTTGGACTCTCTGGACTGCTTTGGCCTGCTTTGGCCTTCTGTGGCATTCTTTCCCTTCTGTGGCAATCTTTGGCCTTCTGTGGCATTCTTTGGCCTTCTTTGGCCTTCTTTGGACTTCTTTGGACTTCTTTGGCCTTCTTTGGCCTTCTTTGGCCTTCTTTGGCCTTCTCTGGCCTTCTCTGGCCTTCTCTGGCCTTCTCTGGCCTTCTCTGGCCTTCTCTGGCCTTCTTTGGATTTTAGTGGCCTTCTTTGGCCTTCTTTGGCCTTCTTTTGCCTTCTTTGGCCTTCTTTGGCATTCTTTGGCATTCTTTGGCATTCTTTGGCATTCTTTGGCATTCTTTGGCCTTCTCTGGCCTTCTTTGGCCTTCTTTGGATTTCTCTGGCTTCCTTTGGCCTGATTTGGCCTGCTTTGGCCTCTTTTGGCCTGCTTTGGCCTGCTTTGGCCTGCTTTGGCCTGCTTTGGCCTGCTTTGGCCTTCTCTGGCCTTCTTTGGCCTTCTTTGGACTCTTTGGCCCTCTCTTACCCTCTTTGGCCTTCTGTGGCCTCTTTGGCTTTCCTTGGCCTTCTTTATACTTTTCTGGCCTTCTGTAGCATTCTTTGGTCTTCTCATGCCTTATTTGGCATCTTTGGCCTCTTTGGCCTTCTCTGGCCTTCTTTGTCCTCTCTGGCCTTCCTGGCCTGCTTTGGCCTGCTTTAGCCTCTTTGACCTTCTTTGACATTCTTTGACCTTCTTTGACTTTCTTTGACCTTCTTTGGCCTGCTTTGGCCTTCTCTGGCCTTCTCTTTCCTTCTGTGGCCTTCTTTGGACTCTTTGTCCCTCTCTTACCCTCTTTGGCCTTCTGTGGCCTCTTTGGCTTTCTCTGGCCTTCTTTGGCCTTCTGTATCCTTCTTTGGCCTACTTGACCTTCTTTGGCTATCTTTGGACTTCTTTGTCCTTCTTTGGCCTTCTTTTGCCTTCTGTGGCATTCTTTGGCCTTCTCTACCCTTCTCTGGACTTCTTTCCCCTTCTGTGTCCTTCTTTGCACTTCTCTGGCCTTCTTTGGCCTTCTTTGGACTCTTTGGCCCTCTCTTACCCTCTTTGGCATTCTTTGGCCTTCTTTGGCCTTCTTTGTCCTTCTTTGGACTCTTTGTCCCTCTCTTACCCTCTTTGGCCTTCTGTGGCCTCTTTGGCTTTCCTTGGCCTTCTTTGGCCTTCTCTGGCCTTATTTGGCCTTCTTTGGCCTTCTGTGGCCTTCTGTGGCCACTCTGACCCTCTCTAGCCCTATTTAGCCTTCTTTGGCCTTCTGTAGCCTTCTGTGGCATTGTCTGGCCTTCTCTGGCCTTCATTGGCCTTTTTTGGCCTCTCTGGACTGCTTTGGCCTGCTTTGACCTGCTTTGGCCTCTTTGTCCTTCTGTGGCATTCTTTGGCCTTCTGTGGCATTCTTTGGCCTTCTGTGGCATTCTTTGGCCTTCTGTGGCATTCTTTGGCGTTCTTTGGCCTATTTGGCCTTCTCTGGCCTTCTTTGGCCTTCTTTTGCCTCTCTGGCCTTCTCTGGCCAGCTTTGGCCTGCTTTAGCCTCTTTGACCTTCTTTGACCTTCTTTGACCTTCTTTGACCTTCTTTGACCTTCTTTGACCTTCTTTGACCTTCTTTGACCTTCTTTGGACTTCTTTGGACTTCTTTGGCCCTCTCTGGCATTCTTTGGCCTTCTCTACCCTTCTCTGGCATTCTTTCACCTTCTCTGGCATTCTTTCGCCTTCTGTGTCCTTCTTTGGCCTACTTGGCCTTCTTTGGCTATCATTGGCCTTCTTTGGCCTTCTTTGGCTTTCTGTGGCCTTCTTTTGCCTTCTCTGGCGTTCTTTGGCCTTCTTTGGCCTCTTTGGATTTCTCTGGCTTCCTTTGGCCTGATTTGGCCTGCTTTGGCCTCTTTTGGCCTGCTTTGGCCTGCTTTGGCCTCCTTTGGCCTGCTTTGGCCTTCTCTGGCCCTCTCTAACCCTCTTTGGCCTTCTGTGGCCTCTTTGGCTTTCCTTGGCCTTCTTTAGCCTTCTCTGGCCTTCTGTAGCATTCTTTGGCCTTCTCTTGCATTATTTGGCATCTTTGGCCTCTTTTGCCTTCTCTGGCCTTCTTTGGCCTTCTCTGCCTTCTTTGGCCTTCTTTGACTTTCCGTGGCCAATTTGGCCTTCTCTGGCCTTCTTTGTCCTCTCTGGCCTTCTCTGGCCAGCTTTGGCCTGCTTTAGCCTCTTTGACCTTCTTTGACCTTCTTTGGACTTCTTTGGACTTCTTTGGACTTCTTTGCACTTCTTTGCACTTCTTTGCACTTCTTTGGCCTTCTCTGGCCTTCTCTGGCCTTCTCTGGCCTTCTCTGGCCTTCTCTGGCCTTCTCTGGCCTTCTCTGGCCTTCTCTGGCCTTCTTTGGCCTTCTTTGGCCTTCTTTGGCATTCTCTGGCCTTCTTTGGCCTTCTTTGGCCTTCTTTGGATTTCTCTGGCTTCCTTTGGCCTGATTTGGCCTGCTTTGGCCTCTTTTGGCCTGCTTTGGCCTGCTTTGGCCTGCTTTGGCCTTCTTTGGCCTGCTTTGGCCTTCTCTGGCCTTCTCTGGCCTTCTTTGGAATCTTTGGCCCTCTCTTACCCTCTTTGGCCTTCTGTGGCCTCTTTGGCTTTCCTTGGCCTTCTTTATCCTTTTCTGGCCTTCTGTAGCATTCTTTGGTCTTCTCATGCCTTATTTGGCATCTTTGGCCTCTTTTGCCTTCTCTGGCCTTCTTTGGCCTTCTCTGCCTTCTTTGACTTTCCGTGGCCAATTTGGCCTTCTCTGGCCTTCTTTGTCCTCTCTGGCCTTCCTGGCCTGCTTTGGCCTGCTTTAGCCTCTTTGACCTTCTTTGACATTCTTTGACCTTCTTTGACTTTCTTTGACCTTCTTTGGCCTGCTTTGGCCTTCTCTGGCCTTCTCTTTCCTTCTGTGGCCTTCTTTGGACTCTTTGTCCCTCTCTTACCCTCTTTGGCCTTCTGTGGCCTCTTTGGCTTTCTCTGGCCTTCTTTGGCCTTCTGTATCCTTCTTTGGCCTACTTGACCTTCTTTGGCTATCTTTGGACTTCTTTGTCCTTCTTTGGCCTTCTTTTGCCTTCTGTGGCATTCTTTGGCCTTCTCTACCCTTCTCTGGACTTCTTTCCCCTTCTGTGTCCTTCTTTGCACTTCTCTGGCCTTCTTTGGCCTTCTTTGGACTCTTTGGCCCTCTCTTACCCTCTTTGGCATTCTTTGGCCTTCTTTGGCCTTCTTTGTCCTTCTTTGGACTCTTTGTCCCTCTCTTACCCTCTTTGGCCTTCTGTGGCCTCTTTGGCTTTCCTTGGCCTTCTTTGGCCTTCTCTGGCCTTATTTGGCCTTCTTTGGCCTTCTGTGGCCTTCTGTGGCCACTCTGACCCTCTCTAGCCCTATTTAGCCTTCTTTGGCCTTCTGTAGCCTTCTGTGGCATTGTCTGGCCTTCTCTGGCCTTCATTGGCCTTTTTTGGCCTCTCTGGACTGCTTTGGCCTGCTTTGACCTGCTTTGGCCTCTTTGACCTTCTGTGGCATTCTTTGGCCTTCTGTGGCATTCTTTGGCCTTCTGTGGCCTATTTGGCCTTCTCTGGCCTTCTTTGGCCTTCTTTTGCCTCTCTGGCCTTCTCTGGCCAGCTTTGGCCTGCTTTAGCCTCTTTGACCTTCTTTGACCTTCTTTGACCTTCTTTGGACTTCTTTGGACTTCTTTGGACTTCTTTGGACTTCTTTGGCCCTCTCTGGCATTCTTTGGCCTTCTCTACCCTTCTCTGGCATTCTTTCACCTTCTCTGGCATTCTTTCGCCTTCTGTGTCCTTCTTTGGCCTACTTGGCCTTCTTTGGCTATCATTGGCCTTCTTTGGCCTTCTTTGGCTTTCTGTGGCCTTCTTTTGCCTTCTCTGGCGTTCTTTGGCCTTCTTTGGCCTCTTTGGATTTCTCTGGCTTCCTTTGGCCTGATTTGGCCTGCTTTGGCCTGCTTTGGCCTCTTTTGGCCTGCTTTGGCCTCCTTTGGCCTGCTTTGGCCTTCTCTGGCCCTCTCTAACCCTCTTTGGCCTTCTGTGGCCTCTTTGGCTTTCCTTGGACTTCTTTAGCCTTCTCTGGCCTTCTGTAGCATTCTTTGGCCTTCTCTTGCCTTATTTGGCATCTTTGGCCTCTTTTGCCTTCTCTGGCCTTCTTTGGCCTTCTCTGCCTTCTTTGGCCTTCTTTGACTTTCCGTGGCCAATTTGGCCTTCTCTGGCCTTCTTTGTCCTCTCTGGCCTTCTCTGGCCAGCTTTGGCCTGCTTTAGCCTCTTTGACCTTCTTTGACCTTCTTTGGACTTCTTTGGACTTCTTTGGACTTCTTTGGACTTCTTTGGACTTCTTTGGACTTCTTTGGACTTCTCTGGCATTCTTTCGCCTTCTCTGGCCTTCTTTGGCCTTCTTTGGCCTCTTTGGATTTCTCTGGCTTCCTTTGGCCTGCTTTGGCCTGCTTTGGCCTCTTTTGGCCTGCTTTGGCCTCCTTTGGCCTCCTTTGGCCTCCTTTGGCTTCTTTGGCCTTCTCTTACCCTCTTTGGCCTTCTGTAGCCTCTTTGGCCCTCTCTTACCCTCTTTGGCCTTCTGTAGCCTCTTTGGCTTTCCTTGGCCTTCTTTAGCCTTCTCTGGCCTTCTGTAGCATTCTTTGGCCTTCTCTTGCCTTATTTGGCATCTTTGGCCTCTTTTGCCTTCTCTGGCCTTCTTTGGCCTTCTCTGCCTTCTCTGCCTTCTTTGACTTTCCGTGGCCAATTTGGCCTTCTCTGGCCTGCTTTGGCCTGCTTTGACCTTCATTGACCTTCATTGACCTTCTTTGACCTTCTTTGACCTTCTTTGACCTTCTTTGACCTTCTTTGGCCTTCTTTGGCCTTCTCTGACCTTCTCTGGCCTTCTCTGGCCTTCTCTGGCCTTCTTTGGCCTTCTTTGACCTTCTTTGACCTTCTCTGGCCTTCTCCTGGCCTTCTCCTGGCCTTCTTTGTACTCTTTGTCCCTCTCTTACCCTCTTTGGCCTTCTGTGGCCTCTTTGGCTTTCTCTGGCCTTCTTTGGCCTTCTGTATCCTTCTTTGGCCTACTTGACCTTCTTTGGCTATCTTTGGACTTCTTTGTCCTTCTTTGGCCTTCTTTTGCCTTCTGTGGCATTCTTTGGCCTTCTCTACCCTTCTCTGGACTTCTTTCCCCTTCTGTGTCCTTCTTTGCACTTCTCTGGCCTTCTTTGGCCTTCTTTGGACTCTTTGGCCCTCTCTTACCCTCTTTGGCATTCTTTGGCCTTCTTTGGACTCTTTGGCCCTCTCTTACCCTCTTTGGCCTTCTGTGGCCTCTTTGGCTTTCCTTGGCCTCCTCTGGCCTTCTTTGGCCTGCTTTGGCCTTCTTTGTCCTTCTGTGGCCTTCTGTGGCTTTCTGTGGCCACTCTGACTCTCTCTAGCCATATTTGGCCTTCTTTGGCCTTCTGTAGCCTTCTGTGGCATTCTCTGGCCTTCTCTGGCCTTCATTGGCCTTCTTTGGCATTCTTTCGCCTTTTTTGGCCTCTCTGGACTGCTTTGGCCTGCTTTGGCCTTCTGTGGCATTCTTTGGCCTTCTGTGGCATTCTTTGGCCTTCTGTGGCATTCTTTGGCCTTCTCTGGACTCTCTGGCCTTCTCTGGCCTGCTTAGGCCTTCTTTAGCCTCTTTGACCTTTTTTGACCTTCTTTGGCCTTCTTTGGCCTTCTTTGGCCTTCTCTGGCCTTCTTTGGCCTTCTCTGGCCTTCTTTGGCCTTCTTTGGCTTTCTGTGGCCTTCTTTGGCCTTCTCTGGCCTTCTTTGGCCTTCTTTGGCCTCTTTGGATTTCTCTGGCTTCCTTTGGCCTGATTTGGCCTGCTTTGGCCTGCTTTGGCCTCTTTTGGCCTGCTTTGGCCTGCTTTGGCCTGCTTTGGCCTCCTTTGGCCTGCTTTGGCCTTCTCTGGCCTTCTTTGGCCTTCTTTGGACTCTTTGGCCCTCTCTTACCCTCTTTGGCCTTCTGTGGCCTCTTTGGCTTTCCTTGGACTTCTTTAGCCTTCTCTGGCCTTCTGTAGCATTCTTCGGCCTTCTCTTGCATTATTTGGCATCTTTGGCCTCTTTTGCCTTCTCTGGCCTTCTTTGGCCTTCTCTGCCTTCTTTGGCCTTCTTTGACTTTCCGTGGCTAATTTGGCCTTCTCTGGCCTTCTTTGTCCTCTCTGGCCTTCTCTGGCCAGCTTTGGCCTGCTTTAGCCTCTTTGACCTTCTTTGACCTTCTTTGACCTTCTCTGACATTCTTTGACCTTCTTTGACCTTCTTTGACCTTCTTTGACCTTCTTTGACCTTCTTTGACCTTCTTTGACCTTCTTTGACCTTCTCTGGCATTCTTTCGCCTTCTCAGGCATTCTTTCGCCTTCTCAGGCATTCTTTGGCCTACTTGGCCTTCTTTGGCTATCTTTGGCCTTCTTTGGCCTTCTTTGGCTTTCTGTGGCCTTCTTTGGCCTTCTCTGGCCTTCTTTGGCCTTCTTTGGACTCTTTGGCCCTCTCTTACCCTCTTTGGCCTTCTGTGGCCTCTCTGGCTTTCCTTGGCCTTCTTTAGCCTTCTCTGGGCTTCTGTAGCATTCTTTGGCCTTCTCTTGCATTATTTGGCATCTTTGGCCTCTCTTGCCTTCTCTGGCCTTCTTTGGCCTTCTCTGCCTTCTTTGGCCTTCTTTGACTTTCCGTGGCCAATTTGGCCTTCTCTGGCCTTCTTTGTCCTCTCTGGCCTTCCTGGCCTGCTTTGGCCTGCTTTAGCCTCTTTGACCTTCTTTGACCTTCTTTGACCTTCTCTGGTCTTATCTGGCCTTCTGTGGCCTTCTTTGGACTCTTTGCCCCTCTCTTACCCTCTTTGGCATTCTTTGGCCTTCTTTGGCCTTCTTTGTCCTTCTTTGGACTCTTTGTCCCTCTCTTACCCTCTTTGGCCTTCTGTGGTCTCTTTGGCTTTCCTTGGCCTTCTTTGGCCTTCTCTAGCCTTCTTTGGCCTTCTTTGTCCTTCTGTGGCCTTCTGTGGCCACTCTGACCCTCTCTAGCCCTATTTAGCCTTCTTTGGCCTTCTGTAGCCTTCTGTGGCATTGTCTGGCCTTCTCTGGCCTTCATTGGCCTTTTTTGGCCTCTCTGGACTGCTTTGGCCTGCTTTGACCTGCTTTGGCCTCTTTGTCCTTCTGTGGCATTCTTTGTCCTTCTGTGGCATTCTTTGGCCTTCTGTGGCATTCTTTGGTCTTCTGTGGCATTCTTTGGTCTTCTGTGGCATTCTTTGGCGTTCTTTGTCCTATTTGGCCTTCTCTGGCCTTCTTTGGCCTTCTTTTGCCTCTCTGGCCTTCTCTGGCCAGCTTTGGCCTGCTTTAGCCTCTTTGACCTTCTTTGACCTTCTTTGACCTTCTTTGGACTTCTTTGGACTTCTTTGGACTTCTTTGGACTTCTTTGGACTTCTTTGGACTTCTTTGGACTTCTTTGGCCTTCTTTGGACTTCTTTGGACTTCTTTCACCTTCTCTGGCATTCTTTCGCCTTCTGTGTCCTTCTTTGGCCTACTTGGCCTTCTTTGGCTATCATTGGCCTTCTTTGGCCTTCTTTGGCTTTCTGTGGCCTTCTTTTGCCTTCTCTGGCGTTCTTTGGCCTTCTTTGGCCTCTTTGGATTTCTCTGGCTTCCTTTGGCCTGATTTGGCCTGCTTTGGCCTCTTTTGGCCTGCTTTGGCCTGCTTTGGCCTCCTTTGGACTGCTTTGGCCTTCTCTGGCCCTCTCTAACCCTCTTTGGCCTTCTGTGGCCTCTTTGGCTTTCCTTGGACTTCTTTAGCCTTCTCTGGCCTTCTGTAGCATTCTTTGGCCTTCTCTTGCATTATTTGGCATCTTTGGCCTCTTTTGCCTTCTCTGGCCTTCTTTGGCCTTCTCTGCCTTCTTTGGCCTTCTTTGACTTTATGTGGCCAATTTGGCCTTCTCTGGCCTTCTTTGTCCTCTCTGGCCTTCTCTGGCCAGCTTTGGCCTGCTTTAGCCTCTTTGACCTTCTTTGACCTTCTTTGGACTTCTTTGGACTTCTTTGGACTTCTCTGGCATTCTTTCGCCTTCTCTGGCCTTCTTTGGCCTTCTTTGGCCTCTTTGGATTTCTCTGGCTTCCTTTGGCCTACTTGGCCTGCTTTGGCCTCTTTTGGCCTGCTTTGGCCTGCTTTGGCCTCCTTTGGCCTCCTTTGGCTTCTTTGGCCTTCTCTGGCCTTCTTTGGCCTTCTTTGGACTCTTTGGCCCTCTCTTACCCTCTTTTTCCTTCTGTAGCCTCTTTGGCTTTCCTTGGCCTTCTTTAGCCTTCTCTGGCCTTCTGTAGCATTCTTTGGCCTTCTCTTGCCTTATTTGGCATCTTTGGCCTCTTTTGCCTTCTCTGGCCTTCTTTGGCCTTCTCTGCCTTCTTTGGCCTTCTTTGACTTTCCGTGGCCAATTTGGCCTTCTCTGGCCTTCTTTGTCCTCTCTGGCCTTCCTGGCCTGCTTTGGCCTGCTTTAGCCTCTTTGACCTTCTTTGACTTTCTTTGACCTTCTTTGGCCTTCTCTGGCCTTCTCTTTCCTTCTGTGGCCTTCTTTGGACTCTTTGTCCCTCTCTTACCCTCTTTGGCCTTCTGTGGCCTCTTTGGCTTTCTCTGGCCTTCTTTGGCCTTCTGTATCCTTCTTTGGCCTACTTGACCTTCTTTGGCTATCTTTGGACTTCTTTGTCCTTCTTTGGCCTTCTTTTGCCTTCTGTGGCATTCTTTGGTCTTCTCTACCCTTCTCTGGACTTCTTTCCCCTTCTGTGTCCTTCTTTGCACTGCTCTGGCCTTCTTTGGCCTTCTTTGGACTCTTTGGCCCTCTCTTACCCTCTTTGGCATTCTTTGGCCTTCTTTGGCCTTCTTTGGACTCTTTGGCCCTCTCTTACCCTCTTTGGCCTTCTGTGGCCTCTTTGGCTTTCCTTGGCCTTCTTTAGCCTTCTCTGGCCTTCTGTAGCATTCTTTGGCCTTCTCTTGCCTTATTTGGCATCTTTGGCCTCTTTTGCCTTCTCTGGCCTTCTTTGGCCTTCTCTGCCTTCTTTGGCCTTCTTTGACTTTCTGTGGCCAATTTGGCCTTCTCTGGCCTTCTTTGTCCTCTCTGGCCTTCCTGGCCTGCTTTAACCTGCTTTAGCCTCCTTGACCTTCATTGACCTTCTTTGACCTTCTTTGGCCTTCTTTGGCCTTCTTTGGCCTTCTTTGGCCTTCTCTGGCCTTCTCTGGGCTTCTCTGGCCTTCTCTGGCCTTCTGTGGCCTTCTTTGGACTCTTTGTCCCTCTCTTACCCTCTTTGGCCTTCTGTGGCCTCTTTGGCTTTCTCTGGCCTTCTTTGGCCTTCTGTATACTTCTTTGGCCTACTTGACCTTCTTTGGCTATCTTTGGACTTCTTTGTCCTTCTTTGGCCTTCTTTTGCCTTCTGTGGCATTCTTTGGCCTTCTCTACCCTTCTCTGGCCTTCTTTGGCCTTCTTTGGACTCTTTGGCCCTCTCTTACCCTCTTTGGCATTCTTTGGCCTTCTTTGGACTCTTTGGCCCTCTCTTACCCTCTTTGGCCTTCTGTGGTCTTTGGCTTTCCTTGGCCTCCTCTGGCCTCCTCTGGCCTTCTTTGGCCTGCTTTGGCCTTCTTTGTCCTTCTGTGGCCTTCTGTGGCTTTCTGTGGCCACTCTGACTCTCTCTAGCCCTATTTGGCCTTCTTTGGCCTTCTGTAGCCTTCTGTGGCATTCTCTGGCCTTCTCTGGCCTTCATTGGCCTTCTTTGGCCTCTCTGGACTGCTTTGGCCTGCTTTGGCCTTCTGTGGCATTCTTTGCCCTTCTGTGGCATTCTTTGGCCTTCTGTGACATTCTTTGGCCTTCTGTGACCATCTTTGGACTTCTTTGGCCTTTTTTGGCCTTCTTTGGCCTTCTTTGACCTTCTCTGGCCTTCTTTGGCTTTCTGTGGCCTTCTTTGGCCTTCTCTGGCCTTCTTTGGCCTTCTTTGGCCTTCTTTGGATTTCTCTGGCCTTTTTTGGCCTGCTTTGGCCTGCTTTGGCCTGCTTTGGCCTGCTTTGGCCTGCTTTGGCCTGCTTTGGCCTGCTTTGGACTCTTTGGCCCTCTCTTACCCTCTTTGGCCTTCTGTGGCCTCTTTGGCTTTCCTTGGCCTTCTTTAGCCTTCTCTGGCCTTCTGTAGCATTCTTTGGACTTCTCTTGCCTTATTTGGCATCTTTGGCCTCTTTTGCCTTCTCTGGCCTTCATTGGCCTTTTTTGGCCTCTCTGGACTGCTTTGGCCTGCTTTGGCCTTCTGCGGCATTCTTTGTCCTTCTGTGGCATTCTTTGGCCTTCTGTGGCATTCTCTGGCCTTCTCTGGCCTTCTCTGGCCTTCATTGGCCTTCTCTGGCCTTCTCTGGCCTTCATTGGCCTTTTTTGGCCTCTCCGGACTGCTTTGGCCTGCTTTGGCCTTCTGTGGCATTCTTTGCCCTTCTGTGGCAATCTTTGGCCTTCTGTGGCAATCTTTGGCCTTCTGTGGCAATCTTTGGCCTTCTGTGGCAATCTTTGGACTTCTTTGGCCTTCTTTGGCCTTCTTTGGCCTTCTCTGGCCTTCTTTGACCTTCTTAGGCCTTCTTTGGCTTTTAGTGGCCTTCTTTGGCCTTCTTTGGCATTCTTTGGCATTCTTTGGCATTCTTTGGCATTCTTTGGCCTTCTCTGGCCTTCTTTGGCCTTCTTTGGCCTCTTTGGATTTCTCTGGCTTCCTTTGGCCTGCTTTGGCCTGCTTTGGCCTGCTTTGGCCTGCTTTGGACTGCTTTGGCCTTCTCTGGCCTTCTCTGGCCTTCTCTGGAATCTTTGTCCCTCTCTTACCCTCTTTGGCCTTCTGTGGCCTCTTTGGCTTTCCTTGGCCTTCTTTAGCCTTCTCTGGCCTTCTGTAGCATTCTTTGGTCTTCTCATGCCTTATTTGGCATCTTTGGCCTCTTTTGCCTTCTCTGGCCTTCTTTGGCCTTCTCTGCCTTCTTTGACTTTCCGTGGCCAATTTGGCCTTCTCTGGCCTTCTTTGTCCTCTCTGGCCTTATTGGCCTGCTTTGGCATGCTTTAGCCTCTTTGACCTTCTTTGAACTTCTTTGACCTTCTTTGAACTTCTTTGACCTTCTCTGGCCTTCTCTGGCCTTCTGTGGCCTTCTTTGGACTCTTTGTCCCTCTCTTACCCTCTTTGGCCTTCTGTGGCCTCTTTGGCTTTCTCTGGCCTTCTTTGGCCTTCTGTATCCTTCTTTGGCCTACTTGGCCTTCTTTGGCTATCTTTGGACTTCTTTGTCCTTCTTTGGCCTTCTTTTGCCTTCTGTGGCATTCTTTGATCTTCTCTATCCTTCTCTGGCCTTCTTTCCCCTTCTGTGTCCTTCTTTGCACTGCTCTGGCCTTCTTTGGCCTTCTTTGGACTCTTTGCCCCTCTCTTACCCTCTTTGGCATTCTTTGCACTTCTTTGTCCTTCTTTGTCCTTCTTTGGACTCTTTGTCCCTCTCTTACCCTCTTTGCCCTTCTGTGGCCTCTTTGGCTTTCCTTGGCCTTCTTTGGCCTTCTCTGGCCTTATTTGGTCTTCTTTGTCCTTCTGTGGCCTTCTGTGGCCACTCTGACCTTCTCTAGACCTATTTGGCCTTCTTTGGCCTTCTGTAGCCTTCTGTGGCATTCTCTGGCCTTCTCTGGCCTTCATTGGCCTTTTTTGGCCTCTCTGGACTGTTTTGTCCTGCTTTGGCCTGCTTTGGCCTCTTTGTCCTTCTGTGGCCTTCTCTGGCCTTCTTTGGCCTTCTTTGGCTTTCTGTGGCCTTCTTTGGCCTTCTCTGCCCTTCTTTGGCCTCTTTGGATTTCTCTGGCTTCCTTTGGCCTGATTTGGCCTGCTTTGGCCTCTTTTGGCTTCTTTGGCCTTCTCTGGCCTTCTTTGGCCTTCTTTGGACTCTTTGGCCCTCTCTTACCCTCTTTGGCCTTCTGAGGCCTCTTTGGCTTTCCTTGGCCTTCTTTAGCCTTCTCTGGCATTCTGTAGCATTGTTTGGCCTTCTCTTGCCTTATTTGGCATCTTTGGCCTCTTTTGCCTTCTCTGGCCCTCTTTGGCCTTCTCTGCCTTCTTTGGCCTTCTTTGACTTCCCGTGGCCAATTTGGCCTTCTCTGGCCTTCTTTGTCCTCTCTGGCCTTCCTGGCCTGCTTTAACCTGCTTTAGCCTCCTTGACCTTCATTGACCTTCATTGACCATCTTTTACCTTCTTTGACCTTCTTTGGCCTTCTTTGGCCTTCTCTGGCCTTATCTGGCCTTATCTGGCCTTCTGTGGCCTTCTGTGGCCTTCTGTGGCCTTCTTTGAACTCTTTGTCCCTCTCTTACCCTCTTTGGCCTTCTGTGGCCTCTTTGGCTTTCTCTGGCCTTCTTTGGCCTTCTGTATACTTCTTTGGCCTACTTGACCTTCTTTGGCTATCTTTGGACTTCTTTGTCCTTCTTTGGCCTTCTTTTGCCTTCTGTGGCATTCTTTGGCCTTCTCTACCCTTCTCTGGACTACTTTCCCCTTCTGTGTCCTTCTTTGCACTTCTCTGGCCTTCTTTGGCCTTCTTTGGCCTTCTTTGGACTCTTTGGCCCTCTCTTACCCTCTTTGGCCTTCTGTGGCCTCTTTGGCTTTCCTTGGCCTTCTTTGGCCTTCTCAGGCCTTATTTGGTCTTCTTTGTCCTTCTGTGGCCTTCTGTGGCCACTCTGACCCTCTCTAGAACTATTTGGCCTTCTTTGGCCTTCTGTAGCCTTCTGTGGCATTCTCTGGCCTTCTCTGGCCTTCATTGGCCTTTTTTGCCTCTCTGGACTGTTTTGTCCTGCTTTGGCCTGCTTTGGCCTCTTTGTCCTTCTGTGGCCTTCTCTGGCCTTCTTTGGCCTTCTTTGGCCTTCTGTGGCCTTCTTTGGCCTTCTGTGGCCTTCTTTGGCCTCTTTAGATTTCTCTGGCTTCCTTTGGCCTGATTTGGCCTGCTTTGGCCTCTTTTGGCCTGCTTTGGCCTTCTTTGTCCATCTTTGGCTTCTTTGGCCTTCTCTGGCCTTCTTTGGCCTTCTTTGGACTCTTTGGCCCTCTCTTACCCTCTTTGGCCTTCTGTGGCCTCTTTGGCTTTCCTTGGCCTTCTTTAGCGTTCTCTGGCCTTCTGTAGCATTGTTTGGCCTTCTTTTGCCTTATTTGGCATCTTTGGCCTCTTTTGCCTTCTCTGGCCTTCTTTGGCCTTCTCTGCCTTCTTTGGCCTTCTTTGACTTCCCGTGGCCAATTTGGCCTTCTCTGGCCTTCTTTGTCCTCTCTGGCCTTCCTGGCCTGCTTTAACCTGCTTTAGCCTCCTTGACCTTCATTGACCTTCATGGACCTTCATTGACCTTCTTTGACCTTCATTGACCTTCATTGACCTTCATTGACCTTCATTGACCTTCTTTGACCTTCATTGACCTTCATTGACCTTCATTGACCTTCATTGACCTTCATTGACCTTCATTGACCTTATCTGGCCTTATCTGGCCTTATCTGGCCTTATCTGGCCTTATCTGGCCTTCTGTGGCCTTCTTTGGACTCTTTGTCCCTCTCTTACCCTCTTTGGCCTTCTGTGGCCTCTTTGGCTTTCCTTGGCCTCCTCTGGCCTTCTTTGGCCTGCTTTGGCCTTCTTTGGCCTTCTGTGGCCACTCTGACACTCTCTAGCCCTATTTGGCCTTCTTTGGCCTTCTGTGGCATTCTCTGGCCTTCTCTGGCTTTCATTGGCCTTCTTTGGCATTCTTTAGCCTTTTTTGGCCTCTCTGGACTGCTTTGGCCTGCTTTGGCCTTCTGTGGCATTCTTTGGCCTTCTGTGGCATTCTTTGGACTTCTTTGGACTTATTTGGTCTTCTTTGGCCTTCTCTGGCCTTCTTTGGCTTTTAGTGGCCTTCTTTGGCCTTCTTTGGCTTTCTGTGGCCTTCTTTGGCCTTCTCTGGCCTTCTTTGGCCTTCTTTGGCCTCTTTGGATTTCTCTGGCTTCCTTTGGCCTGCTTTGGCCTGCTTTAGCCTGCTTTGGCTTCTTTGGCCTTCTCTGGCCTTCTTTGGCCTTCTCTGGCCTTCTTTGGCCTTCTCTGGCCTTCTTTGGCCTACTTGGGCTTCTTTGGCTATCTTTGGCCTTCTTTGGCCTTCTGTGGCATTCTTTAGCCTTCTCTACCCTTCTCTGGACTTCTTTCCCCTTCTGTGTCCTTCTTTGCACTTCTCTGGCCTTCTTTGGCCTTCTTTGGACTCTTTGTCCCTCTCTTACCCTCTTTGGCCTTCTGTGGCCTCTTTGGCTTTCTCTGGCCTTCTTTGGCCTTCTGTATCCTTCTTTGGCCTACTTGGCCTACTTGGCCTTCTTTGGTTATCTTTGGACTTCTTTGTCTTTCTTTGGCCTTCTCTACCCTTCTCTGGACTTCTTTCCCCTTCTGTGTCCTTCTTTGCACTTCTCTGGCCTTCTTTGGCCGTCTTTGGACTCTTTGGTCCTCTCTTACCCTCTTTGGCCTTCTCCTGGCCTTCTTTGGACTCTTTGTCCCTCTCTTACCCTCTTTGGCCTTCTGTGGCCTCTTTGGCTTTCCTTGGCCTCCTCTGGCCTCCTCTGGCCTGCTTTGGCCTGCTTTGGCCTTCTTTGGCCTTCTTTGGCCTTCTTTGGCCACTCTGACTCTCTCTAGCCCTATTTGGCCTTCTTTGGCCTTCTGTAGCCTTCTGTGGCATTCTCTGGCCTTCTCTGGCTTTCATTGGCCTTCTTTGGCATTCTTTAGCCTTTTTTGGCCTCTCTGGACTGCTTTGGCCTGCTTTGGCCTTCTGTGGCATTCTTTGCCCTTCTGTGGCAATCTTTGGCCTTCTGTGGCCTTCTTTGGACTTCTTTGGACTTCTTTGGCCTTCTTTGGCCTTCTCTGGCCTTCTCTGGCCTTCTCTGGCCTTCTCTGGCCTTCTCTGGCCTTCTCTGGCCTTCTCTGGCCTTCTCTGGCCTTCTTTGGCCTTCTTTGGCCTTCTTTGGCATTCTTTGGCATTCTCTGGCCTTCTTTGGCCTTCTTTGGCCTCTTTGGATTTCTCTGGCTTTATTTGGCCTGATTTGGCCTGCTTTGGCCTCTTTTGGCCTCTTTTGGCCTGCTTTGGCCTGCTTTGGCCTGCTTTGGACTGCTTTGGCCTTCTCTGGCCTTCTTTGGAATCTTTGGCCCTCTCTTACCCTCTTTGGCCTTCTGTGGCCTCTTTGGCTTTCCTTGGCCTTCTTTAGCCTTCTCTGGCCTTCTGTAGCATTCTTTGGCCTTCTCTTGCCTTATTTGGCGTCTTTGGCCTCTTTTGCCTTCTCTGGCCTTCTTTGGCCTTCTCTGCCTTCTTTGACTTTCCGTGGCCAATTTGGCCTTCTCTGGCCTTCTTTGTCCTCTCTGGCCTTCCTGGCCTGCTTTGGCCTGCTTTAGACTCTTTGACCTTCTTTGACCTTCTCTGGCCTTCTCTTGCCCTCTCCTGGCCTTCTCTGGCCTTCTTTTAACTCTTTGGCCCTCTCTTACCCTCTTTGGCCTTCATTGGCCTTCATTGGCCTTCTTTGGCATTCTTTAGCCTTTTTTGGCCTCTCTGGACTGCTTTGGCCTGCTTTGGCCTGCTTTGGCCTTCTGTGGCCTTCTTTGGCCTTCTGTGGCATTCTTTGGCCTTCTGTGGCATTCTTTGGCCTTCTGTGGCATTCTTTGGCCTTCTTTGACCTTCTTTGGACTTCTTTGGACTTATTTGGCCTTCTTTGGCCTTCTCTGGCCTTATTTGACCTTCTTTGGCCTTCTTTGGACTTCTTTGGCTTTCTGTGGCCTTCTTTGGCCTTCTCTGGCCTTCTTTGGCCTTCTTTGGCCTCTTTGGATTTCTCTGGATTCCTTTGGCCTGATTTGGCCTGCTTTGGCCTGCTTTGGCCTCTTTTGGCCTGCTTTTGCCTCCTTTGGCCTTCTTTGTCCTTCTTTGGCCTTCTTTGGACTCTTTGGCCCTCTCTTACCCTCTTTGGCCTTCTGTGGCCTCTTTGGCTTTCCTTGGCCTTCTTTAGCCTTCTATGGCCTTCTGTAGCATTCTTTGGCCTTCTCTTGCCTTATTTGGCGTCTTTGGCCTCTTTTGCCTTCTTTGGCCTTCTTTGGCCTTCTTTGGCCTTCTTTGGCCTTCTCTGGCCTTCTCTGGCCTTCTCTGGCCTTCTGTGGCCTTCTGTGGCCTCTCTGAACCTCTCTAGCCCTATTTGGCCTTCTTTGTCCTTCTGTAGCCTTCTGTGGCATTGTCTGGACTTCTCTGGCCTTCATTGGCCTTCTTTGGCATTCTTTAGCTTTTTTTGGCCTCTCTGGACTGCTTTGGTCTGCTTTGGCCTTCTGTGGCATTCTTTGGCCTTCTGTGGCATTCTTTGGCCTTCTGTGGCCTTCTATGGCCTTCTTTGAACTTCTTTGGACTTCTCTGGCCTTATTTGAACTTCTTTGACCTTCTTTGGCTTTTAGTGGCCTTCTTTGGCCTTCTTTGGCCTTCTTTGGCTTTCTGTGGCCTTCTTTGGCTTTCTGTGGCCTTCTTTGGCCTTCTCTGGCCTTCTCTGGCCTTCTTTGGCCTTCTCTGGCCTGCTTTGGCCTTCTTTAGCCTCTTTGACCTTCTTTGACCTTCTTTGACCTTCTTTGACCTTCTCTGGCCTTCTCTGGCCTTCTCTGGCCTTCTCTGGCCTTCTTTGGCCTCTTTGTCCTTCTCTTACCCTCTTTGGCCTTCTGTTGTGTCTTTGTCTTTCCTTGGCCTTCTTTGGCCCTCTCTGGCATTCTTTGGCCTTCTGTGGCTTTCTTTCGCCTTCTTTGACCTACTTTGGCGTTCTTTGGCCTATTTGGCCTTCTCTGGCCTTCTCTGGCCTTCTTTGGCCTTCTTTTGCCTCTCTGGCCTTCTCTGGCCTGCTTTAGTCTCTTTGACCTTCTTTGACCTTCTTTGACCTTCTTTGACCTTCTTTGACCTTCTTTGGACTCCTTTGGCCTTCTCTGGCCTTCTCTGGCCTTCTCTGGCCTTCTCTGGCCTTCTCTGGCCTTCTCTGGCCTGCTTTGGCTTGCTTTGGCCTTCTCTGGCCTTCTTTGGACTCTTTGTCCCTCTTTTACCCTCTTTGGCATTCTGTGGCCTCTTTGGCTTTCCTTGGCCTTCTTTCGCCTTCTTTTGCCTTCTTTGGCCTCTTTGGCCTTCTGTGGAATTCTCTTTCATTCTATGTCCTTCTTTGGCCCCCTCTGGCATTCTTTGGCCTTCTGTGGCATTCTTTGGTCTTCTCTACCCTTCTCTGGACTTCTTTCTCCTACTGTGTCCTTTTTGGCCTTCTGTATCCTTCTTTGGCCTACTTGGCCTTCTTTGGTTATCTTTGGACTTCTTTGTCCTTCTTTGGCCTTCTTTTGCCTTCTGTGGCATTCTTTGGCCTTCTCTACCCTTCTCTGGCCTTCTTTCCCCTTCTGTGTCCTTCTTTGCACTGCTCTGGCCTTCTTTGGCCTTCTTTGGACTCTTTGCCCCTCTCTTACCCTCTTTGGCCTTCTGTGGCCTCTTTGGCTTTCCTTGGCCTTCTTTGGCCTCTTTGGCCTTCTGTAGCCTTCTGTGGCATTCTCTGGCCTTCTCTGGCTTTCATTGGCCTTCTTTGGCATTCTTTAGCCTTTTTTGGCCTCTCTGGACTGCTTTGGCCTGCTTTGGCCTGCTTTGGCATTCTTTGGCCTTCTGTGGCATTCTTTGGCCTTCTGTGGCATTCTTTGGCCTTCTGTGGCATTCTTTGGCCTTCTTTGACCTTCTTTGGACTTCTCTGGCCTTCTTTGGCCTTCTCTGGCCTGCTTTGGCCTTCTTTAGCCTCTTTGACCTTCTTTGACCTTCTTTGACCTTCTTTGGCCTTCTCTGGCCTTCTCTGGCCTTCTCTGGCCTTCTCTGGCCTTCTCTGGCCTTCTCTGGCCTTCTCTGGCCTTCTCTGGCCTTCTCTTACCCTCTTTAGCCTTCTGTTGTGTCTTTGTCTTTCCTTGGCCTTCTTTGGCCCTCTCTGGCATTCTTTGGCCTTCTGTGGCTTTCTTTGGCCTTCTTTGACCTTCTTTGGACTTCTCTGGCCTTCTCTGGCCTTCTCTGGCCTGCTTTGGCCTTCTTTAGCCTCTTTGACCTTCTTTGACCTTCTTTGGCCTTCTTTGGCCTTCTCTGGCCTTCTCTGGCCTTCTCTGGCCTTCTCTGGCCTTCTCTGGCCTTCTCTGGCCTTCTCTGGCCTTCTCTGGCCTTCTCTGGCCTCTTTGGCCTTCCTTGGCCTTCTTTGGCCCTCTCTGGCATTCTTTGGCCTTCTGTGGCTTTCTTTCGCCTTCTTTGACCTACTTTGGCGTTCTTTGGCCTATTTGGCCTTCTCTGGCCTTCTTTGGCCTTCTTTTGCCTCTCTGGCCTTCTCTGGCCAGCTTTGGCCTGCTTTAGTCTCTTTGACCTTCTTTGACCTTCTTTGACCTTCTTTGACCTTCTTTGACCTTCTTTGACCTTCTTTGACCTCCTTTAACCTCCTTTGACCTCCTTTGACCTCCTTTGGACTGCTTTGACCTCCTTTGGACTGCTTTGGCCTTCTCTGGCCTTCTCTGGCCTTCTCTGGCATGCTTTGGCTTGCTTTGGCCTTCTCTGGCCTTCTTTGGACTCTTTGTCCCTCTCTTACCCTCTTTGGCCTTCTGTGGCCTCTTTGGCTTTCTCTGGCCTTCTTTGGCCTTCTGTATCCTTCTTTGGCCTACTTGAACTTCTTTGGCTATCTTTGGACTTCTTTGTCCTTCTTTGGCCTTCTTTTGCCTTCTGTGGCATTCTTTGGCCTTCTCTACCCTTCTCTGGACTTCTTTCCCCTTCTGTGTCCTTCTTTGTACTTCTCTGGCCTTCTTTGGCCTTCTTTGGAGTCTTTGGCCCTATCTTACCCTCTTTGACATTCTTTGGCCTTCTTTGGCCTTCTTTGGACTCTTTGGCCTTCTCTGGCCTGCTTTGGCCTTCTTTAGCCTCTTTGACCTTCTTTGGACTTCTTTTTACTTCTTTGGCCTTCTTTGGCCTTCTCTGGCCTTCTCTGGCCTTCTTTGGCCTTCTCTGGCCTCTTTGTCCTTCTCTTACCCTCTTTGGCCTTCTGTTGTGTCTTTGTCTTTCCTTGGCCTTCTTTGGCCTTCTGTGGCATTCTTTGGCCTTCTTTGACCTACTTTGGCGTTCTTTGGCCTATTTGGCCTTCTCTGGCCTTCTTTGGCCTTCTTTTGCCTCTCTGGCCTTCTCTGGCCAGCTTTGGCCTGCTTTAGTCTCTTTGACCTTCTTTGACCTTCTTTGACCTTCTTTGACCTTCTTTGACCTTCTTTGGACTCCTTTGGCCTTCTCTGGCCTTGTTTGGCCTTCTCTGGCCTGCTTTGGTTTGCTTTGGCCTTCTCTGGCCTTCTTTGGACTCTTTGTCCCTCTCTTACCCTCTTTGGCCTTCAGTGGCCTCTTTGGCTTTCCTTGGCCTTCTTTCGCCTTCTTTTGCCTTCTTTGGCCTCTTTGGCCTTCTGTGGAATTCTCTTTCATTCTATGTCCTTCTTTGGCCCTCTCTGGCATTCTTTGGCCTTCTGTGGCATTCTTTGGCCTTTTCTACCCTTCTCTGGACTTCTTTCTCCTACTGTGTCCTTTTTGGCCTTCTGTATCCTTCTTTGGCCTACTTGGCCTTCTTTGGTTATCTTTGGACTTCTTTGTCCTTCTTTGGCCTTCTTTTGCCTTCTGTGGCATTCTTTGGCCTTCTCTAGCCTTCTGTGGCATTCTTTGGCCTTCTCTACCCTTCTCTGGCCTTCTTTCCCCTTCTGTGTCCTTCTTTGCACTGCTCTGGCCTTCTTTGGCCTTCTTTGGACTCTTTGCCCCTCTCTTACCCTCTTTGGCATTCTTTGGCCTTCTTTGGACTCTTTGGCCCTCTCTTACCCTTTTTGGCCTTCTGTGGCCTCTTTGGCTCTCCTTGGCCTTCTTTGGCCTCTTTGGCCTTCTGTGGCATTCTCTGGCCTTCTCTGGCTTTCATTGGCCTTCTTTGGCATTCTTTAGCCTTTTTTGGCCTCTCTGGACTGCTTTGGCCTGCTTTGGCATTCTTTGGCCTTCTGTGGCATTCTTTGGCCTTCTGTGGCATTCTTTCGCCTTCTCTGGCCTGCTTTGGCCTTCTCTGGCCTGCTTTGGCCTTCTCTGGCCTGCTTTGGCCTTCTCTGGCCTGCTTTGGCCTTCTCTGGCCTGCTTTGGCCTTCTTTGACCTTCTTTGGCCTTCTTTGGCCTTCTTTGGCCTTCTTTGGCCTTCTTTGGCCTTCTTTGGCCTTCTTTGGCCTTCTTTGGCCTTCTGTTGTGTCTTTGTCTTTCCTTGGCCTTTTTTGGCCCTCTCTGGCATTCTTTGGCCTGCTTTGGCCTTCTTTAGCCTCTTTGACCTTCTTTGACCTTCTTTGACCTTCTCTGGCCTTCTCTGGCCTTCTCTGGCCTTCTCTGGCCTTCTCTGGCCTTCTCTGGCCTTCTCTGGCCTTCTCTTACCCTCTTTGGCCTTCTGTTGTGTCTTTGTCTTTCCTTGGCCTTCTTTGGCCCTCTCTGGCATTCTTTGGCCTTCTGTGGCTTTCTTTGGCCTTCTTTGACCTACTTTGGCGTTCTTTGGCCTATTTGGCCTTCTCTGGCCTTCTTTGGCCTTCTTTTGCCTCTCTGGCCTTCTCTGGCCAGCTTTGGCCTGCTTTAGTCTCTTTGACCTTCTTTGACCTTCTTTGACCTTCTTTGGACTCCTTTGGCCTTCTTTGGACTCCTTTGGCCTTCTCTGGCCTGCTTTGGTTTGCTTTGGCCTTCTCTGGCCTTCTTTGGACTCTTTGTCCCTCTCTTACCCTCTTTGGCCTTCTGTGGCCTCTTTGGCTTTCCTTGGCCTTCTTTCGCCTTCTTTTGCCTTCTTTGGCCTCTTTGGCCTTCTGTGGAATTCTCTTTCATTCTATGTCCTTCTTTGGCCCTCTCTGGCATTCTTTGGCCTTCTGTGGCATTCTTTGGCCTTTTCTACCCTTCTCTGGACTTCTTTCTCCTACTGTGTCCTTTTTGGCCTTCTGTATCCTTCTTTGGCCTACTTGGCCTTCTTTGGTTATCTTTGGACTTCTTTGTCCTTCTTTGGCCTTCTTTTGCCTTCTGTGGCATTCTTTGGCCTTCTCTACCCTTCTCTGGCCTTCTTTCCCCCTCTGTGTCCTTCTTTGCACTGCTCTGGCCTTCTCTGGCCTTCTTTGGACTCTTTGGCCCTCTCTTGCCCTCTTTGGCCTTCTGTGGCCTCTTTGGCTTTCCTTGGCCTCCTCTGGCCTTCTTTGGGCTGCTTTGGCCTTCTTTGTCTTTCTGTGGCCTTCTGTGGCTTCCTGTGGCCACTCTGACTCTCTCTAGCCCTATTTGGCCTTCTTTGTCCTTCTTTGTCCTTCTGTGGCATTGTCTGGACTTCTCTGGCCTTCATTGGCCTTCTTTGGCATTCTTTAGCCTTTTTTTGCCTCTCTGGACTGCTTTGGCCTTCTTTGGCCTTCTCTGGCCTCTTTGGCCTTCTCTTACCCTCTTTGGCCTTCTGTTGTGTCTTTGTCTTTCCTTGGCCTTCTTTGGCCCTCTCTGGCATTCTTTGGCCTTCTGTGGCTTTCTTTCGCCTTCTTTGACCTACTTTGGCGTTCTTTGGCCTATTTGGCCTTCTCTGGCCTTCTTTTGCCTCTCTGGCCTTCTCTGGCCAGCTTTGGCCTGCTTTAGTCTCTTTGCCCTTCTTTGACCTTCTTTGACGTTCTTTGAACTTCTTTGACCTTCTTTGTCCTTCTTTGACCTTCTTTGACCTTCTTTGACCTTCTTTGGACTCCTTTGGCCTTCTCTGGCCTGCTTTGGCCTGCTTTGGCCTTCTCTGGCCTTCTTTGGCCTTCTTTGGCCCTCTCTTACCCTCTTTGGCCTTCTGTGGCCTCTTTGGCTTTCCTTGGCCTTCTTTAGCCTTCTCTGGCCTTCTGTAGCATTCTTTGGCCTTCTCATGCCTTATTTGGCATCTTTGGCCTCTTTTGCCTTCTCTGGCCTTCGTTGGACTTCTCTGCCTTCTTTGGACTTCTTCGACCTTCCGTGGCCAATTTGGCCTTCTCTGGCCTTCTTTGTCCTCTCTGGCCTTCCTGGCCTGCTTTGGCCTGCTTTAGCCTCTTTGACCTTCTCTGGCCTCCTCTGGCCTCCTCTGGCCTCCTCTGGCCTCCTCTGGCCTGCTTTGGCCTGCTTTGGCCTTCTGTGGCTTTCTGTGGCCACTCTGACTCTCTCTAGCCCTATTTGGCCTTCTTTGGCCTTCTGTAGCCTTCTGTGACATTCTCTGGCCTTCTCTGGCCTTCATTGGCCTTCATTGGCCTTCTTTGGCATTCTTTAGCCTTTTTTGGCCTCTCTGGACTGCTTTGGCCTGCTTTGGCCTTCTCTGGCCTGCTTTGGCCTGCTTTGGCCTGCTTTGGCCTGCTTTGGCCTGCTTTGGCCTGCTTTGGACTTCTTTGGACTTCTCTGGCCTCTTTGTCCTTCTCTTACCCTCTTTGGCCTTCTGTTGTGTCTTTGTCTTTCCTTGGCCTTCTTTGGCCCATTCTGGCATTCTTTGGCCTTCTGTGGCTTTCTTTCGCCTTCTTTGACCTACTTTGGCGTTCTTTGGCCTATTTGGCCTTCTCTGGCCTTCTCTGGCCTTCTTTTGCCTCTCTGGCCTTCTCTGGCCAGCTTTGGCCTGCTTTAGTCTCTTTGACCTTCTTTGACCTTCTCTGGCCTTCTCTGGCCTCCTCTGGCCTCCTCTGGCCTCCTCTGGCCTCCTCTGGCCTCCTCTGGCCTTCTGTGGCCTTCTGTGGCCACTCTGACTCTCTCTAGCCCTATTTGGCCTTCTTTGGCCTTCTGTAGCCTTCTGTGGCATTCTCTGGCCTTCTCTGGCCTTCATTGGCCTTCTTTGGCATTCTTTAGCCTTTTTTGGCCTCTCTGGACTGCTTTGGCCTGCTTTGGCATTCTGTGGCCTGCTTTGGCCTTCTATGGCATTCTTTGGCCTTCTTTGGCCTTCTGTGGCATTCTTTGTACTTCTGTGGCATTCTTTGGCCTTCTGTGGCTTTATTTCGCCTTCTTTGACCTTCTTTGACCTTCTTTGGACTTCTTTGGCCTATTTGGCCTTCTCTGGCCTTCTTTGGCCTTCTTTGGCCTCTCTGGCCTTCTCTGGCCTGCTTTGGCCTTCTTTAGCCTCTTTGACCTTTTTTGACCTTCTTTGGACTTCTTTGGCCTCTTTTGCCTTCTCTGGCCTTCTTTGGCCTTCTCTGCCTTCTTTTGCCTTCTTTGACTTTCCGTGGCCAATTTGGCCTTCTCTGGCCTTCTTTGTCCTCTCTGGCCTTCCTGGCCTGCTTTGGCCTGCTTTAGCCTCTTTGACCTTCTCTGGCCTTCTCTGGCCTTCTCTGGCCTTCTTTGACTTTCCGTGGCCAATTTGGCCTTCTCTGGCCTTCTTTGTCCTCTCTGGCCTTCCTGGCCTGCTTTGGCCTGCTTTAGCCTCTTTGACCTTCTTTGACCTTCTTTGACCTTCTCTGGCCTTCTCTGGCCTTCTCCTGGCCTTCTTTGGACTCTTTGTCCCTCTCTTACCCTCTTTGGCCTTCTGTGGCCTCTTTGGCTTTCTCTGGCCTTCTTTGGCCTTCTGTATCCTTCTTTGGCCTACTTGACCTTCTTTGGCTATCTTTGGCCTTCTTTGGCCTTCTTTGGCTTTCTGTGGCCTTCTTTGGCCTTCTCTGGCCTTCTTTGGCCTCTTTGGATTTCTCTGGCTTCCTTTGGCCTGATTTGGCCTGCTTTGGCCTGCTTTGGCCTCTTTTGGCCTGCTTTGGCCTCCTTTGGCTTCTTTGGCCTTTTCTGGACTTCTTTGGCCTTCTCTGGACTCTTTGGCCCTCTCTTACCCTTTTTGGCCTTCTGTGGCCTCTTTGGCTTTCCTTGGCCTTCTTTAGCCTTCTCTGGCCTTCTGTAGCATTCTTTGGCCTTCTCTTGCCTTATTTGGCGTCTTTGGCCTCTTTTGCCTTCTCTGGCCTTCTTTGGCCTTCTCTGCCTTCTTTGGCCTTCTTTGACTTTCCGTGGCCAATTTGGCCTTTTCTGGCCTTCTTTGTCCTCTCTGGCCTTCCTGGCTTGCTTTGGCCTGCTTTAGCCTCTTTGACCTTCTTTGACCTTCTCTGGCCTTCTCCGGCCTTCTCCTGGCCTTCTCCTGGCCTTCTCCTGGCCTTCTGTGGACTTCTTTGGACTCTTTGTCCCTCTCTTACCCTCTTTGGCCTTCTGTGGCCTCTTTGGCTTTCTCTGGCCTTCTTTGGCCTTCTGTATCCTTCTTTGGCCTACTTGACCTTCTTTGGCTATCTTTGGACTTCTTTGTCCTTCTTTGGCCTTCTTTTGCCTTCTGTGGCATTCTTTGGCCTTCTCTAACCTTCTCTGGCATTCTTTCACCTTCTGTGTCCTTCTTTGCACTTCTCTAGACTTCTTTGGCCTTCTTTGACCTTCTCTGGCCTTCTCTGGCCTTATCTGGCCTTCTCCGGCCTTCTTTGACCTGTTTCGACCTTCTCCGGCCATCTTTGGCCTTCTTTTGCCTTATTTCGCCTTCTTTGATCTTCTCTGATCTTATCTGATCTTCACCGAACTTCTTTGACCCTCTTTGATCTTCTCTGACCTTCTCTGGCCTTCTTTGGCCTTCTCCGGCCTTCTTTGAACTTCCTTGGACTTCTTTGGCCTCCTTTGAACTTCTTTAACCTTCTTTGATCTTCTTCGACCTTCTTCGTCCTTCTCCGACCTTGTTTGACCTTCTTCGACCTTCTTTGACTTTCTCCGAACTTCTCCATATTCTTTGACCTTCTTTGACCTTCTTTGAATTTCTCTGACATTCTGCGACCTTCTTTGAGTTTCTTTGGTTTTCCCTGACTTTCTGCGACCTTCTCTTACATTCTTCGACCTTCTCTGACAATCTTCCACCTTCTCTGACATTCTTCAACCTTCTTTGAAATTCTTCCACCTTCTTCCAACTTCTTCCAACATCTTCCACCTTTTTCCAACTTCTTCCACCTTCTTCCACCTCCTCTGACATTCTCTGACCTTCTCTGGTTTTCTCCGGCCTTCTTTGGCCTTCTCTGACCTTCTTCGAACTTCTTTGATCATCTCCGGCGTTCTTTGGCCTTCTTTGGCTTTCTCCGACCTTCTCTGACCTTCTTTGAACTTCTCCGGCCTTCTTTGACCTACTTTGACCTACTTTGGCCTTCTCTGGTCTTCTCTGACCTTCTTCGACCTTCTCTGACCTGCTTCGACCTTCTTTGATTTTCTTCGACCTTCTTCAACCTTCTCCAGCCTTCTCCGGCCTTCTTTGTCCTTCTTTGACCTTCTTTGACCTTCTTCATCTTTCTTCGACCTTCTTCAACCGTCTTTGATCTTCTCTTACTTTCTTTGATATTCTTTGACCTTCTCCGACATTCTCCAACCTTCTTCGACCTTCTCCGACATTCTTCATCGTTCTCCCACCGTCTCCCACCTTCTTCCCCGTACTTCTCTGTCTGCTCGGTTAAGACTAAAAAAGTTTTAATAATTGTAAGTTGCAACATGGTTGGGTGGTTTAGGTTTATGACACAATTACTGTACCTTGAGATAAATGAGCTCAAATGCCAAAGGTCAAGGAGTCGATTATCCCAGGATATAGGGATTTCCACATTTAAGAGAACACTGGTAGTTTTTTCCCAAAGGATTATACTTGCACTCGCCATCTTCCTCTGTTAGCTACTAAAACTTTTCTACTCTGCATGCGGACAGGTTTTCAAAAACTGCTCATCCCTATTTCTTCAAATATGGCTTTAGCAAAGTTTACCGCGTCTTTCTGCCTTGTCAGCTCAGCTAATATATACACTTATTTTCTTACCTTAAAATTCATTTTTTTCACGGAGTAAAAAAAATTGCTGTTTCATCACTTTGAGAACTTAAATTCAATGAAGATTTCAGTGGCTTTTGCATCTCGAGAAGGATAATTTCCATATGCTCTCAATATGGGTTGGATGCCCCCTTCTTTGTTAGCTTGGACAGATCGGCCGCTTGTATGAAGCTTTGGTGCAACTGCTCGGACTTAGACTAACTTCTGTATGCTTTTCGGGTAAGGTGATTTTTATCCCTTGGGCATATAGCAGAGTTAACTGAAAGAAGCAACTCGATAGCTTAGCAGAAGAAAAAATAGAAAGCCTTATCTGGCTGTAAGCAAAGCATCCTCTGGCAGCAGAGGAAAACTTCTCCTGCAATAGCTAAGTAACTAATTGGGCGATAACATAGTCTCTCAAATACACACAGAGAAATGTTTTCTTCAGTCAATTTGTGCCAAAAGATTTTTCTTTTGTAGCTTATGATTTGGATCTAAACAAAAAGATTAACAAAAACCCCTCCAGCTGCTCTGAATTCTCTTGTGATGGTAGATAACCTGCCTGAAATCCACTTTCAAGCCTTGCAGTATATGGCACTTGGTTTCCCATCAGTCTCAAAGCTTTCTAAAATCTCTAGATCATTTTGGGCAGCAGCTGTAGGCCTGGAGAGGTGAAGGTAATCGCACCAAGTCACAGCTTGCAGTTTTCAATTCCTTCTCAGTCTGTTTTCCCAGCAGGAAAGAGCTCATTGGCTGCTCTTTTTCTTCTCTCTTTTTTTCCCCTTTAGCTTTTAACTGATGCACTACTTGAACAATCTTTTGCTGCTCGTAGCCCTCAAATGTGATGTATTTTTGAATTATTTGTATATGGCATTAAGATTCAGTCTGCACTCTGAAATAAATAATCTATTTTGTTAGTATGGTATTAAGTCCAGGTACCGAGGGATCCGTACTTTACCGCTTGGCTAATTGCAAATAGCTGTAGCGTCAGACCGGTCCTTGGTACTGGTACTTCGGTTCTCGGCCCAAAGACCTATCAGTTGCAATTCTGGAGCTCAGTTGATTCTGGAACAAGTCCTAGTAACCGGGATGCAAGGAACCACTCTGTGAAGCCACGTGGATTCAGCAGCGGTACGTGTGACTGTACCAGTCGACTGCTGGAGCCATTTTGCTTCCTACTACAGATGTCAACTAGTGAAGGTTTACTCTAAGTTCGGGCTAAAGCCCATTTCTTTCTCGCTCTTTGCAGAGGCAACTTCAGCTCTGTCTCTGTTGCTAGACTTATGAAATCTAATCATTAGATTCACAGCCAAGCAGTTGCACGAAGGGGGAAGTTCAGGCAACACGTTAGTAATATTGGGGTAAGAATTCCTCCCGACTGCCGGTAGATGATGCAAAGAGGTTTGGCAAGCACCTCCGCCAGCTCTCAATATCCTCGGGCGAATCCCCTCTAGCCGCACAGGCTTATGAATATTGAATTTGCCTCGCAGGTCTCTAGCCCTTTCTTCTTGGACCGAGGGAACCTTGTTCCGTTCTTCCTCCCTACCTGCAGCCTCATGAGGTGGAGTATCCAGGGTACATCTTGCCTTACTACTAAAGGCTGAAGCAAAGGTGGCCTTAAGTACCTTATCCATCCTCATCCTTGGTCACTATTGTTCCCCCTGCATCCAGTGAAGGACAGAGATTCTCCTTGGTTCCTTCCTTCATTATCAATATATTTTAAGAAGGATTTCATAGAACATAGAATAACCAGGTTGGAAGAGACCCACTGGATCATCGAGTCCAACCGCTCCTATCAAACACGACACCGTGCACCTCAACACCTCGTCCACCCGTGCCTTAAACACCTCCAGGGAAGGTGAATCAACCCCCTCCCTGGGCAGCCTCTGCCAGCGCCCAATGACCCTTTCTGTGAAAAATGTTTTCCTGATGTCCAGCCTAAATCTCCTCTGGTGAGATAAGTTGTTATTATCGTTCAGAGAACGGGCCAATCTGAGTTCTAATTGGTCTTTAGTCCTTCAGATTCTTTTCTCTACACGATCCCACTTTGTCTTTGTAGTCCTCGGGAGCTACCTGCCCCTTCTGCCAGAGTTTGTATATTTTCCTCTTTTTTTTTCCTGATTTCCAGCCAGAGCTCTTTACTCAGTCAGGCCTACAATTATTAGAGCGTGTGGGTGGACATCTGCACAGAGAGCACAAAAATAGGAGCAGAGACACAAAGAAAGAGCACAGATACCCGCAAAACAAGCCCAGAGACAACAAAAATGGGCACGGAAATGCCAAAACCAAGTCTGGAGACCCAACTCCCAAATCTAAGGCCCCCCAAAATGGGCTCAGAGATCCAAAAAAACAAGTCCCACAAATGGGCACAGACTCAAACAACGGGCACAGAGACTCCCCAAAATGGGACCACAGCCCCTCCAAATGCACAAAGACCCCCTAGAATAATGTACAAATAATAGAGTACTAAAATAAATTGGATTCTCCCTGGTTATTTATAAATCTTAGTCCAGCGATGCTGTTTACAGTCTTGCAAGTCCTAACTTTCCTTGTGGTTTCTGTTCAGGTGCACAAGTAAAAAGGTTTGCCACTAATTTGAAAGAGATTCTCTTATCTTTGTTTGGATGGCGGGAATCTGAAGGACGGAGAAGGAAAAACAGGCAGAGGGAAGCCCGGCCTGAATTGATTAACGCCGCTCTCTGCTGCCATCGGGTGACCGAAACGCGGTACTGCAGCCCGGGTGCCCCGCACGCACAGTGGAGCGAGAGCGACAAGCTATCTGCTGTCACTGGGAGACTTAAGTGTAATGCGTTGGTGGTTTAATGAAAGTTTTTTTACGTAAGCAGCTCGGCTAGGCTTGATTTAAATTATATAAGTTAACTGCATATACATTATTTATCCATTAAGTATCAATAATCCTTGTCAAAGTCTTGTCCAGAGTACAGTGAATATTTTACTCTCTGAGATACGATTTTAAGAAGCACATCAATAAGTTCCATTCAACATGGGTTTACAAAAGGCACGTCTTGCCAAACAAACCTGAACGCTTTCTGTGATAATGCGTCTCAACTACTGGATGAAGGAAAGGCTGTGGATGGACATTCCTGGACTTCAGTAAAGACTCTGACACAGTTTCTCACAGCATCCTGCTTCGGAAACTGTCAGCCTCTGGATTGCACAGGTGCACACTCTCCAGGGTGGAAAACTGGTTGGATGGCCGGGCCTAGAGAGTGGTGGTAAATGGAGTTAACTCCAGCTGGGGGCCAGTTCCAAGTGAGGTTCCCCAGGGCTTAGTGCTGGGTCCAGCCCTGCTCAGTGTCTTCATCAAGGACCTGGATGAAGGCATCGAGTGCACCCTTAGCAAGTTTGAGGATGACACTAAGCTGGGGAGAAGCGTGGATCAGCTAGAGGGTCAGGAGGCTCCAAAAGGATCTGAAGAGGCTGGACCACTGGGCTGAAACCAATGGCATGAGGTTTAACAAGGCCAAATGCCGGGTCCTGCACTTGGAGTACAACAACCCTGTGCAGCTACAGACTAGGAGAAGTCTGTCTAGAAAGCTGCCTGGAGGAGAAGGACCTGGGGGTGTTGGTTGACAGCCGACTGAACAGGAGCCAGCAACGCACCCAGGTGGCCAAGAAGGCCAATGTCATCTTGGCTCGTATCAGAAACGGCATGACCAGCAGGTCCAGGGAGGTTATTCTCCCTCTGTACTCGGCACTGGTGAGACCGCACCTCGAGTACTGTGTTCGGTTCTGGGCACCTCACCTCCAGAAGGGTGTTGAGGCTCTGGAACGAGTCCAGAGAAGAGTGACAAAGCTGGTGAAGGGGCTGGAGAACAGGCCTTATGAGGAACAGCTGAGAGAGCTGGGGTTGTTTAGCCTGGAGAAGAGGAGGCTGAGGGGAGACCTTATTGCTCTCTCCAACTCCCTGAAAGGAGATTGTAGAGAGGAGGGAGCTGGGCTCTTCTGCCAAGTGACAGGGGACGGGACAAGAGGGAACAGCCTCAAGCTTCACCAGGGAAGGTTCAGGCTGAACATTAGGAAAAAATTGTTGACAGAAAGGGTCATTGTGCACTGGCAGAGGCTGCCCAGGGAGGGGGTTGAGTCCCCTTCCCTGGAGGGGTTTAAGGGACGGGTGGATGAGGTGCTGAGGGACACCTCAGTATTTGATAGGAATGGTTGGACTCGATGATCCCATGGGTCTTTTCCAACCTGGTGATTCTATGATTCTGTGCATTACGTAATCGTATTCTCATGCACCATTTAGGTAGAATTGAGCATCGATTAAGCACCTTTGATATGTTTCATACGGTACCAAAATCACAGAGACCGTGCTATTTCTCAGCAGCCAACGAAGCAGCAAACTCTAAAGGGCATTTTCAACCCCTTGTTACTGATCCTCTTCATGCCCTTCTCCCAACAGCCTTACCATCGCATACAGCCACATCTTTTGCGTAGCCATCAGGCTAAAATGTCCAGGCTGAGAAGAACGATATAGCCGTCACAGAGAAGCCGTAATAGCAAACCCCAGACATAAGAGGAAAGGCTCTGAAACTCCTATATTTACATCAAAGACAGAGACACCCGGTGCTTTTATCAACTGAATTGTGGCTCTTCCTCTCACAGAACTAACTCAATACGATTACTGCCCCAACATCATTAGGCAGGCACGTCCAAAAAGTCAGCCAGCTAGGGTCCCATGCCTCTAAGTTACGGAGGGCTGGGGAAGGGAGGGGGAAAGAGGAAGAAAATACCCTAAAGCTCTCCTACTTCAGACACCTTGAAGATTTCAACACACGGATCTTTGCAGCAGCAGTTCAGCAGAACATTTCAGCCTAGAGATCTTATAAAGCCATATGTGTACATAAAAAAATCTGACTTGTTTGAGAGGAAGTAGGAGCCCTACAGACAGAAGATTCTAGAAAAGGGCAGGGACTAGCACAAAAATTCTGAAACGGCAAAATGAGCAAAGGAGAGCGTCAAGATGCAGAGTGAATTTAAAAGCTAGAACAGCAACACTGAGCAATACAGAAGGATAGAGAAAGCGAAGGAAAGAAGGAAAAGCAAGGCATTTGCAGATGCAGAGAAAGAACAAACTGCAAGGATCGAGCCAGTGAAATTGCAGGGGAAAAGAATGAGGAATGCAGATTGGGACAAAGATGGAAAAGGGAAAAAAAAGTATAGGCGGAGAACAGGTGCTGAAGACTGGGAAAAAAAGGAGGAGAGAAAAGAGCACAGAAAAATAAAAGAAGAGGGATATAGGGATACCAGTGGACAAAAATTATAGCAACGCAATAAATGAAAGGAACCGAAAAGTCCAGTTCTAAAATGTTTCCTACCTAGTCCCATCGCTGTCATAACAAGCAATATTGCAGTGAAAGCACACAGACTGTTATTTTCCATAAGGATACTTTCAGACACGTAGTAGTGTTGTTCTAACTGAGAATGAAAAGCAGAGTTAATAAAACCCAGCTGCTCCCCAGGCCCTATTTATACCTGTGAGGAGGTTCACCACACCCCATTCACAGGTGGTGGGTGGGAAGGCCCAGGAGGTATATAAGCCACTGGCCTTGCCTCAGGGGCTCATTTAGGTTTTTCTTGAGTTTAGGACTTTGTTGCTGTTTCAATTCATCCTAGCTTTAAAGCCGATTGAGCTAGTTTGGAGTGAGGTGGTGAGGGACACAGTTTAGCGACTGGTAGAAATGGTTGGACCCAATGATTCAGTAGGTCTTTTCCAACCTAGTGATTCTATAAAAATCAGAGGCCTTGCTACCTATCTACAGTGCGGGATTCTGCTCCTTGTTTCCCTTGCGTTCCTTGGGGAAGAGATTGGACGTTATTTTGGTTTGTAACAGTTAGCAGCCGAGCAACTCTTCTTCATCTGCTCTGTGGGTACGCAAGCCTCCCTTATTTAGTAGACTTTTGGATTTTTCCTGAACTTAGCAGTGAGGTTTGCTCTATTATTGCTCACAGCAGTTGTTACCTTGTCCATGTTATCCGTTGTGATTGTTTATGGTCATTGACTTTCCAATTTAGGTCTTAGAGTAGTCAAATCCCACTGTTGTGAGAGTTCATTGGCTGACTGCATCTGTAATTCCGGTCTCCATTGCTGGGTGGTGAGTGTACTGTGTTTTTAGGTCTTCCGTGTTAATAATACTTACCGGTTTTCAATAAGAATGTTTTCTCGAGTTCTTTTTGTTCGCTCCAGGGACTGAAGTCTGGTAACTTCCTAGAGTTTGGATCTCCATGGCTCATCTTTCTTTTGTCCTGGGTATCGCCACTACCAGTCCTACAACTTAAGCAGTGAGGAGGAGAGGTAAGCAGACAGCATGGAATTTTGGGGCACAGGGGAGGTAGACAGGCTTATTCTTATTATTGTGGGGCTGACTGTGAGGAGGAAATTAAGTATGTCTAGAAAAGCAAAGTATTATTTGGCAACGTAGTATTTACTTTTGGCTTGGTAGTCACTGTGCGGGCCACCTTGGCAATGGGAGGAGCAGTTGAGATGAGCTGGGTAGTAGGGAGAAGGAGCGTGGGACAGATTTCTTACAGGTGTGACAGGAATTCTCTTAATTTAATTACTCTGGGTGAAAACAGCTGCAGCATCTGACATTAGAACTGCCGAGGAGCAAGTGAGTGGAAGAACGTGGCAGTTAGGCAGAGCTGTAAGGTCACGTAAGGTGCTGACATTGATCGGTGCAATGCTGACCGTTGGCACTCTTTTAGTTTTCTCTTTGGTTTTCTTGCAGATGGCAAAGCAGAACCTGGCAACTGTAGGATCATCCTAGGGAGCTGACGCTCTTGGAGCGTGTTTCTGCTGAGGAAGTCTCCTGGTGGTCTGAAAGTTAAGTTGAGGGCCGGGGGCAGGGGTGGGGTGTGACAGAGGGGAGAAGGCTGGGAATGGCAGGGAGGGGTTTTAAAAACAGCCTAGGGGAGAGGGCTGTGCAGGGAGTGTTCCCTTTGGGCAGGGAGAGCTAGAGGGTGTTACTTCCCAGCCCAAAGCTAGCGTGTTCCAGGCAGGGCCGTTCCAGCTTGTCTGTGCTTTATATTCTGTTTCTCTTTCGTGTTTCTTAACCCTCGATGTCTCCTTTGCTTTAAAGGAACGCAGCATATGACTCGAGCAGCATCTCGAGGGTCTCGAATGCCTGTACTCGCGGATACAATACCAATTAGGCACCGTTCTTATTGCATCACAACCTCAGTGTGGATTAGCTTCACATTTTCAAAACTTCTAGTCAGCCATCTTTTCCTGAAGCCTTGCAGCCCATATTGGAGGCCAAAATCGCTAGTCGTACAGGTTCAAGGATCCCTGTTAACGTGATACATCTTCCAGGCATCTTGTGTCTTTAGGCATTTAAAAGGAGATTCTTTAACGTACATCCTCTCGGTTTTGGCCACATACCGTTGTAATAAAGGATCCTTTACAGCGTGACGGAGAGGCCTCGAGTGCCATATCTAGGGTCCTGAATGCTCGTACATATAAATGCACTGTTGATTGGGCACTACTTTTCTTGCATCGTGCTCCTAAAGCCTGGATCGGTATTGGGATTTGGCACTGTGTTTTTCTGTTTGATTTTTTTTCTCGCAGATGCTGAAGAGGAACCCAGTGACTGCAGGAATATTTCCATTAGCCGATGTGATCTGAGCTGCTACGGCCAAGGACTGCTTCAGCGGTGGCCCTCTGAAAGCTAAGTTGAGGGACCAGAGTTGGGGAGCGGGAGGTGGGTTGGGGATAGAAGGGAGGGGTTTTGTGGGTAGCCTAGAGGAGAGAGAGCTGTGCTGGGAGAGTGCTCCGTGGGCGGGTGAAGGCAGAGGGGCCTACTTTGGAGCCCAAACCCTGCGTGGGCAGGGCAGTTCCAGCCTGTATCTGTTGTTGTCTAGTATGTGTAGACCCCGTGCCACGTCGGTCTGAAATATTCTGAAGGTCTCGATGTCCTCTTTTGTGCTCAAGGTATGCTAGAAATGCCTTGGGAGCAATGTCCACGGTCCCGAAAGCTCGTACTGATCAAGGCAGTGTCGATGGGGCATGGCTTTCCTTTCTTTGCATTTCTAAACCGTGGATCACTCTTGTGTTCTGGAAGCATCTGGTCAGTCATCTTTTGCTCTGTGTCCTTGCGGCCTGCCTCACCATCCAGGATAGCCATCTTCCGTTTACTTGGATCCCTGTTCTGGGACACGTTCCGTGCATCCTCCGCATCTTTATGTCTTTAGAAGGGGCTTCTTGCCCCTTCATCTTGCCCGTTGAGTCCACGTATCTTGGGAACCATCCACGGTTCTTTGCTTTTCCAGGGCTGCCGTAGGTTCTCCCTCGGAGCCCTGTCCGTTGCCTTGCCCATTGGCATATGCGTGATCCAGGAGTCCTCCTGGTTGACCGCAAATTTTCTGTTGTCCCCGGTTCGCGATGTGGGTCTTGCGTGTTGGTGTTGTGCGTGTATTTGTGTCTGGTTGGAGCTGCTCTGCCCGGTGCGTAGAGGAGGTGATGAGAGTCCGCAGAGGTGTAGTGACCCGATTGTGTGCTTTACGTTTGGACGTGACTAGATGTTGCAGTCTAGGTGCGTGCGTTACTTTGCAGAAGTAGGAGCCCTAGGTGCGGTGGGTGCGGAGGGTAGTTTCTGCTAGTCCCTGTAGCCACGGTGGGGGACGACCAAAACTGTGTCGCGGAGCCAGTGGGAGCAGTAGCGAAGGAGTTGGAACGGCAAGGGAGCGGTACTTAACGTTCAGGTTTGGTTGTGGAGTAGCTTTGCCTGGCCGTAATACGCAGTAGAGGTGGTCTCAGTTGAAGTAGGCCAGGGGCTTGGAATACTCAGGTGGTTGCCGAGCATCTGGGTGACTTCTTTGCTGTTGTGTTTTTCAGATGTAGAGGAGCGAACTGCGCGCTGAGGGGCAGGGACGGAGCTGCGTGCAGGTAGAGTGCCCTGCTGAGGTGGGTCCGCTGTGGTGCAGGTGGGAAGGGGGGACCGGTGGCTATATGACTAGGTAACGGGTTTTGGTTTTGCTTTGAAGGCACGGGGCAATGGGCAAAGCGGTAGAGTGTCAGAGGAGCTGGCTTGGGTGAGGAGAGCGCCGGTGGTGAGTTGTGTGAAGCAACGGTTGTCGTGCCCGTGTCTTCAAGTCAGCGAAGGTACGGCCCTCCTTTACCGCTTGTGGTTTCCAGGTGGAGCGCGTCCTCGACGTGGCGGCCCAAGGTGATGGAGGAGGCTCGGTGGCCGAGCGGTCAAGGTAAGGTAGCGGGAGATGGGATTCGCTGGGAGCCGCCTGTGTATTTGAATTGTGTCTAAGCACATCTCTTCTTGCAGGTTCGGCATGCGGACTCCGAGAGGCCAAGCTTCTTGTCAACGAACGCTGTGAGAAGGTGAGGTGGTTGTCCGAGAGCCAAGTACTCTGTAGCGACTCAGCTGAGTGTTTTTTGTTTTGGCAGGTGGTGGTCGGGGAGCCTCTGGAAGAGGGTGATGGTCTGAGGAGAGACTGGCTCATGATGAGGAGGAGTGTGTGGGACGCCCAGTTTGTCGTCGGCACCAGAGCCATTCTGCCTCTTGGCACTGCTGGTGCCCCAGGCCGTGACAGCTGCCGCTCCTGATGTTTGAGCGAGCGAGGGGCGGGTGAGCAGGATGCGCTGGCAGTTTTGCAGTGGGTGAGGCGGCGTAGTCCAAGATGTCGGCAGCGAGCAGTGTGGTGCCTCCGGTTGGCACGGTGATTTTCTGTTTGGTTTTTCTCTTGCAGATGCTGAAGAGGAAGCCAGTGACTGCCGCATTATTTCTGTGGTCCGATGTGATCTGAGCTGCTTTGGCCAAGGATGGCTTCAATGGTGGCCCTCTGAAAGCTAAGTTGAGGGGCCAGAGTTGGGAAGCGGGAGGTGGGTTGGGGATAGCAGGGAGGGGTTTTGAGGGTAGCCTAGGCTGTGCGGAGAGAGTCCTCCTTGGGCGGGTGAAGGCAGAGGGGCCTACTTCGGAGCCCAAACCGTGCGTGGGCAGGGCAGTTCCAGCCTGTATCTGTTGTTGTCTAGTTTGTGCAGTCCCCGTGCCGAGTCTGAAATGTTCTGCGGGTCTTGATGTCCTCTTTTGTGCTCAGGGCTTGGCAGAAGCTCCTATTGCACCATGTCTAGGGTGCCGAATGCTCGTACTGATCAAGGCAGTGTCGACGGGGTGCAGCTTTTCTTTCTTAGCTTTTCTGAAGTGTGGATATCTCTTGTGTTTTGGAAGCATCCAGTCAGTCATCTTTTGATGCGGCCTCGCACCCTGCCTCGCCGTCCAGGATAGCCATCTTCCGTTTTCTTGGCTCCCTGTTCCGGGACTTGTTCCGCGCATCCTCCTGCTCCCACCGTCTCCCACCTTCTTTGACCTTCTCCGATTTCTCTGATATTTTTTCTCCTTCTTTGGCCTTCACCGGCCTTCTTTGGCCTTCTTTGTCTTGCCTTGTCTTACCTTGTTCCGCGTTGTCCCGCCTTCTCCGGCCTTCTCCGGCCTTCTTCGACCTTCTCCGTCCTTCTCCGTCCTTTTTCGGACTTCTCCAGCCTTCTTTGGACTTCTCTGGTCTTCGTTCACCTTCTTTTCCTTCTTTGGTTTTCCTTGGCCTTCTCTGACCCTCTCCGGCCTTCTCTGACCCTCTCCGGCTTTCCTCGGCCTTTTCCAACATGCTTCGATCTTCTTTGGTCTTCTTTGACCTTTCTTGACCTTGTTTGACCTTCTTCGACCTTCTTTGGTCTTCTTTGACCTTTCTCGACCTTGATTGACCTTCTTCAACCTTCTTCGAATTTTTTGACCTTCTACAATGTTCTCCCACCTTCTCCGGCCTTTTTTGGCCTTCGTTGAATTCCATCATCCTTCTTTGATGTTCTCCGATATTCTTTGAACTTCATTGAACTTCTCCCACCGTCTCCCACATTCTTCCACCTTCTCCAACCTTGTTTGACCTTCTTTCACCTACTTTGACCTTCTCCAATCTTCTCCAATCTTCTCCAATCTTCTCCGGACTTCTCCGGACTTCTCCGGACTTCTCCGGACTTCTCCGGACTTCTCCGGACTTCTCCGGACTTCTCCGGACTTCTCCGGACTTCTCCGGACTTCTCCGGACTTCTCCGGACTTCTCCGGACTTCTCCGGACTTCTCCGGACTTCTCCGGACTTCTCCGGACTTCTCCGGACTTCTCCGGACTTCTCCGGACTTCTCCGGACTTCTGTATCCTTCTTTGGCCTACTTGACCTTCTTTGGCTATCTTTGGATGTCTTTGTCCTTCTTTGGCCTTCTTTGGCCTTCTTTGGCCTTCTTTTGCCTTCTGTGGCCTTCTGTGGCCTTCTCTACCCTTCTCTGGACTTCTTTCCCCTTCTGTGTCCTTCTTTGCACTTCTCTGGCCTTCTTTGGACTCTTTGGCCCTCTCTTACCCTCTTTGGCATTCTTTGGCCTTCTTTGGCCTTCTTTGGACTCTTTGGCCCTCTCTTACCCTCTTTGGCATTCTTTGGCCTTCTTTGGCCTTCTTTGGACTCTTTGGCCCTCTCTTACCCTCTTTGGCCTTCTGTGGCCTCTTTGGCTTTCCTTGGCCTTCTTTAGCCTTCTCTGGCCTTCTGTAGCATTCTTTGGCCTTCTCTTGCCTTATTTGGCATCTTTGGCCTCTTTTGCCTTCTCTGGCCTTCTTTGGCCTTCTCTGCCTTCTTTGGCCTTCTTTGACTTTCCGTGGCCAATTTGGCCTTCTCTGGCTTTCCTTGTCCTCTCTGGCCTTCCTGGCCTGCTTTGGCCTGCTTTAGCCTCTTTGACCTTCTCTGGCCTTCTCTGGCCTTCTCCTGGCCTTCTGTGGCCTTCTTTGGACTCTTTGTCCCTCTCTTACCCTTTTGGCCTTCTGTGGCCTCTTTGGCTTTCTCTGGCATTCTTTGGCCTTTTGTATCCTTCTTTGGCCTACTTGACCTTCTTTGACCTTCTTTGGCTATCTTTGGTCTTCTTTGGCCTTCTTTTGCCTTCTGTGGCATTCTTTGGCCTTCTCTACCCTTCTCTGGACTTCTTTCCCCTTCTGTGTCCTTCTTTGCACTTTTTTGGCCTTCTTTGTCCTTCTTTGGACTCTTTGGCCCTCTCTTACCCTCTTTGGCCTTATCTGGCCTTCTGTGGCCTTCTTTGGACTCTTTGTCCCTCTCTTACCCTCTTTGGCCTTCTGTGGCCTCTTTGGCTTTCTCTGGCCTTCTTTGGCCTTCTGTATCCTTCTTTGGCCTACTTGACCTTCTTTGGCTATCTTTGGACTTCTTTGTCCTTCTTTGGCCTTCTTTTGCCTTCTGTGGCATTCTTTGGTCTTCTCTACCCTTCTCTGGCCTTCTTTCCCCTTCTGTGTCCTTCTTTGCACTTCTCTGGCCTTCTTTGGCCTTCTTTGGACTCTTTGGCCCTCTCTTACCCTCTTTGTCCTTCTGTGGCTTCTTTGGCTTTCCTTGGCCTTCTTTGGCCTTCTCTGGCCTTATTTGGGCTTCTTTGTCCTTCTGTGGCCTTCTGTGGCCACTCTGACCCTCTCTAGCCCTATTTGGCCTTCTTTGGCCTTCTGTAGCCTTCTGTGGCATTCTCTGGCCTTCTCTGGCCTTCATTGGCCTTCTTTGGCATTCTTTAGTCTTTTTTGGCCTCTCTGGACTGCTTTGGCCTGTTTGGCCTTCTGTAGCATTCTTTGGCCTTCTGTGGCTTTCTTTCGCCTTCTTTGACCTTCTTTGACCTTCTTTGGACTTCTTTGGCCTATTTGGCCTTCTTTGGCCTCTCTGGCCTTCTCTGGCCTTCCTGGCCTGCTTGGGCCTGCTTTAGCCTCTTTGACCTTCTTTGACCTTCTTTGACCTTATTTGGCCTTCTCTACCCTTCTCTGGACTTCTTTCCCCTTCTGTGTCCTTCTTTGCACTTCTCTGGCCTTCTTTGGCCTTCTTTGGACTCTTTGGCCCTCTCTTACCCTCTTTGGCATACTTTGGCCTTCTTTGGCCTTCTGTGGCCTCTTTGGCTTTCCTTGGCCTTCTTTAGCCTTCTCTGGCCTTCTGTAGCATTCTTTGGCCTTCTCTTGCCTTATTTGGCATCTTTGGCCTCTTTTGCCTTCTCTTGCCTTGTTTGGCCTTCTCTGCCTTCTTTGGCCTTCTTTGACTTTCCGTGGCCAATTTGGCCTTCTCTGGCCTTCTTTGTCCTCTCTGGCCTTCCTGGCCTGCTTTAGCCTCTTTGACCTTCTTTGACCTTCTTTGACCTTCTCTGGCCTTGTCTGGACTCTTTGTCCCTCTCTTACCCTCTTTGGCCTTCTGTGGCCTCTTTGGCTTTCTCTGGCCTTCTTTGGCCTTCTGTATCCTTCTTTGGCCTACTTGACCTTCTTTGGCTATCTTTGGACTTCTTTGTCCTTCTTTGGCCTACTTTTGCCTTCTCTGGCCTTCTCTGGCCTTCTCTGGCCTTCTCTGGCCTTCTCTGGCCTTCTCTGGCCTTCTCTGGCCTTCTCTGGCCTTCTCTGGCCTTCTCTGGCCTTCTCTTACCCTCTTTGGCCTTCTGTTGTGTCTTTGTCTTTCCTTGGCCTTCTTTGGCCCTCTCTGGCATTCTTTGGCCTTCTGTGGCTTTCTTTCGCCTTCTTTGACCTACTTTGGCGTTCTTTGGCCTATTTGGCCTTCTCTGGCCTTCTTTGGCCTTCTTTTGCCTCTCTGGCCTTCTCTGGCCAGCTTTGGCCTGCTTTAGTCTCTTTGACCTTCTTTGACCTTCTTTGACCTTCTTTGACCTTCTTTGACCTTCTTTGACCTTCTTTGACCTTCTTTGACCTTCTTTGACCTCCTTTGGACTCCTTTGGACTCCTTTGGACTCCTTTGGACTCCTTTGGACTCCTTTGGACTCCTTTGGACTCCTCTGGCCTTCTCTGGCCTTCTCTGGCCTTCTCTGGCCTGCTTTGGCTTGCTTTGGCCTTCTCTGGCCTTCTTTGGACTCTTTGTCCCTCTCTTACCCTCTTTGGCCTTCTGTGGCCTCTTTGGCTTTCCTTGGCCTTCTTTGGCCTTCTCTGGCCTTATTTGGTCTTCTTTGGCCTTCTGTGGCCTTCTGTGGCCACTCTGACCCTCTCTAGCCCTATTTGGCCTTCTTTGGCCTTCTGTGGCCTTCTGTGGCATTCTCTGGCCTTCTCTGGCCTTCATTGGCCTTTTTTGTCCTCTCTGGACTGTTTTGTCCTGCTTTGGCCTGCTTTGGCCTCTTTGTCCTTCTGTGGCCTTCTCTGGCCTTCTTTGACCTTCTTTGGCGTTCTTTGGCGTTCTTTGGCTTTCTGTGGCCTTCTTTGGCCTTCTCTGGCCTTCTTTGGCCTCTTTGGATTTCTCTGGCTTCCTTTGGCCTGATTTGGCCTGCTTTGGCCTCTTTTGGCCTGCTTTGGCCTCCTTTGGCCTCCTTTGGCTTCTTTGGCCTTCTCTGGCCTTCTTTGCTCTTCTTTAGACTCTTTGGCCCTCTCTTACCCTCTTTGGCCTTCTGTGGCCTCTTTGGCTTTCCTTGGCCTTCTTTAGCCTTCTCTGGCATTCTGTATCATTCTTTGGCCTTCTCTTGCCTTATTTGGCATCTTTGGCCTCTTTTGCCTTCTCTGGCCTTCTTTGGCCTTCTCTGCCTTCTTTGGCCTTCTTTGACTTTCCGTGGCCAATTTGGCCTTCTCTGGCCTTCTTTGTCCTCTCTGGCCTTCCTGGCCTGCTTTAGCCTGCTTTAGCCTCCTTGACCTTCATTGACCTTCATTGACCTTCATTGACCTTCATTGACCTTCATTGACCTTCATTGACCTTCATTGACCTTCATTGACCTTCATTGACCTTCATTGACCTTCATTGACCTTCATTGACCTTCATTGACCTTCATTGACCTTCATTGACCTTCATTGACCTTCATTGACCTTCATTGACCTTCATTGACCTTCATTGACCTTCATTGACCTTCATTGACCTTCATTGACCTTCATTGACCTTCATTGACCTTCATTGACCTTCATTGACCTTGTTTGACCTTCTCTGGCCTTATCTGGCCTTATCTGGCCTTCTGTGGCCTTCTTTGGACTCTTTGTCCCTCTCTTACCCTCTTTGGACTTCTGTGGCCTCTTTGGCTTTCCTTGGCCTCCTCTGGTCTCCTCTGGCCTTCTTTGGCCTTCTTTGGCATTCTCTAGCCTTCTTTGACCTTCTCTGGCCTTCTTTGGCCTTCATTGGCCTCTTTGGATTTCTCTGGCCTGCTTTGGCCTGCTTTGGCCTGCTTTGGCCCTCTCTTACCCTCTTTGGCCTTCTGTGGCCTCTTTGGCTTTCCTTGGCCTTCTTTAGCCTTCTCTGGCCTTCTGTAGCATTCTTTGGCCTTCTCTTGCCTTATTTGGCATCTTTGGCCTCTTTTGCCTTCTCTGGCCTTCTTTGGCCTTCTCTGCCTTCTTTGGCCTTCTTTGAATTTCCGTGGCCAATTTGGCCTTCTCTGGCCTTCTTTGTCCTCTCTGGCCTTCCTGGCCTGCTTTGGCCTGCTTTAGCCTCTTTGACCTTCTTTGACCTTCTCTGGCCTTATCTGGCCTTCTCTGGCCTTCTCCTGGCCTTCTCCTGGCCTTCTTTGGACTCTTTGTCCCTCTCTTACCCTCTTTGGCCTTCTGTGGCCTCTTTGGCTTTCTCTGGCCTTCTTTGGCCTTCTGTATCTTTCTTTGGCCTACTTGACCTTCTTTGGCTATCTTTGGACTTCTTTGTCCTTCTTTGGCCTTCTTTTGCCTTCTGTGGCATTCTTTGGCCTTCTCTACCCTTCTCTGGACTTCTTTACCCTTCTGTGTCCTTCTTTGCACTTCTCTGGCCTTCTCTGGCCTTCTTTGGCCATCTTTGGACTCTTTGGCCCTCTCTTACCCTCTTTGGCCTTCTGTGGCCTCTTTGGCCTGCTTTGGCCTTCTTTGGCCTGCTTTGGCCTTCTTTGGCCTGCTTTGGCCTTCTTTGGCCTTCTGTGGCCTTCTGTGGCCTTCTGTGGCCACTCTGACTCTCTCTAGCCCTATTTGGCCTTCTTTGTCCTTCTTTGTCCTTCTCTGGCCTTCTCTGGCCTTCTCTGGCCTTCTCTGGCCTTCTCTGGCCTTCTCTGGCCTTCTTTGGACTTCTTTGGACTTCTTTGGACTTCTTTGGACTTCTTTGGACTTCTTTGGCCTTCTTTGGCCTTCTTTGGCTTTCTGTGGCCTTCTTTGGCCTTCTCTGGCCTTCTTAGGACTCTTTGGCCCTCTCTTGCCCTCTTTTGCCTTCTGTGGCCTCTTTGGCTTTCCTTGGCCTCCTCTGGCCTTCTTTGGCCTGCTTTGGCCTTCTTTGTCTTTCTGTGGCCTTCTGTGGCTTCCTGTGGCCACTCTGACTCTCTCTAGCCCTATTTGGCCTTCTTTGTCCTTCTGTAGCCTTCTGTGGCATTGTCTGGACTTCTCTGGCCTTCATTGGCCTTCTTTGGCATTCTTTAGCTTTTTTTGGCCTCTCTGGACTGCTTTGGCCTGCTTTGGCCTTCTTTGGCCTTCTTTGGCCTTCTCTGGCCTTATTTGACCTTCTTTGACCTTCTTTGGCTTTTAGTGGCCTTCTTTGGCCTTCTTTGGCCTTCTTTGGCCTTCTTTGGCTTTCTGTGGCCTTCTTTGGCTTTCTCTGGCCTTCTTTGGCCTTCTTTGATCTTCTTTGGCCTTCTCTGGCCTTCTCTGGCCTTCTTTAGCCTCTTTGACCTTCTTTGACCTTCTTTGGCCTTCTTTGGACTTCTTTGGCCTTCTGTGGCCTTCTCTGGCCTTCTCTGGCCTTCTGTGGCCTCTTTGTCCTTCTCTTACCCTCTTTGGCCTTCTGTTGTGTCTTTGTCTTTCCTTGGCCTTCTTTGGCCCTCTCTGGCATTCTTTGGCCTTCTGTGGCTTTCTTTCGCCTTCTTTGACCTACTTTGGCGTTCTTTGGCCTATTTGGCCTTCTCTGGCCTTCTTTGGCCTTCTTTTGCCTCTCTGGCCTTCTCTGGCCAGCTTTGGCCTGCTTTAGTCTCTTTGACCTTCTTTGACCTTCTTTGACCTTCTTTGACCTTCTTTGACCTTCTTTGACCTTCTTTGACCTTCTTTGACCTTCTTTGACCTTCTTTGACCTTCTTTGACCTTCTTTGACCTTCTTTGACCTCCTTTGGACTGCTTTGGACTGCTTTGGACTGCTTTGGACTGCTTTGGCCTTCTCTGGCCTTCTCTGGCCTTGTTTGGCCTTCTCTGGCCTTCTCTGGCCTGCTTTGGCTTGCTTTCGCCTTCTCTGGCCTTCTTTGGACTCTTTGTCCCTCTCTTACCCTCTTTGGTCTTCTGTGGCCTCTTTGGCTTTCTCTGGCCTTCTTTGGCCTTCTGTATCCTTCTTTGGCCTACTTGACCTTCTTTGGATATCTTTGGACTTCTTTGTCCTTCTTTGGCCTTCTTTTGCCTTCTGTGGCATTCTTTGGCCTTCTCTACCCTTCTCTGGCCTTCTTTCCCCTTCTGTGTCCTTCTTTGCACTGCTCTGGCCTTCTTTGGCCTTCTTTGGACTCTTTGCCCCTCTCTTACCCTCTTTGGCATTCTTTGGCATTCTTTGGCCTTCTTTAGCCTTCTTTGGACTCTTTGGCCCTCTCTTACCCTCTTTGGCCTTCTGTGGCCTCTTTGGCTTTCCTTGGCCTCCTCTGGCCTTCTTTGGCCTGCTTTGGCCTTCTTTGTCTTTCTGTGGCCTTCTGTGGCTTCCTGTGGCCACTCTGACTCTCTCTAGCCCTATTTGGCCTTCTTTGTCCTTCTGTAGCCTTCTGTGGCATTGTCTGGACTTCTCTGGCCTTCATTGGCCTTCTTTGGCATTCTTTAGCTTTTTTTGGCCTCTCTGGACTGCTTTGGACTTATTTGGCCTTCTTTGGCCTTCTTTGGCCTTCTCTGGCCTTATTTGACATTCTTTGACCTTCTTTGGCTTTTAGTGGCCTTCTTTGGCCTTCTTTGGCCTTCTTTGGCCTTCTTTGGCCTTCTTTGGCATTCTGTGGCCTTCTGTGGCCTTCTCTGGCTTCTCTGGCCTGCTTTGGCCTTCTCTGGCCTCTTTGACCTTCTTTGACCTTCTTTGGACTTCTTTGGCCTTCTGTGGCCTTCTCTGGCCTTCTGTGGCCTCTTTGTCCTTCTCTTACCCTCTTTGGCCTTCTGTTGTGTCTTTGTCTTTCCTTGGCCTTCTTTGGCCCTCTCTGGCATTCTTTGGCCTTCTGTGGCTTTCTTTCGCCTTCTTTGACCTACTTTGGCGTTCTTTGGCCTATTTGGCCTTCTCTGGCCTTCTTTGGCCTTCTTTTGCCTCTCTGGACTTCTCTGGCCAGCTTTGGCCTGCTTTAGTCTCTTTGACCTTCTTTGACCTTCTTTGACCTTCTTTGACCTTCTTTGACCTTCTTTGACCTTCTTTGACCTTCTTTGACCTTCTTTGACCTTCTTTGACCTTCTTTGACCTTCTTTGACCTTCTTTGACCTTCTTTGACCTTCTTTGACCTTCTTTGGACTCCTTTGGACTCCTTTGGACTCCTTTGGACTCCTCTGGCCTACTCTGGCCTTCTCTGGCCTTCTCTGGCCTTCTCTGGCCTGCTTTGGCCTGCTTTGGCTTGCTTTGGGCTTCTTTGGACTCTTTGTCCCTCTCTTACCCTCTTTGGCCTTCTGTGGCCTCTTTGTCCTTCTCTTACCCTCTTTGGCCTTCTGTTGTGTGTTTGTCTTTCCTTGGCCTTCTTTGGCCGTCTCTGGCATTCTTTGGCCTTCTGTGGCATTCTTTGGCCTTTTCTACCCTTCTCTGGACTTCTTTCTCCTACTGTGTCCTTTTTGGCCTTCTGTATCCTTCTTTGGCCTACTTGGCCTTCTTTGGCTATCTTTGGACTTCTTTGTCCTTCTTTGGCCTTCTTTTGCCTTCTGTGGCATTCTTTGGCCTTCTCTACCCTTCTCTGGCCTTCTTTCCCCTTCTGTGTCCTTCTTTGCACTGCTCTGGCCTTCTTTGGCCTTCTTTGGACTCTTTGCCCCTCTCTTACCTTCATTGGCCTTCTGTGGCCTTCTTTGGGCTTCTTAGACTCTTTGGCCCTCTCTTACCCTCTCTGGCCTTCTCTGGCCAGCTTTGGCCTGCTTTAGTCTCTTTGACCTTCTTTGACCTTCTTTGACCTTCTCTGGCCTTCTCTGGCCTTCTCTGGCCTTCTCTGGCCTTCTCTGGCCTTCTCTGGCCTTCTCTGGCCTGCTTTGGCTTGCTTTGGCCTTCTCTGGCCTTCTTTGGACTCTTTGTCCCTCTCTTACCCTCTTTGGCCTTCTGTGGCCTCTTTGGCTTTCCTTGGCCTCCTCTGGCCTCCTCTGGCCTTCTTTGGCCTTATTTGACCTTCTTTGTCCTTCTGTGGCCTTCTGTGGCTTTCTGTGGCCACTCTGACTCTCTCTAGCCCTATTTGGCCTTCTTTGTCCTTCTTTGGCCTTCTTTGGCCTCTCTGGCCTTATCTGGCCTGCTTTGGCCTGCTTTGGCCTGCTTTGGCCTTCTTTGGATTTGTTTGGCCTTCTTTGGCCTTCTCTGGCCTTCTTTGGCCTTCTGTGGCCTTCTTTGGCCTTCTGTGGCCTTCTTTGGCCTTCTTTTGCCTCTCTGGCCTTCTGTGGCCTTCTTTGGCCTGCTTTAGTCTCTTTGACCTTCTTTGACCTTCTTTGACCTTCTCTGGCCTTCTCTGGACTCTTTGTCCCTCTCTTACCCTCTTTGGCCTTCTGTGGCCTCTTTGGCTTTCCTTGGCCTTCTTTCGCCTTCTTTTGCCTTCTTTGGCCTCTTTGGCCTTCTGTGGAATTCTCTTTCATTCTATGTCCTTCTTTGGCCCTCTCTGGCATTCTTTGGCCTTCTGTGGCATTCTTTGGCCTTCTCTACCCTTCTCTGGCCTTCTTTCCCCTTCTGTGTCCTTCTTTGCACAGCTCTGGCCTTCTTTGGCCTTCTTTGGACTCTTTGCCCCTCTCTTACCCTTTTTGGCCTTCTGTGGCCTCTTTGGCATTCCTTGGCCTCCTCTGGCCTCCTCTGGCCTTCTTTGGCCTGCTTTGGCCTTCTTTGTCCTTCTGTGGCCTTCTGTGGCTTTCTGTGGCCACTCTGACTCTTTCTAGCCCTATTTGGCCTTCTTTGTCCTTCTGTAGCCTTCTGTGGCATTGTCTGGACTTCTTTGGCCTTCATTGGCCTTCTTTGGCATTCTTTAGCTTTTTTTGGCCTCTCTGGACTGCTTTGGCCTGCTTTGGCCTGCTTTGGCCTTCTTTGGCCTTCTTTGGCCTTCTCTGGCCTTATTTGACCTTCTTTGACCTTCTTTGGCTTTTAGTGGCCTTCTTTGGCCTTCTTTGGCCTTCTTTGGTTTTCTGTGGCCTTCTCTGGCCTTCTTTGGCCTTCTTTGGCCTCTCTGGCCTTCTCTGGCCTGCTTTGGCCTTCTTTAGCCTCTTTGACCTTCTTTGACCTTCTTTGACCTTCTTTGACCTTCTTTGACCTTCTTTGACCTTCTTTGACCTTCTTTGGACTTCTTTGGACTTCTTTGGCCTTCTGTGGCCTTCTGTGGCCTTCTCTGGCCTCTTTGTCCTTCTCTTACCCTCTTTGGCCTTCTGTTGTGTCTTTGTCTTTCCTTGGCCTTCTTTGGCCCTCTCTGGCATTCTTTGGCCTTCTGTGGCTTTCTTTTGCCTTCTTTGACCTACTTTGGCGTTCTTTGGCCTATTTGGCCTTCTCTGGCCTTCTTTGGCCTTCTTTTGCCTCTCTGGCCTTCTCTGGCCAGCTTTGGCCTGCTTTAGTCTCTCTGACCTTCTTTGACCTTCTCTGGCCTTCTCTGGCCTTCTCTGGCCTTCTCTGGCCTTCTCTGGCCTTCTCTGGCCTTGTCTGGCCTGCTTTGGCTTGCTTTGGGCTTCTCTGGCCTTCTTTGGACTCTTTGTCCCTCTCTTACCCTCTTTGGCCTTCTGTGGCCTCTTTGGCTTTCCTTGGCCTCCTCTGGCCTTCTTTGGCCTGCTTTGGCCTTCTTTGTCTTTCTGTGGCCTTCTGTGGCTTCCTGTGGCCACTTTGACTCTCTCTAGCCCTTCTTTAGCTTTTTTTGGCCTCTCTGGACTGCTTTGGCATTCTTTGGCCTTCTGTGGCATTCTTTGGCCTTCTGTGGCCTTCTATGGCCTTCTTTGAACTTCTTTGGACTTCTTTGGACTTATTTGGCCTTCTTTGGTCTTCTTTGGCTTTCTGTGGCCTTCTTTGGCCTTCTCTGGCCTTCTTTGTACTCTTTGTCCCTCTCTTAACCTCTTTGGCCTTCTGTGGCCTCTTTGTCCCTCTCTTACCCTCTTTGGCATTCTTTGGCATTCTTTGGCCTTCTCTGGCCTTCTTTGGACTCTTTGGCCCTCTCTTGCCCTCTTTGGCCTTCTGTGGCCTCTTTGGCTTTCCTTGGCCTTCTTTCGCCTTCTTTTGCCTTCTTTGGCCTCTTTGGCCTTCTGTGGAATTCTCTTTCATTCTATGTCCTTCTTTGGCCCTCTCTGGCATTCTTTGGCCTTCTGTGGCATTCTTTGGCCTTCTCTACCCTTCTCTGGCATTCTTTCGCCTACTGTGTCCTTTTTGGCCTTCTGTATCCTTCTTTGGCCTACTTTGCCTTCTGTGGTTATCTTTGGACTTCTTTGTCCTTCTTTGGCCTTCTTTTGCCTTCTGTGGCATTCTTTGGCCTTCTCTACCCTTCTCTGGCCTTCTTTCCCCTTCTGTGTCCTTCTTTGCACTGCTCTGGCCTTCTTTGGCCTTCTTTGGACTCTTTGCCCCTCTCTTACCCTCTTTGGCATTCTTTGGCATTCTTTGGCCTTCTTTGGACTCTTTGGCCCTCTCTTGCCCTCTTTGGCCTTCTGTGGCCTCTTTGGCTTTCCTTGGCCTTCTTTCGCGTTCTTTTGCCTTCTTTGGCCTCTTTGGCCTTCTGTGGAATTCTCTTTCATTCTATGTCCTTCTTTGGCCCTCTCTGGCATTCTTTGGCCTTCTGTGGCATTCTTTGGCCTTTTCTACCCTTCTCTGGACTTCTTTCTCCTACTGTGTCCTTTTTGGCCTTCTGTATCCTTCTTTGGCCTACTTGGCCTTCTTTGGTTATCTTTGGACTTCTTTGTCCTTCTTTGGCCTTCTTTTGCCTTCTGTGGCATTCTTTGGCCTTCTCTACCCTTCTCTGGCCTTCTTTCCCCTTCTGTGTCCTTCTTTGCACTGCTCTGGCCTTCTTTGGCCTTCTTTGGACTCTTTGGCCCTCTCTTACCCTCTTTGGCCTTCTTTGGCCTTCTTTGGCCTTCTTTGGCCTTCTTTGGCCTTCTTTGGCCTTCTTTGGCCTTCTTTGGCCTTCTTTGGCCTTCTTTGGCCTTCTTTGGCCTTCTTTGGCCTTCTTTGGCCTTCTTTGGCCTTCTTTGGCCTTCTTTGGCCTTCTTTGGCCTTCTTTGGCCTTCTTTGGACTCTTTGGCCCTCTCTTGCCCTCTTTGGCCTTCTGTGGCCTCTTTGGCTTTCCTTGGCCTCCTCTGGCCTTCTTTGGCCTGCTTTGGCCTTCTTTGTCTTTCTGTGGCCTTCTGTGGCTTCCTGTGGCCACTTTGACTCTCTCTAGCCCTATTTGGCCTTCTTTGTCCTTCTGTAGCCTTCTGTGGCATTGTCTGGACTTCTCTGGCCTTCATTGGCCTTCTTTGGCATTCTTTAGCCTTTTTTTGCCTCTCTGGACTGCTTTGGCCTGCTTTGGCCTTCTGTGGCATTCTTTGGCCTTCTGTGGCCTTCTTTGGCCTTCTGTGGCCTTCTTTGGCCTTCTTTGACCTTCTTTGGACTTATTTGGCCTTCTTTGGACTTATTTGGCCTTCTTTGGCCTTCTCTGGACTTATTTGACCTTCTTTGGCCTTAATTGAACTTCTTTGGCCTTCTTTGGCTTTCTGTGGCCTTCTTTGGCCTTCTCTGGCCTTCCTTGGCCTTCTTTGGCCTCTTTGGATTTCTCTGGCTTCCTTTGGCCTGCTTTGGCATCTTTGGCCTCTTTGGCCTTCTCTGGCCTTCTTTGGCCTCTCTGGCCTTCTCTGGCCTGCTTTGGCCTTCTTTAGCCTCTTTGGACTTCTTTGGACTTCTTTGGACTTCTTTGGACTTCTTTGGACTTCTTTGGACTTCTTTGGACTTCTTTGGACTTCTTTGGACTTCTTTGGACTTCTTTGGACTTCTTTGGCCTTCTCTGGCCTTCTCTGGCCTTCTCTGGCCTTCTTTGGCCTTCTCTGGCCTTCTTTGGCCTTCTCTGGCCTTCTCTGGCCTTATTTGACCTTCTTTGACCTTCTTTGGCTTTTAGTGGCCTTCTTTGGCCTTCTTTGGCTTTCTGTGGCCTTCTTTGGCCTTCTTTGGCCTTCTCTGGCCTTCTCTGGCCTGCTTTGACCTTATTTGACCTTCTTTGGCCTTCTTTGATCTTCTTTGACCTTCTTTGGACTTCTCTGGCCTTCTCTGGCCTTCTCTGGCCTTCTCTGGCCTTCTCTGGCCTCTTTGTCCTTCTCTTACCCTCTTTGGCCTTCTGTTGTGTCTTTGTCTTTCCTTGGCCTTCTTTGGCCCTCTCTGGCATTCTTTGGCCTTCTGTGGCTTTCTTTCGCCTTCTTTGACCTACTTTGGCGTTCTTTGGCCTATTTGGCCTTCTCTGGCCTTCTTTGGCCTTCTTTTGCCTCTCTGGCCTTCTCTGGCCAGCTTTGGCCTGCTTTAGTCTCTTTGACCTGCTTTGACCTGCTTTGACCTGCTTTGACCTTCTTTGACCTTCTTTGACCTTCTTTGACCTTCTTTGACCTTCTTTGACCTTCTTTGACCTTCTTTGACCTTCTTTGACCTTCTTTGACCTTCTTTGACCTTCTTTGACCTTCTTTGGACTCCTTTGGCCTTCTCTGGCCTTCTCTGGCTTGCTTTGGCTTGCTTTGGCTTGCTTTGGCCTCCTCTGGCCTTCTTTGGCCTGCTTTGGCCTTCTTTGGCCTTCTGTGGCCTTCTGTGGCCTTCTGTGGCCACTCTGACTCTCTCTAGCCCTATTTGGCCTTCTTTGTCCTTCTTTGTCCTTCTTTGTCCTTCTGTGGCCTTCTCTGGCCTTCTCTGGCCTTCTTTGACCTTCTTTGGACTTCTTTGGACTTCTTTGGCCTTCTTTGGCCTTCTTTGGCTTTCTGTGGCCTTCTTTGGCCTTCTCTGGCCTTCTTAGGACTCTTTGGCCCTCTCTTGCCCTCTTTTGCCTTCTGTGGCCTCTTTGGCTTTCCTTGGCCTCCTCTGGCCTTCTTTGGCCTGCTTTGGCCTTCTTTGTCTTTCTGTGGCCTTCTGTGGCTTCCTGTGGCCACTCTGACTCTCTCTAGCCCTATTTGGCCTTCTTTGTCCTTCTGTAGCCTTCTGTGGCATTGTCTGGACTTCTCTGGCCTTCATTGGCCTTCTTTGGCATTCTTTAGCTTTTTTTTGCCTCTCTGGACTGCTTTGGCCTTCTCTGGCCTTCTCTGGCCTTGTTTGGCCTTCTCTGGCCTGCTTTGGACTCTTTGTCCCTCTCTTACCCTCTTTGGCCTTCTGTGGCCTCTTTGGCTTTCTCTGGCCTTCTTTGGCCTTCTGTATCCTTCTTTGGCCTACTTGACCTTCTTTGGCTATCTTTGGACTTCTTTGTCCTTCTTTGGCCTTCTTTTGCTTTCTGTGGCATTCTTTGGCCTTCTCTACCCTTCTCTGGCCTTCTTTCCCCTTCTGTGTCCTTCTTTGCACTGCTCTGGCCTTCTTTGGCCTTCTTTGGACTCTTTGCCCCTCTCTTACCCTCTTTGGCATTCTTTGGCATTCTTTGGCCTTCTTTAGCCTTCTTTGGACTCTTTGGCCCTCTCTTACCCTCTTTGGCCTTCTGTGGCCTCTTTGGCTTTCCTTGGCCTCCTCTGGCCTTCTTTGGCCTGCTTTGGCCTTCTTTGTCTTTCTGTGGCCTTCTGTGGCTTCCTGTGGCCACTCTGACTCTCTCTAGCCCTATTTGGCCTTCTTTGTCCTTCTGTAGCCTTCTGTGGCATTGTCTGGACTTCTCTGGCCTTCATTGGCCTTCTTTGGCATTCTTTAGCTTTTTTTGGCCTCTCTGGACTGCTTTGGCCTGCTTTGGCCTTCTTTGGCCTTCTTTGGCCTTCTCTGGCCTTATTTGACCTTCTTTGACCTTCTTTGACCTTCTTTGGCCTTCTTTGGCTTTCTGTGGCCTTCTCTGGCCTTCTTTGGCCTTCTTTGGCCTCTCTGGCCTTCTCTGGCCTGCTTTGGCCTTCTTTAGTCTCTTTGACCTTCTTTGACCTTCTTTGACCTTCTTTGGACTTCTTTGGACTTCTTTGGCCTTCTGTGGCCTTCTGTGGCCTTCTGTGGCCTTCTGTGGCCTCTTTGTCCTTCTCTTACCCTCTTTGGCCTTCTGTTGTGTCTTTGTCTTTCCTTGGCCTTCTTTGGCCCTCTCTGGCATTCTTTGGCCTTCTGTGGCTTTCTTTTGCCTTCTTTGACCTACTTTGGCGTTCTTTGGCCTATTTGGCCTTCTCTGGCCTTCTTTGGCCTTCTTTTGCCTCTCTGGCCTTCTCTGGCCAGCTTTGGCCTGCTTTAGTCTCTCTGACCTTCTTTGACCTTCTTTGACCTTCTCTGGCCTTCTCTGGCCTTCTCTGGCCTTCTCTGGCCTTCTCTGGCCTTCTCTGGCCTTCTCTGGCCTTCTCTGGCCTTCTCTGGCCTTCTCTGGCCTTCTGTGGCCTCTTTGGCTTTCCTTGGCCTCCTCTGGCCTTCTTTGGCCTGCTTTGGCCTTCTTTGTCTTTCTGTGGCCTTCTGTGGCTTCCTGTGGCCACTTTGACTCTCTCTAGCCCTATTTGGCCTTCTTTGTCCTTCTGTAGCCTTCTGTGGCATTGTCTGGACTTCTCTGGCCTTCATTGGCCTTCTTTGGCATTCTTTAGCTTTTTTTGGCCTCTCTGGACTGCTTTGGCCTTCTTTTGCCTTCTGTGGCATTCTTTGGCCTTCTGTGGCATTCTTTGGCCTTCTGTGGCCTTCTATGGCCTTCTTTGAACTTCTTTGGACTTCTTTGGACTTCTTTGGACTTCTTTGGACTTATTTGGCCTTCTTTGGTCTTCTTTGGCTTTCTGTGGCCTTCTTTGGCCTTCTCTGGCCTTCTTTGGACTCTTTGTCCCTCTCTTACCCTCTTTGGCCTTCTGTGGCCTCTTTGGCTTTCCTTGGCCTTCTTTCGCCTTCTTTTGCCTTCTTTGGCCTCTTTGGCCTTCTGTGGAATTCTCTTTCATTCTATGTCCTTCTTTGGCCCTCTCTGGCATTCTTTGGCCTTCTGTGGCATTCTTTGGCCTTCTCTACCCTTCTCTGGCATTCTTTCGCCTACTGTGTCCTTTTTGGCCTTCTGTATCCTTCTTTGGCCTACTTGGCCTTCTTTGGTTATCTTTGGACTTCTTTGTCCTTCTTTGGCCTTCTTTTGCCTTCTGTGGCATTCTTTGGCCTTCTCTACCCTTCTCTGGCCTTCTTTCCCCTTCTGTGTCCTTCTTTGCACTGCTCTGGCCTTCTTTGGCCTTCTTTGGACTCTTTGCCCCTCTCTTACCCTCTTTGGCATTCTTTGGCATTCTTTGGCCTTCTTTGGACTCTTTGGCCCTCTTTTACCCTCTTTGGCCTTCTGTGGCCTCTTTGGCTTTCCTTGGCCTTCTTTCGCGTTCTTTTGCCTTCTTTGGCCTCTTTGGCCTTCTGTGGAATTCTCTTTCATTCTATGTCCTTCTTTGGCCCTCTCTGGCATTCTTTGGCCTTCTGTGGCATTCTTTGGCCTTTTCCTACCCTTCTCTGGACTTCTTTCTCCTACTGTGTCCTTTTTGGCCTTCTGTATCCTTCTTTGGCCTACTTGGCCTTCTTTGGTTATCTTTGGACTTCTTTGTCCTTCTTTGGCCTTCTTTTGCCTTCTGTGGCATTCTTTGGCCTTCTCTACCCTTCTCTGGCCTTCTTTCCCCTTCTGTGTCCTTCTTTGCACTGCTCTGGCCTTCTTTGGCCTTCTTTGGACTCTTTGCCCCTCTCTTACCCTCTTTGGCATTCTTTGGCCTTCTTTGGCCTTCTTTAGCCTTCTTTGGACTCTTTGTCCCTCTCTTACCCTCTTTGGCCTTCTTTGGCCTTCTTTGGCCTTCTTTGGCCTTCTTTGGCCTTCTTTGGACTCTTTGGCCCTCTCTTGCCCTCTTTGGCCTTCTGTGGCCTCTTTGGCTTTCCTTGTCCTCCTCTGGCCTTCTTTGGCCTGCTTTGGCCTTCTTTGTCTTTCTGTGGCCTTCTGTGGCTTCCTGTGGCCACTTTGAGTCTCTCTAGCCCTATTTGGCCTTCTTTGTCCTTCTGTAGCCTTCTGTGGCATTGTCTGGACTTCTCTGGCCTTCATTGGCCTTCTTTGGCATTCTTTAGCCTTTTTTTGCCTCTCTGGACTGCTTTGGCCTGCTTTGGCCTTCTGTGGCCTTCTTTGGCCTTCTGTGGCCTTCTTTGGCCTTCTGTGGCCTTCTTTGGCCTTCTTTGACCTTCTTTGGACTTATTTGGCCTTCTTTGGACTTATTTGGCCTTCTTTGGCCTTCTCTGGACTTATTTGACCTTCTTTGGCCTTAATTGAACTTCTTTGGCCTTCTTTGGCTTTCTGTGGCCTTCTTTGGCCTTCTCTGGCCTTCCTTGGCCTTCTTTGGCCTCTTTGGATTTCTCTGGCTTCCTTTGGCCTGATTTGGCCTGCTTTGGCCTGCTTTGGACTCTTTTGGCCTGCTTTGGCCTGCTTTGGCATCTTTGGCCTCTTTGGCCTTCTCTGGCCTTCTTTGGCCTCTCTGGCCTTCTCTGGCCTGCTTTGGCCTTCTTTAGCCTCTTTGACCTTCTTTGACCTTCTTTGACCTTCTTTGGACTTCTTTGGACTTCTTTGGCCTTCTCTGGCCTTCTTTGGCCTTCTCTGGCTTATTTGACCTTCTTTGACCTTCTTTGGCTTTTAGTGGCCTTCTTTGGCCTTCTTTGGCTTTCTGTGGCCTTCTTTGGCCTTCTCTGGCCTTCTTTGGCCTTCTTTGGCCTCTCTGGCCTTCTCTGGCCTGCTTTGACCTTATTTGACCTTCTTTGGCCTTCTTTGATCTTCTTTGACCTTCTTTGGACTTCTCTGGCCTTCTCTGGCCTTCTCTGGCCCTTCTCTGGCCTTCTCTGGCCTCTTTGTCCTTCTCTTACCCTCTTTGGCCTTCTGTTGTGTCTTTGTCTTTCCTTGGCCTTCTTTGGCCCTCTCTGGCATTCTTTGGCCTTCTGTGGCTTTCTTTCGCCTTCTTTGACCTACTTTGGCGTTCTTTGGCCTATTTGGCCTTCTCTGGCCTTCTTTGGCCTTCTTTTGCCTCTCTGGCCTTCTCTGGCCAGCTTTGGCCTGCTTTAGTCTCTTTGACCTGCTTTGACCTGCTTTGACCTGCTTTGACCTGCTTTGACCTGCTTTGACCCTGCTTTGACCTTCTTTGACCTTCTTTGACCTTCTTTGACCTTCTTTGACCTTCTTTGACCTTCTTTGACCTTCTTTGACCTTCTTTGACCTTCTTTGGACTCCTTTGGACTCCTTTGGCCTTCTCTGGCCTTCTCTGGCCTTCTCTGGCCTTCTCTGGCTTGCTTTGGCTTGCTTTGGCCTCCTCTGGCCTTCTTTGGCCTGCTTTGGCCTTCTTTGTCTTTCTGTGGCCTTCTGTGGCTTCCTGTGGCCACTCTGACTCTCTCTAGCCCTATTTGGCCTTCTTTGTCCTTCTGTAGCCTTCTGTGGCGTTGTCTGGACTTCTCTGGCCTTCATTGGCCTTCTTTGGCATTCTTTAGCTTTTTTTGGCCTCTCTGGACTGCTTTGGCCTGCTTTGCCCTTCTGTGGCATTCTTTGGCCTTCTGTGGCATTCTTTGGCCTTCTGTGGCATTCTTTGGCCTTCTGTGGCCTTCTATGGCCTTTTTTGAACTTCTTTGGACTTCTTTGGCCTTCTTTGGCCTTCTCTGGCCTTCTTTGGCCTTCTCTGGCCTTATTTGACCTTCTTTGACCTTCTTTGGCTTTTAGTGGCCTTCTTTGGCCTTCTTTGGCCTTCTTTGGCCTTCTTTGGCCTTCTCTGGCCTTCTTTGGCCTCTCTGGCCTTCTCTGGCCTGCTTTGGCCTTCTTTAGCCTCTTTGACCTTCTTTGACCTTCTTTGGACTTCTTTGGCCTTCTGTGGCCTTCTGTGGCCTTCTCTGGCCTCTTTGTCCTTCTCTTACCCTCTTTGGCCTTCTGTTGTGTCTTTGTCTTTCCTTGGCCTTCTTTGGCCCTCTCTGGCATTCCTTGGCCTTCTGTGGCTTTCTTTCGCCTTCTTTGACCTACTTTGGCGTTCTTTGGCCTATTTGGCCTTCTCTGGCCTTCTTTGGCCTTCTTTTGCCTCTCTGGCCTTCTCTGGCCAGCTTTGGCCTGCTTTAGTCTCTTTGACCTTCTTTGACCTTCTTTGACCTTCTTTGACCTTCTTTGACCTTCTTTGACCTTCTTTGACCTTCTTTGACCTTCTTTGGACTGCTTTGGACTGCTTTGGCCTTCTCTGGCCTTCTCTGGCCTTGTTTGGCCTTCTCTGGCCTGCTTTGGCTTGCTTTCGCCTTCTCTGGCCTTCTTTGGACTCTTTGTCCCTCTCTTACCCTCTTTGGCCTTCTGTGGCCTCTTTGGCTTTCTCTGGCCTTCTTTGGCCTTCTGTATCCTTCTTTGGCCTACTTGACCTTCTTTGGCTATCTTTGGACTTCTTTGTCCTTCTTTGGCCTTCTTTTGCCTTCTGTGGCATTCTTTGGCCTTCTCTACCCTTCTCTGGCCTTCTTTCCCCTTCTGTGTCCTTCTTTGCACTGCTCTGGCCTTCTTTGGCCTTCTTTGGACTCTTTGCCCCTCTCTTACCCTCTTTGGCATTCTTTGGCATTCTTTGGCCTTCTTTAGCCTTCTTTGGACTCTTTGGCCCTCTCTTACCCTCTTTGGCCTTCTGTGGCCTCTTTGGCTTTCCTTGGCCTCCTCTGGCCTTCTTTGGCCTTCTTTGTCTTTCTGTGGCCTTCTGTGGCTTCCTGTGGCCACTCTGACTCTCTCTAGCCCTATTTGGCCTTCTTTGTCCTTCTGTAGCCTTCTGTGGCATTGTCTGGACTTCTCTGGCCTTCATTGTCCTCTTTGGCATTCTTTAGCCTTTTTTTGGCCTCTCTGGACTGCTTTGGCCTGCTTTGGCCTTCTTTGGCCTTCTTTGGCCTTCTCTGGCCTTATTTGACCTTCTTTGACCTTCTTTGGCTTTTAGTGGCCTTCTTTGGCCTTCTTTGGCCTTCTTTGGCTTTCTGTGGCCTTCTCTGGCCTTCTTTGGCCTTCTTTGGCCTGCTTTGGCCTTCTTTAGCCTCTTTGACCTTCTTTGACCTTCTTTGACCTTCTTTGACCTTCTTTGACCTTCTTTGACCTTCTTTGACCTTCTTTGGACTCCTTTGGCCTTCTCTGGCCTTCTCTGGCCTTCTCTGGCCTTCTCTGGCCTTCTCTGGCCTTCTCTGGCCTGCTTTGGCTTGCTTTGGGCTTCTCTGGCCTTCTTTGGACTCTTTGTCCCTCTCTTACCCTCTTTGGCCTTCTGTGGCCTCTTTGGCTTTCCTTGGCCTCCTCTGGCCTTCTTTGGCCTGCTTTGGCCTTCTTTGTCTTTCTGTGGCCTTCTGTGGCTTCCTGTGGCCACTTTGACTCTCTCTAGCCCTATTTGGCCTTCTTTGTCCTTCTGTAGCCTTCTGTGGCATTGTCTGGACTTCTCTGGCCTTCATTGGCCTTCTTTGGCATTCTTTAGCTTTTTTTGGCCTCTCTGGACTGCTTTGGCCTTCTTTTGCTTTCTGTGGCATTCTTTGGCCTTCTGTGGCCTTCTATGGCCTTCTTTGAACTTCTTTGGACTTCTTTGGACTTATTTGGCCTTCTTTGGTCTTCTTTGGCTTTCTGTGGCCTTCTTTGGCCTTCTCTGGCCTTCTTTGTACTCTTTGTCCCTCTCTTACCCTCTTTGGCCTTCTGTGGCCTCTTTGGCTTTCCTTGGCCTTCTTTCGCCTTCTTTTGCCTTCTTTGGCCTCTTTGGCCTTCTGTGGAATTCTCTTTCATTCTATGTCCTTCTTTGGCCCTCTCTGGCATTCTTTGGCCTTCTGTGGCATTCTTTGGCCTTCTCTACCCTTCTCTGGCATTCTTTCGCCTATTGTGTCCTTTTTGGCCTTCTGTATCCTTCTTTGGCCTACTTTGCCTTCTGTGGTTATCTTTGGACTTCTTTGTCCTTCTTTGGCCTTCTTTTGCCTTCTGTGGCATTCTTTGGCCTTCTCTACCCTTCTCTGGCCTTCTTTCCCCTTCTGTGTCCTTCTTTGCACTGCTCTGGCCTTCTTTGGCCTTCTTTGGACTCTTTGCCCCTCTCTTACCCTCTTTGGCATTCTTTGGCATTCTTTGGCCTTCTTTGGACTCTTTGGCCCTCTCTTGCCCTCTTTGGCCTTCTGTGGCCTCTTTGGCTTTCCTTGGCCTTCTTTCGCGTTCTTTTGCCTTCTTTGGCCTCTTTGGCCTTCTGTGGAATTCTCTTTCATTCTATGTCCTTCTTTGGCCCTCTCTGGCATTCTTTGGCCTTCTGTGGCATTCTTTGGCCTTTTCTACCCTTCTCTGGACTTCTTTCTCCTACTGTGTCCTTTTTGGCCTTCTGTATCCTTCTTTGGCCTACTTGGCCTTCTTTGGTTATCTTTGGACTTCTTTGTCCTTCTTTGGCCTTCTTTTGCCTTCTGTGGCATTCTTTGGCCTTCTCTACCCTTCTCTGGCCTTCTTTCCCCTTCTGTGTCCTTCTTTGCACTGCTCTGGCCTTCTTTGGCCTTCTTTGGACTCTTTGCCCCTCTCTTACCCTCTTTGGCATTCTTTGGCCTTCTTTGGCCTTCTTTAGCCTTCTTTGGACTCTTTGGCCCTCTCTTACCCTCTTTGGCCTTCTGTGGCCTCTTTGTCCCTCTCTTACCCTCTTTGGCATTCTTTGGCATTCTTTGGCCTTCTCTGGCCTTCTTTGGACTCTTTGGCCCTCTCTTGCCCTCTTTGGCCTTCTGTGGCCTCTTTGGCTTTCCTTGGCCTCCTCTGGCCTTCTTTGGCCTGCTTTGGCCTTCTTTGTCTTTCTGTGGCCTTCTGTGGCTTCCTGTGGCCACTTTGACTCTCTCTAGCCCTATTTGGCCTTCTTTGTCCTTCTGTAGCCTTCTGTGGCATTGTCTGGACTTCTCTGGCCTTCATTGGCCTTCTTTGGCATTCTTTAGCCTTTTTTTGCCTCTCTGGACTGCTTTGGCCTGCTTTGGCCTTCTGTGGCATTCTTTGGCCTTCTGTGGCATTCTTTGGCCTTCTGTGGCCTTCTTTGGCCTTCTTTGACCTTCTTTGGACTTATTTGGCCTTCTTTGGACTTATTTGGCCTTCTTTGGCCTTCTCTGGACTTATTTGACCTTCTTTGGCCTTAATTGACCTTCTTTGGCCTTCTTTGGCTTTCTGTGGCCTTCTTTGGCCTTCTCTGGCCTTCCTTGGCCTTCTTTGGCCTCTTTGGATTTCTCTGGCTTCCTTTGGCCTGATTTGGCCTGCTTTGGCCTGCTTTGGACTCTTTTGGCCTGCTTTGGCCTGCTTTGGCATCTTTGGCCTCTTTGGCCTTCTCTGGCCTTCTTTGGCCTCTCTGGCCTTCTCTGGCCTGCTTTGGCCTTCTTTAGCCTCTTTGACCTTCTTTGACCTTCTTTGACCTTCTTTGACCTTCTTTGACCTTCTTTGACCTTCTTTGACCTTCTTTGACCTTCTTTGGACTTCTTTGGACTTCTTTGGACTTCTTTGGACTTCTTTGGACTTCTTTGGACTTCTTTGGCCTTCTCTGGCCTTCTTTGGCCTTCTCTGGCCTTATTTGACCTTCTTTGACCTTCTTTGGCTTTTAGTGGCATTCTTTGGCCTTCTTTGGCCTTCTCTGGCCTTCTTTGGCCTTCTTTGGTCTCTCTGGCCTGCTTTGACCTTATTTGACCTTCTTTGGCCTTCTTTGATCTTCTTTGACCTTCTTTGGACTTCTTTGGCCTTCTCTGGCCTTCTCTGGCCTTCTCTGGCCTCTTTGTCCTTCTCTTACCCTCTTTGGCCTTCTGTTGTGTCTTTGTCTTTCCTTGGCCTTCTTTGGCCCTCTCTGGCATTCTTTGGCCTTCTGTGGCTTTCTTTCGCCTTCTTTGACCTACTTTGGCGTTCTTTGGCCTATTTGGCCTTCTCTGGCCTTCTTTGGCCTTCTTTTGCCTCTCTGGCCTTCTCTGGCCAGCTTTGGCCTGCTTTAGTCTCTTTGACCTTCTTTGACCTTCTTTGACCTTCTTTGACCTTCTCTGGCCTTCTCTGGCCTTCTCTGGCTTGCTTTGGCTTGCTTTGGCCTCCTCTGGCCTTCTTTGGCCTGCTTTGGCCTTCTTTGTCTTTCTGTGGCCTTCTGTGGCATTGTCTGGACTTCTCTGGCCTTCTTTAGCCTTCTTTGGACTCTTTGGCCCTCTCTTACCCTCTTTGGCCTTCTGTGGCCTCTTTGTCCCTCTCTTACCCTCTTTGGCATTCTTTGGCATTCTTTGGCCTTCTCTGGCCTTCTTTGGACTCTTTGGCCCTCTCTTGCCCTCTTTGGCCTTCTGTGGCCTCTTTGGCTTTCCTTGGCCTCCTCTGGCCTTCTTTGGCCTGCTTTGGCCTTCTTTGTCTTTCTGTGGCCTTCTGTGGCTTCCTGTGGCCACTTTGACTCTCTCTAGCCCTATTTGGCCTTCTTTGTCCTTCTGTAGCCTTCTGTGGCATTGTCTGGACTTCTCTGGCCTTCATTGGCCTTCTTTGGCATTCTTTAGCCTTTTTTTGCCTCTCTGGACTGCTTTGGCCTGCTTTGGCCTTCTGTGGCATTCTTTGGCCTTCTGTGGCCTTCTTTGGCCTTCTGTGGCCTTCTTTGGCCTTCTGTGGCCTTCTTTGGCCTTATTTGGCCTTCTTTGGACTTATTTGGCCTTCTTTGGCCTTCTCTGGACTTATTTGACCTTCTTTGGCCTTAATTGACCTTCTTTTGCCTTCTTTGGCTTTCTGTTGCCTTCTTTGGCCTTCTCTGGCCTTCCTTGGCCTTCTTTGGCCTCTTTGGATTTCTCTGGCTTCCTTTGGCCTGATTTGGCCTGCTTTGGCCTGCTTTGGACTCTTTTGGCCTGCTTTGGCCTGCTTTGGCATCTTTGGCCTCTTTGGCCTTCTCTGGCCTCTCTGGCCTTCTCTGGCCTGCTTTGGCCTTCTTTAGCCTCTTTGACCTTCTTTGACCTTCTTTGACCTTCTTTGACCTTCTTTGACCTTCTTTGACCTTCTTTGACCTTCTTTGGACTTCTTTGGACTTCTTTGGCCTTCTCTGGCCTTCTTTGGCCTTCTCTGGCCTTATTTGACCTTCTTTGACCTTCTTTGGCTTTTAGTGGCATTCTTTGGCCTTCTTTGGCCTTCTTTGGCTTTCTGTGGCCTTCTTTGGCCTTCTCTGGCCTTCTTTGGCCTTCTTTGGCCTCTCTGGCCTTCTCTGGCCTGCTTTGACCTTCTTTGACCTTCTTTGGCCTTCTTTGGCCTTCTCTGGCCTTCTCTGGCCTTCTCTGGCCTTCTCTGGCCTTCTCTGGCCTTCTCTGGCCTTCTCTGGCCTTCTCTGGCCTTCTGTTGTGTCTTTGTCTTTCCTTGGCCTTCTTTGGCCCTCTCTGGCATTCTTTGGCCTTCTGTGGCTTTCTTTCGCCTTCTTTGACCTACTTTGGCGTTCTTTGGCCTATTTGGCCTTCTCTGGCCTTCTTTGGCCTTCTTTTGCCTCTCTGGCCTTCTCTGGCCAGCTTTGGCCTGCTTTAGTCTCTTTGACCTGCTTTGACCTGCTTTGACCTGCTTTGACCTTCTTTGACCTTCTTTGGACTGCTTTGGACTGCTTTGGCCTTCTCTGGCCTTCTCTGGCCTTCTCTGGCCTTGTTTGGCCTTCTCTGGCCTGCTTTGGCTTGCTTTCGCCTTCTCTGGCCTTCTTTGGACTCTTTGTCCCTCTCTTACCCTCTTTGGCCTTCTGTGGCCTCTTTGGCTTTCTCTGGCCTTCTTTGGCCTTCTGTATCCTTCTTTGGCCTACTTGACCTTCTTTGGCTATCTTTGGACTTCTTTGTCCTTCTTTGGCCTTCTTTTGCCTTCTGTGGCATTCTTTGGCCTTCTCTACCCTTCTCTGGCCTTCTTTCCCCTTCTGTGTCCTTCTTTGCACTGCTCTGGCCTTCTTTGGCCTTCTTTGGACTCTTTGCCCCTCTCTTACCCTCTTTGGCATTCTTTGGCATTCTTTGGCCTTCTTTAGCCTTCTTTGGACTCTTTGGCCCTCTCTTACCCTCTTTGGCCTTCTGTGGCCTCTTTGGCTTTCCTTGGCCTCCTCTGGCCTTCTTTGGCCTGCTTTGGCCTTCTTTGTCTTTCTGTGGCCTTCTGTGGCTTCCTGTGGCCACTCTGACTCTCTCTAGCCCTATTTGGCCTTCTTTGTCCTTCTGTAGCCTTCTGTGGCATTGTCTGGACTTCTCTGGCCTTCATTGTCCTTCTTTGGCATTCTTTAGCTTTTTTTGGCCTCTCTGGACTGCTTTGGCCTGCTTTGGCCTT